>CM060690.1:11792000-12394000 GCA_030686995.1 Artemisia argyi
ATTGGGTGTAAGCATAACCTTAACATCATAGAGGGCAGGTTGAGAGTCTCTAACGCTCTTAAGAAAGTTTGTTTTAGACAACCCTAAATCCTTATCACTATGCTTATCCCTTAGTTTCATGTGCTTTTCCACCATTTGAGCTGTTTGAGGTGTTTGGCCTTGAACATACAACTTGTTTTCAAGTTTGTTTTTCAACTGCTTAAGGTTGGAAAATTCGTTTAACAGTTTATTTTCCTTTGCTTGAAATTCACTTTTTAGGAGACTTAAACTATCCTGAATTTCCTTTTTTTCCTTAAAAGCACGTTCAAGTTGATTTTGAAAAGATTTAATCTCTTGTTTAAAGGCCATTTCCTTTAAATTTTGTTCAGTGATGTAAGCATGCAATTGCCATTCCATTTTTTGTTCACGTTTAGTTAGCTCAAATTTTGCACGTTGTTCATAGAACCTTACTTGATCCTTAAGAGTGTTTATCCTAGTGATTAGGGTGTCATCAGGTGCAACAGCAGTATACTCATCCAATTCACACATATCGTCATCAACAGAGGATATATTACTTGGTACAACAGACTCGACGTTGTGCTTCACATATTGTTCATATGGGACAATATTGCTATTTCCCAAATTTGCAGCATCTAATTCAGCAATGTCTGTTTGTTGTACTTCGTTACATATCGTTTGTTCATGCATCGCATCAATATCACATACAACAGAAGACTTTCCACAAGATACGTCAGAACTACTGTTGTGATCAGAATGTTGCTCAGTTGGGAACACATTAATGGTTTCCAATTCAGCCTAATTTGATTCACTAACATTATTTCGTAGTATATCATTGAAGGTCTTTTGTTCATCATTGACAGCACATTTATCATATAATTTTAGTACCTCAGATATGATGGATGATTTGGATGGACTAGATTGTTGTGAGGGTGAGACAACAGATGATAGATTAGCCATGAAGATTGTTTGAGCATTGGGTTCGTCATCAACATCTGAGTCGAAAGTATCACAATCTTCTGCTTGGAAAATGTTTGGATCATTGAGAGCTAAGTCCTGAACTGACTGTTCATCCACAACATCATCGAATGTCTTTCCATCATCCCCAGCAATGAATGCCAATTCTTCCTCATTAAGCACAGCTCCATTCTCTTGAGCTTGCATGAGCAACATTTTGTCCTTGAAGTAGTCTGAGTTTTGAGGACGTTTTGGCTGAGTGCAGTTTCTGGCGATGTGACCTAAACCCCCACAGTTGTAGCATTTTGGTTGCCTTCCTTGTCCCTGATTCACATTTCCAGCTCTGTTCTGAAAGTTACCCCGCACAACATTCCTTTGATTCACATTCTGTCTACCCTGAACGTTCTGCACCATTACTTTACCATCTTCCACAATAGCCTGATTGCGTGGATTGGAGGAAGTTCTGAGTTGATTGTTAGTAGGAGAGAGTGCAGCCCTGAAATGTTGAACCAGTAGAGATACTTGATTGGAAAGATTGTCAATCATCTTATCAGTATGAGAGTACCCTGAATCGAGATGGGTATTCATGGCAGCCGATGATTGTGGAGATGAGTGATCCACAGATGACACAGGTTGGTTGATTGGCAATATACTGGTCATAAAAGCAAGTGGGTCATTGGTGACAGTTGGATTGAGCTTCTCTCTTAATTGACGATCATATGCTGCATGCTTCTCATGTTGTTGTAGATAAGCAAACAATTGTTCATAGTTCGTATTTCTCAATCCTTTGTTGAGCTTGACAGCTGTAACAAAACGATCCCACTCAGGTGACATGTTGTTCACAAACTTAGAGTTGAGTTGAATGTTGGGCATTGTCATTCTGATCATTCTCATGTCATTAACCAGCTTGTGAAATCTAAGATAGTAGTCGGTAATGTTTTCACCAGGATTCATTTTGAAATGCTCAAATTCATCATACAATTGAGATTCACGGTCTTCTTTGGTCAGCTCCGATCCAGACAGAAGCATTTTGACATTGTCCCACACAGCTTTGGCTTCAGTGTTGAAGTTGATAAGCTTGTACACATCTTTGGGTAACCCTTGTATCACGATGTTGGAGGCTCGAATGTCAGCATCATAGCGCTTCTTTTCAACATCTGTGAGATCATTGTAACTGCGTGGTCTATCAATTCCCTAGACGACAGAACCATCCTCAGCCGTGGAGATAGCATCTCTGGTTGTACCCATCTGCATAGGACCTTCATCGATAGATCGCAGAATGTTCTCACCATTTTCTTTCCCTAGCAATACAGTCTGATTCTTTGTGCCCATGATTCATAGTCTATCCTGTCTAGCATTGGAGGTCGGGTGTCGGACCCAGCAGCTTGAATGTCATCTGAGACTGTCGACATCTCAAAGTCTTCAAACGGGATTTTACAGCTTGAGTGACTTAAACCGAGAAATGATTCTTTCTAGGGATTTTACTAAAGTCAACAAAAGAAACCGGAAGATATATTCAGCAGATTAAACTAATAGAGAGATACCAGATGAGTCACAGTTTGCATCAAGTGTTAAGTTGTGACAAGTCAAGTTGCAATATATCCAATTGAGATTAGTCAAGTCGTAAGGATTAACTCACAATGTCAGATCACAATTAGATTAATTGAAACGACTAAAGTTACAACAATTCACTAATTGCAAAATGATTACCCAATCACATGAATCTCAACACTTAGTAAACTTGCCAAACAAGTTGAGAAAACCGCTACTTAAATGACCAAACCGCAACTTAGAGGTTAGCAGCAACAAGATGAACAAATCGCAAGAGGAGTTAATCGCAAGGTGAGCAAATCGCAGTGAAAGTTAACCGCAGGAGACTTCACGAGTTAACCGCAGGGAGTAACTAACCGCAGCAAGAAGCAAACCGCAGGATGAACAAAACCGCAAGAGTGGTAACCGCAGGAGCTAGTCACAGTCTACAATAGTCCAAATCTGTCACTATCCTTGCATTTTGTCCGTTAACCCAAAATAGTAATCGCAGATGGCTAACCACAGAAATCTAGAGCAAACCGCAGACAAGCAATCAAACAGTGGAACTAACCACAATATAGAAACTCGACCTAAACCCAATCTAATCTTCAAAAATACGTATGATATGGCACAACCAACTGAGAAAAAATGTAACCCTAACATAAATGATCATAAAAGTACACCTCTAACATGTCAACAAACACTAGATAAATCAAACCAAGATGTTTTCAAGAAAAACACTACTAACTCACAAAAACACACCAAATAAGATTCACCAAGGCCCTAAGATGAAACCTTGGCTCTTGATACCAATTGTAGGATAAATATCAAATCACAAACATGAATACAATGGTGGTAGCGAGTCGTTAGTATGGAGTAGAAAGAAAGAAAAGTGGGAACCTAGTTAGGATGAGAGAAAACTTTGAATATTAGATTGAAATTGTGATAAGGACCAACCCTCTCCACATGTGGAGAGGGGTATTTATAGTCCTAACAAAGAAAGACAAAAACGCCCACACCCGGGCTGTGGATCAGGCATACAGTGGGTAAAGACACGTCATTCTTCCATGATGTTACTTAATCTAATTCTAACTAATAGATAAACGAACTACGAGCTAACTTAATGCTATTACAATAATTAGGTGGCCGAGACTTTTACAGGAATATTTGTATTCCTAACATGATGTAATCAATAAGTAATTTCTCATGATAGAGAATGCCTCCCCCCGGGTCAAGATCTTCCGTAAGATCAAAATAGAAATAATCATACTCCGGAGGAGATATAATATGAGTGAGTTCACCGGAGAACTCCTCAAAGGTAAATGAATCATATTCGGGAAGAGAGATAAAAGCATGAGAAGTGGTACTGCCACAACTCATCTCTTCCATAAGATTGATATCAAAGCAAAGGCTTCATAAGCCGGGAGAGAAAGATCGGGATAAGAAGTGGGATTGCCACAACTCTCCTCTTTGGTATCAAAGGTAAATCTCTCATATTCGGGTAAAGACTCCTCGAGCTCGGGCTCAAAAGGATCTGATGGCTTATATTTAAAAATAAATTCTTCAATAACATCCTTTGGGGGAGTGAAGGTAACGGCTCATTGAATATCATTTTTTCTAATAAAGGAGCATCTCCTCCCGGATCACAATCGTCATCAACAATTTTTGGCAAAATTGGATCATCAATAAAGAAAACCTCGAGTTCTACCATGTTGATATCACTTCCCTCAAATGGAGGGGAAGGATGGGAAGAGTCGAAAGTGACGGGTTCAGAAGTAGGAGTGGGATTGCCACTCGGATAATCGTTTGCAAATTCAAGGAATTTTTGAGCATACTCCTCAACATCTTTGATATCAATTCGGTTTACTAAAAAATTTGAGTAGCTTGTGGTTTGATCTAAATTGAAATTAACGGCTTCGTCATTAACTCAGAGAGTTATATATTTGGCATAAACATCGATCAAAGCACGACCCGTCCTCAAAAAGGATCTCCCAAGAATGAGGGGAACCCGAGGATCGGCGTTAAAATCAAAAACTACGAAATCAACCAGGAAATGCCCTACCTTCACGATGACATCTTCAGTGATACCTTTTGTACGAGTAACCAAACGGTCTGCGAGCTCGAGAGTCACTCGGGTAGGAGTAAGATCCGTAAGAGAAAGCTTTTTCAACACAAAGAGAGGCATAAGATTGATACTTGCGCCAAGATCGGTCAAGGCTAGGCATTCAATCATACCCGGGAAATCACATGGAATGAGGAATTTGTCGGGATCCTCAAGCTTCTCGAGAAGCTTCTTAAGGAGAACCGCCGAACAATTCTCATTCAATGGTGGGTTAGCTAACTCAAATAATTTTTCTTTGTTATTCATTAAGCTCTTAAAAGTTGAGGCAAATTTAGGCATATGGAGTAAAGCATCTGCAAAGCTCAAGTCGAAATGAAGCTTTTAGAAAAGTTGAAGAAATTTCAACATTTACTGATTATTCTTTTCACGGAGCTTCGGATTTTTCAGATAAGGCAACGAATTTTTGTACATTGGAGAACTCACGGGTTTAGAAGCTGGGACAATAGGAGGTTGGACATCTTCGGTACTTCCATTATTAGTAGGAAGCACCGTGTCCTTTGTCGCCTCAGTCTCACATTCCACTACTTTAGGAGGAAGAGGAGAAGAAGAAGTAGGAATCGTAGGTCCCTCATAAGCACAACCACTTCATGTAGTGATGGCTTTCATCTCCCCTCTCAGGTTAACAATCGTATTGCTAGGAAGAGAGGATGTACCCAAAGTCGAAGGTGGACTTAGAAAACTACTATTCATATTTTTGAGTTCATTTGTTTGTTTAATCAATGTCGTGTTTAACTCTTTTTGAAGCTCATTCTTAAGCTCAACCTTCACATTATTGATTTGATTCTGCATAGCACGCATGTTCGTATCATTTGCCTTGATGTAATTTGCGAAATCAAGAGAAGGAGCAACTTGTGAAGGAGGAGGCTGATTAACTGGAGCTTGGTAGTTTTGATTCCCTCGATTATAATTTTCCTGATTTAAATTCCCTTGGTTCTGAAAACCCTGATTTTGATTAAAATTCCCTTGATTCGGGCCTTGATTGAAATTCCCTTGATTTTGATAGCCTTGATTTTGAAAACTTTGATTATAATTCCCTTGATTTTGAAAATTTTGATTCCCCCGATTTTGATTAAATTGATTATTCTTGTTTTGCCCATTTTGATTATTTTGATTCTGATTGTTGAAACCGGGTGGTCCGAGGTAATTGTTAGAACGGTAGCTAAAAAGATTACGGTCTCCTTGTTGCTAACTGTTACCTCCTGTGTTTGTAGCATACACATTCTCTTGAGTGTAGCCACCGGAGGTTGGACACTCGTAATAAGTATGTTGACCACCACATGTTTCACAATGACGATTAACGAGATTCACTTGAAGATTTTGATTCTGATTTGATTGATACATTCTTAACACAGCGGTGGACAAATCATCAAGCTTTTTGGTGATGACCACTATCTCAGAAGAGGAAGAAGTGGTAGATCTATTTGACTCATTCCTCTCAATAGAGGAATCCCAATAATTATAATGGGCACCAGTCAATCGAAAGCTCATAACACTCTTCGGGTCGCCTTTTCAAAAAGGTTCCACCAGCGGCAGCATTAATCGTATCATGGTCTCTTAATGTTAAACCATTGTAGAACGTATCTATGATGGTGACGAGTAACATATTGTGATTTGGACACTGGTCAATCGAAAGCTTACAACGTTCCCAAGCCTCAAATAAAGATTCGTCGGGAAGTTGTCAAAAATTGCTAATATTATTTCTTAGCTTTGTCACCATCGATGGTGGAAAGTATTTGGCTAAGAATTTTGAAACCATTTCATTAAAATTATAAATTGAATTCTTAGGAAGATGATCAATCCAAGCGGTGTCATGATGCGTCAAAGAGTGTGGAAAGAGATATAAGCGAAGGTCATCATTGGAGACCCCATTTTGCTTCATACTCTAGGTGGCGGTTAGGAACTTATCAAGATGATTATTTGCATCGTCACCCGGTAAACCGTGAAATTGGCACGAATTTTGGACTTGTTGGATCATATGGTGTTTAAGTCCAAAATATGCAGCCTCGATGTTAACGGGGGCAATCGAGCCACCACGTCCGAACATAGTCGGTTGGCACAACTCCCCCATCGTTCGGAGATCGGGAGCTGGCACCGGATCTTGATGATTACCACCCATCGGCGGGGGTATCATATTTGGATCGTCGTTATTCATTTATTCAACGTTTGCAAATTAAACTCGATGATTATGACAAATAACCCTTTCGGGATTAGAAAGAGGATAAAGAAGATTATTAGAAGAAGAACGGGTGTTCATACACAAAAAGAAATCAAAATTTAAAAAGAAAAAAAAATTGAAAATGAAAATATTTTTGGTTTTTATATTTATGAAAACTTGAAAAACACAATATTTTTGGTAATCGTTACGTCAATCGATAATCGTTTCTCTCAAGACTACTCGCAGCATGGCGGAGAAGCAAAGGCACGCTTGAAAGCTAATTAACAACCCGATTTTTTCGGCTCGACAATTTAATGTCAAACCTCCTTAAACCCCATGTAAAGGTTGTAATATTAAAATAATCCGAAAACAGTTGATTTCATGATTTTTTTTTAATTATTTATTATTATTATTATTATTATTATTATTATTATTATTATTATTATTATTATTATTATTATTATTATTATTATTATTATTATTATTATTATTATTATTATAACATCACTTTATTAAAAACAAATAGGATTTTTACAAGAAATTAGTGGGGAGCCGAGAGACTAACTGGGCCCCCACACCTCTAGCTATAGCAAAGCTAATCCTATTAAAAATATGTGGAGCCGTACGTGCGCCGATGTCTTGAGTCATAGAAAATCGCCGAATACGCTTTAATAAGGTCACTGCATCTTTTTTAAGTTCTCCAAAAGAAGAGAATGAAAAGGGGAGGAACCCATATCCGATATCAGCACATTTAGCCTCATACTTGACACGTTTACGTTGTGCGGCTTCAATAACCGCCCGACCGGGCATAAAGTCAACCATACTCGAACGTGTCAAAGGTGACGATCCTGTAAGATCAACACAAACATCAAGCCCATCCTCCCAAGAGTAAAGTAACATATCAGCTGGACGTAAGGGTTTGTCCCTCTCTCCATGAAGCCCAATATCAACCTCCTTACGAGCTGAAATCCCCGACCGAGAACATATATCAACGAGAACATAATATTATTATTATTATTATTATTATTATTATTATTATTATTATTATTATTATTATTATTATTATTATTATTATTATTATTATTATTATTTACTTTTTTGCGATTTTTAAACACTTTAGGAAAAGTGTTTTGATTTTTGATTTTTTTTTTTTACTTTTTATATAATTTGAAAATATTCACAAAAAAACGATAACTTCACGAGGAAGGGTCTTCAAAACACGAATCGACAAATGAGAATCAAAATTCACGTCAAATCTTCCCCAGCAGCGGCGCCAAAAATTGGTTTGTACAATTATAGTCCAAGGTATTTACAAAGGAAATATGTAAAACCCGAGTAGTTATTTCCGATGAAGAAATGAATGGAATTTCGGTTCGAGTCGTGATTGTGTTGTGAATGAATGGGGTTTTTGAGTTTTTAAGCTATGAATATATAACATAAACTAAAAACAAAGTAAATAGCATGTAAAATAGTAAGTGAAAGCTCAAATAACCTAAAATGCAAATAAAACCTAAAAACACGTGTTTCGGGATTCTAAACGCACCTAAAGAGTGAAATTCTAAAATAATAACTCTAGAAATGCAAAATTATTTTTTCTAAGTCCTAAATGATACTGTAAAAGAAAATTTATAAAAAAGAAAATTTTTTTTTGACCTTTTAATTAATTATTAAGAATTAAAAACTATTTAAAAAAATTAAATGATAAAAAGTACTAAAACATTTTGGAAAAATATGAAATTTCTATAGAAATTACTTTATACTATATTAAGCCTAGGAAAAATAAGAATTTATAAAAATCTACTACGAATAAGCTATTATAAGCTAAACAGATTTTAAAAGTTAAATAAGCTAGAAAGGAAAAGTACTATAAAGGAATTAAAAATGCATAGGCTAAAGAGAAATCCCTAGGGTGCTTTATGGTAGCAGAGTGTGGTGTTGGGGTATGGTTGTATAGAGGTCCAAGGTTCGAATCCCTGGACTTCTTTTTGTAAAATTTATATTTTTTTAATTTTTCTTTTTGAAAACTTAATTAACAGCTAACAATATGAAACTTTAAAAAAACAACATTTTTGAAAAGCAAAATTAAGCTAGAAAAGTGCTAAAAAGAGAAACAAAATTGGTTTTATAGCTAAAAGGAAATTTTAAAAAGTGAAAATCTAGAAGAAAAAGCTAAAAGCTACAAGCTAAACTCAAATTAAGCTACTAACTATCTTAAGGCCGCTAACTTAAGCTAAAATCTCCTAAAAAGCAATCCTAGAAGAGCTTATTAGCTGAAAACAAGAATGAGCACAACTTCTGAATATGCAAAACCAAACAGCCTGCCTAGGCCACCTAAAGCCACTTAAAAGCAATTCAAGACTTAAAAGCTATTCTACCAAACTGAAAACTCATTAAGCTTATACTATGAACTACCTAAAAGCTAAAAATCATACAAGGAGATCTAATGGATAAGCAAGAATTGAGCTACAAAGAAGTTGTCTTAGACAACTATATGCATCAGCAGGCAAACAAACAACCCAACAAGGCATTTTCAAGCTAGTGTACAAGCTAAAGGACAAAAAGTTGATTTATAAAAATGAACACACAAGAAGCTTATACTGTAAACTAACTATAAACCAAAATTTAGACCCTAAGAGCTTATAAAGAGCTTATGAAAGATCTAAGAAGTAGGGCTGATGAAACATATGTAATAGCAGACTTGCCATCAGCCTGAGAAGGCATATTTGAGCTAAAATTTAAGCGTGAAAAACAAAAAGTTAAAGCTAGTAATCCTAAAACAATTTAAGCTAAGCTATCAATGAAAAATTAAAACCAAATTTTTAGAAATTAGAAACTGATTAAATTACTAAAAATTTACTACTCCCTTCGTCCCTTATTAAATGTCTATGTTTGACTTTTCAAGTCTTTATTTATCAACTTTGACCTTGAATATTTTTACTTGTGTTATATAGTATTTGATAAAAATTATACGCAATGAAAATACATTTAAAACTTAATTGATTTATATATTTTGTATCAAATATTATATTACACAAACAAAAATATTTAAGGTCAAAATTGAGAAAGAAAAACTTTGAAAATTCAAACAGGACATTTAATAAGGGACGGAGGGAGTAATACAAAAGCTAGTTTAGAAATTGTTTTGGTTTTTCAAAAGTAATGACAAAGACTAAGCTTTGAACCAAATAACATCAGACCCTAATGAATTATAACCAGGACTATTAGATAAGTAATTAGAACTATTTTGAATCAAAGATCAGCAACCTAAAAGACTAGTTCCAAAAAATTACTACCTAGACTGTTTGAATCAAAACTTGAATATAAAATTATAGAAAACTAAACTACAAACTACTAGATTAAATTTAACTGCCAAGTAAGACCTCTAAATCACTTATGAGACTAAACTAAAGCTGATTGAAAATTAACAAATGATCAAAACATGTTTTTACCCAAAACAGACCCTTATGCTAAACACCCTTTAATGGACTGATTTTGAAATTTAATGAAGGTTAAGAACAATTTAAGCACAGATTTGGTAAGACAAGTATTCAACTAACTTAATTAAAGTATTAAAAGCTATTAAAGACAAATTATAAGCACTCTACATAAGCAAATAGTTCTAAGCTAATTTTTTTGGTATTTTTATGATTTTTGAGAAAAACTGAATCAAACAAACTACAAGCTAGATATAAGCAACTAAAATGCATAAATAAGTAATTATAAGCAAATAAAAGCAGGAAAATAAGCAAGTAAACAATAGAATAAGCAATAAGCAAATTTGACTTAGAATTGAAATTAAATGAAAAACTTACAAGTGCCCATGCACAAACAGAGCTTAAATGCTTAAATTAGCTAATCTACAAGCTAATTAAGCTCAAATAAGCCCCTATAAGTCCATCCATGTCTGACTTATCATCCAATGAGCTTATTTGACTTTTATTTTTTTTACTTTTTTGAATTTTTAGATTTTTTTTTTTCAAATTAAATCAGTAATTAACAACTATAAGCTCACAAAAGCTATAGAAAAGCTTATATGAGCTTATAGAAATAGTAAAAAGAGCTTAAGGAAATAAAAGAACTTGTAAAGAGCTTATTAAAGTAAATTGCAAGAAATAAAGTGAACACTTGAATTACATTAATCAAAAATCAATTACAATACTGAATTACAAAATTTAATCTAAATGACTGAAAATAAGTAAAAATGGCCTAAACTTTTCTAAAAGCATGAAAAATTGGACAACTTCTTCTGTTGAAAAGAGGAGGTATATATAGCAATCTGAGGAGCTCTAGGGTTTCCTTGGAAGCCTCTGGATCTTTAATTCGAACCCTTGATCAAATCCCAACATCTCATCATTCAATCATAGCCGTTTGATCATTAAATGATGTTACTTGACCAATAGAATAGCTCCAATAGTCCACTGTGGCAATCCATTATGTCATATCTTTTAGAAGTTCATAAGTGTACGGGTAAAATGTTATGTTGCGGGGTAAATGTGAGGTTAGGGGAACAATAAACGGGTAAAAAGCGGGTAAAGGGTTATTGTTTGATTGGGGAAAAGGTTGACCGGGTAAAAGGTAGTGGTGGATTGGATCCGGGTTTATTATTTAAGTGTTATGGGCTGGTAGGTGTTTTGGACAGGATTGGATTTGTGTTTATATTTTGGGTTTTATTTGTTTAATTGAGATAACAAAAGTTAAGTTAAGGACCATTATTGTAATAACAAAGGACTAAATTTGCAAAATTATTCCAAGGGTTATTTGTGACAAATGATTAGACTTCAAGGTAGATTTTGACGCTTTGTGCATAGATGTGATCCAAATTTGTAAATTCTTCCCCGGCCTCGACTCTTTTTACTCTTTTTCATTCTCGTGCTTGGTTTCTGCCGCTTTCTCTTTGATTTTGTCCATATTCACAATATCCGTACATGCACATGTAAAAACACAAAAAACAACATATATTTGGCATTTTAGGTTAGTTTTTAGTCTTTTTAAGTCCGTTTTTGTCAAGAAAATATATGTGTTTTCACCCATACCACACACGCTCATGTAAACCATGAATGATATGAACAAAATTTTAAGCAATTGATGAAAAATGATGAACATCAACATTGAGGTTTGGTTTGTGAATGACTCTTACACGCTAATAACACCATTGTAATTTTCAACTTTAAAAATTTTATTAGAAATGAGTCAAATATTTACAAGGTATAGCCTACGGAAAACTATCCCGGTTGATGACAGATTAACTCTCCAAAGTCAAACAACAAAAGACAGCTGTAGTTTGTTTTGTTATTCCTAGGAGAAAAGGATCATAACTATAATACATTGTATTATTTTCTAAGTTTGAATCTCTACTAAGCTCGGTTACAACCTTTGGTTTATATAAAAGGGGAAACAGTGGATGCATATGGGTGCATAGTAACTTGTCAACTTGCTATAGATAGGCACGTGCCTAGTAAGCTAGTCTTGAGCGTACTTTCTGATGCAGTAGGAATTTCCTAGTTCATCAGTTTCAGAAGTCAAGTGGTTTGTCTTAAGTTCTAATAGTCTAAGAGTCAGTTTAAAATAAATAAGGGCCTGTTGGTTTCTTTTTGGGTCTATAAATTGCCCTCATATCAGCACTGGATAGCAGCCAGCAAGTTTTTCCTATCTTTGTACTAAGCTTTTCAGCTTGGTTACTAATATAAGAAGCAATCTCCTTCAGCTCCAATCAGTTTTCCCTCTCTAAAGACCACTTTTGGCTAACCCGATTTGACAATTTATAGTCCCAATGCTTTTTTCTCGTATATCGATAAGTACTTGAACTTATCTTCCCCAAGAAGTTTCCCGCTCATACATTCAGAGGTTGAAGCTCTTAAAACTGAACCAAGTCTTCAGAGTGAGAGAAACATTTGTCAGATCTCAGTGACCCTTGTGTTGTTTATAGCTCCTTGTAAATCACTCCCTGACACCGCATCAGTTTGTGAAGTGTTTTCTTCAGATGGTCTTTGATGTCCCTGAATCTAAACAGTTGGTTTAGCTTTATACAATACTCACCAGTTTCTTTTATTAGTGAGTAACACCTTTTGAATAATAATCAGAGAGACATGTTCTCTTATAACTATCAGAGAGTACTTGACTTCTGATAACTATCAGGTTCATATGATAGTTATGAAGTGACATTCTCTATGATCTTTATCAGACTTTTATTCTCACTGACCTTCAGAAGGTATATTAGGCTATTTTATGTTTAAATATTTGTTAGATACAATTTGGGTCGATTTCAGATCCAACATAACTACTATAAACCAACTTTATGTACAACAAATTTATGCAACCCTAAAAAGTAAATAAGTCATGAAATAATAACCAAGTTTGAGAAGTCTTCTATCTAAGTCAACTGAACATAAAAATTACGCAATAATGAAAAACTATTAAAACTTTGAATGGTTTTTATAATCAAAATAAAGTTAGAGTGACTAAATTGAAAAATCAAATAGAAATAACCGCACAAAACTGATCAAACATATTTAAAAAAAACATTTTTATTTTAATTTAAAAGAAATTTATTACAATTCATAATATTGTGTTTTTATACATTTCAAATTAATCATTTTTAAACATGTATTATTGTCCAGGAAAATTTCATACTAACAAACAACGTTTCATATTTATGTTTCAAGCCATTATAACCCTAGAGCATATCTTTTACGTTCAGGTAACAAACTTGTCACATTTTCCAATTTTGCAAGTCTTAAGATTTATGAACAAAGCATTATCAAAGAAGAGTAGCAACACAGTGAAAGAAATGGTCGTCATACACTAGACTACAGTTAAAAAGGTTCAAACATGCAACCATAAGTTACACTATCAACCACTCATTAAAACACGCAAAATAATCAACTGAAATTTGCTACATAAAAATTACTCAATTTATATAAGAGCACTAGGTGTAGTAAATGAGATTTGCCTCCTCATTCGGGTCCCACTTGTGCTACATCACCCAACACCTCAACTTCAACTCTTCACAACAAACCCCCATCACCAAACAACAAACTTCAACTTCTTCATTAGGGCCCCACCTCTTACACATTTATTTTTTTATTCATTTCATTAAATAAATTAAATTCATTTCACAAATACTTAAAAATAACACAACATACTAATTTTATTTCATCAAATAAAAAAGTTACAATACGAAAAAAAAACCATACGATTTGCGGAAAAAAAACATACGATACGACACGAAAATAAAGAAACGGATAAATACGATATGCAACATCATCAATAATTTATAAATACTTATAATTATCGATGAGTGCTGACTTTTCTTCCCAAACTTGCAATACTTGTTCTCTGACCATTCTCAACGCGACTTGAAGTTCCAAATCTGTTTCATCATTTCTTAAAAGGGTTTGTACACCGACCATGACTATTGGATGGTCTTGAGGTAGCTCACGTAACCTTTCGACCTCTGGAGCACGAGACTCCCTCTGTCGAATAATTCGAGCTATCTCACCCAACAAGTTGTTAATCAACTTAAGTTCATTTTCTTGTTCATTGCGTAATCGGGCAAGTATTCTTGTTTGCACCTCAGCTGGTTGGTTAGCCATAGTGTGTGTGTGGAATTTAGTTTTAGTTGTTTGACAATAAGAGGTTGAGTAAAGATGCTATTTATACTGAAACTAGCCGTTAGATAATTTTATTGGAGAAACTAGCCGTTAGATAATTTTATTGGAGAAACTAGCCGTTAAGCCTTTTATTCAAACTCAAACTTAAACTGACATAACATCACAAACGAAATGGAAATACTTAACATAAACCAACACACGATACGGTAATACAAAAGCCATTAACCCATAAATCTGTTCCAGGTGGTGTTGTTTCTCAAATTCAACCACACGTGAAAATATTTGAAATCTTTCCCACCATTGCGTTCTTTGAAAACGTTCATTGCATCTTCAACACGAACATCTGGCTCACGTGTAGGCTGCAAATTCTAGTAAATTTCATGAAAATTTTTGGCAATCAGAGTTCATTCTTTGCCACTTACCCGTTAGCTGGTTTTTGCTACGAAAAGGACCGTCTGATTGTCCATTGAACTTTTCTGTTACGACTTGCCAAAAAGGTCCTTCACTGGCATGGAATTCGTGAACGTTTTGCCACATCTCGGCTAGCCAGCTTTCTTCTTCAATAGACCAACGAGTTGCCATTGTAAATTTCTTTAGAAAGTGAAGTGTGTGCAACATTGTATGATAATGTATGCTTTATATAGGAGTGTATAAACGTTTAAGATTCGAATTTCAAAGCCTGAGCAGGATAATTTTAAAATTTCAAATTTCAAAAAAAACAATTAAAAAGTGTACAATAAACATTTAATATTCAAACTTGTTGAATTCAAATTCAAATAAAAGGGCAGTTAAACGTTTAAATTTGAAACACAAATTCATTAAAAAACGTACACATAAAACATCGTTACTCAACATTACAACAATACGGAAAATTAATACACACGATACAGAAAAGAAATACACATGATACGGAATTAGTTAACATAAAACATCATTACTCATCGTATCTGTCCCATGCCAACGTGTTTCTCAGAGCGAACCACACATGTTGATATTTAATCCCTTTCCCATAGCGTTCATAATAAATACGGTTTGCATTGCTGAGACGACAAGAGTCTTCACTTGTACGCAGCAACTCTTTGTAAATAGCATTATAGTTACGACATTCAAGGTTCATTCTATTCAATTGAGCCGTATATTATGGTCCTGACCTTCTGTCTGATTGTTGAACCTTTGTGTAACTGCATTCCAAAAAGAACGTTCATTCACAAGGTCTTCAGAATCGTGAACTTCAAGCCATACGGTTGCTAGCAAGTATTCTTCGTCCATTGACCAACGATTAGCCATTGTAAAACTGAATGGTAAATATTGAAGTGTGTGATAAGCTGAATGGTATAGTATGGTATTAATAGGGGTTTATTGAAAGCGGGATAATTTCAAAATTTGAATTCAAATTGAAAGCGGGATAATTTCAAAATTTGAATTCAAACTAGAGAGCGGGATACTTCCAAAAATCATTCTATAAATACATATTCAAAATCTGAATACACACACAATTCACACCCACAATCATCAAAGAATTCTCCTTTGTTCTTCCAACACAATGTCTCACAACGCATCACCTGAAAACGCATCGGTTTACAACACACCACCTGAAGACAATTCCCCACAAAACACTCCGCCACAAGATCTATTTCCGGTGTTCCAATATGACAACCCACCACCTGCAACTCCACCAGCAGTTATGTTTCCACCAGAAAACATACCACCACCAAACAATCAACCACCAAACTTTCCACCTGAAAACCAACCCATCATTCGGCAGTTGACTGAGGAAGAACAGTATGAGCCGGATATGCAAGTGGTTTTGGAATATGAAGCTGAGCAAGCCCGTCAGGAAAGGGAGCGTGAGGCGTACCTCAAAGGGAAACAGGATCGGAAGAACAGACGAGCAGAATGGCGATAGGCTCAGGGACTTCCACCTGTGTCATCGAGTGAGGACGATTCAAGTGCCTCCTATTCGAGTCACGAGGGCTATGTGTCGGATGATTCATTTAATTGAATCGTAGTTTTTATTATCGTATGGTAGTTTATGGTTTTTAATTTCCGTTTCTTAATTTAATGTTGTTATCGTATTTGTAAAATAATTGTATGTTGTTTCAAGTTATTTCAATCCTATGTTTAATATAGTTGCATTAGCATTTACACATTACATTCTTACAAAAAAAACTATCTATTTGAAACTACAAATACATTTTACTTTCACAAATATAAACATACATTTGAAAAAACATCAAATTATACAACTAATATTCAAAGGAAAAAAAAAATGGAATGTCAGAAACTCAGCTCTTCGTCACCACGGGGAGGAAGGCAACGGGGAAGAACGGCAAGCATCATTTGGTGTAGTGAAGAGGAACGGCTCGCCGTTGACTCTTCCACGTCGGATGGCGAGGGTTCCTTCTTCATCTACACCTTGTGCTCTAATGCAATAAAACTAGAGAGCAAAAAACAGCGAAACGACAATACCTAGCTGGTGATTTCATAAAATCAAACCAAAGGAAAACAGAAAGAAACATTTTAACAAGGCAGAATTTCATATATATTATTCCCTGGATGAATAATTACATATATATCTTTTGTACCAGTTTTTGATGCATAAAGTACAATGCTTTTAATGCATCAAAAGGATATATAATATGTAAATTTTGAAATAAGCACCTTTAACAAACACGTCGCCTAACCTCTAAGCATTTATTCAAAGCATCCAACATGTTTGCACTAATTTCTGAATCGGGCTCCTGCAGCATATAAATTTATAGAATTACTACCAATATGGAATAAATAAAATTAATCTTTAGATATAGTACCACCATTACATTAAGTAAAGCGTCCACTAACGCTGGAATTATGTCCCCAAACAGCTGTTCAAGATTTCCATCACTGTGTTGAGCAAGCCCTTTCTCTATAGCTAATTCTGAAGATCGCAAGAGATCCGGCATGGCTTAAAGAAAGAAAAGAAATAAGAATGGTAGCTTGAAAACATATTACATACTGCAAAAAGGATCAACATTTAAACCTGAAACAGCTGCTTTCCTGACTTCTTTGTGAAAATAAAATTTGAGAAGCGGCACTAATATTGGGGCAACCTAGTGAATAAGCATATTAGCAATCCTGTAAACCAATATATAATTAATTAACAAAAAATTATCAATGCGGACAAACCTGGTCAATCCACGGAAAGAATCCCTCCTTCAACTCATGTACATAGCAACACAACATATTGCAAGCTGCTGCTTTTTCCTCAAGGACACTAGTCTTTATCTTTATTATATTATCACCAAGTGTGATGATCTTCATACTGCATAAAGTTACAGAATATACAACTTCAGTTGCCAATAAAAAACAGTGCGTGAAAAGTCGGAGCTAGAATTATCAGATAAGATATGTTCCATAACCACATTAAAGGTCATAAACCTAGATGCATATAATACCTTTTATCAAGAGCTTCAAATTCTTCATAATAGGGATAGACAGGTTGGATGATCATATAAGGTTTAAGTTGAGCAGACCGAAGCAAAGGAGGCATAACAACTGCCATATACGGAAGGAAATCCTGACCCATACACTTGCAAAGCCTGGCCCATGCCTACAACAACAAAGACGCACACAGAGTTAGGAAGAGGGCAAACAGATTTCCGATGTGTTTTCTGTTGAAATAACACTTACTTGAAGCATATATCTTTTGGTGGGGTCATCAGTCTCCATTTGATCATCTTGCATGGACATAAGAACTTCTATCACCTAACAGAAACAGCAGGTCAGCACCAACCATTTTCAAGATTACTAAAAAAAATAAATAAATAAAAAATAAAAATAAATTACTAGCTTCCGTTATTTTAAACCACAATGAGAAAATTTTGCATTACGAAGTGGAAGCATCAGATACACAATCACATCTACAAGTGTGCCAAGTAGATATTGAGATAACTCATGTCATAACATGCAAGCATACAAGAAAGTGAATGTATAAATGAGAATGATTACCTGCTTAGCATCATCTCTAAATTTGTCCTTTCCGATAGCCACTGCAGCCAGACTAATGCATTCAATGGCCTTAGCTCGAAGCATACGGTTAGGTTTGTCATCAAAGTTAACTAATATTTTTTTCAAGTTGGGCATAACTACATCATAATACTTTTGGATTTGTTCCTATTGATAAATCAAATACTCACATTAGTCATATGAGCTATACGACTGATGAATGATGAATGTAGTCATATTTATATTATGTCGACTTACCTGTGGTGAATCAGCAACTGATGTTGAAGCCCCTTCTTGTACCATATGTTTACCATTCTGCACAAAAAACCATTATGCCCACCGTGTAAAACTAAAACAATGACCCAATGAATATTAATTTTGTCCTCAAGAGTTTTACCTGTAGCAATACAAGTTGACGCAGTTTGCTCGCTATTCCACCCAGGTAAGGCGTCAATATATCATATGTACCTAAATTTACTACAGCAGAATCAGCATGTGCCTGCACATCAGCAAAAAGCAAACATCACGTTTAGGCACTGGGATTAAGTGACACAAAACCGGTTACTTAGACCGACCAAACTATCCATATCACCAATTCACCACCCTCAGTAACAATAATTAACGTACAAGCTACCCAATGTTGAAATAAAATTGTTTCTGTAATCATAGGTAGCACTTCACCTTTTGTAAGAAAAAAAATAATAATAATAAAAATAAATAAATAAATAAAAATAACAAAAACAAAGACAAAAAACTAATGAAAGTGTTCCTGGAAAAAGATGCTGATACGGACTGGATTCTATTAAGAGATAAAACGAACAATACCGATAAATAAAGATAGGTGATCAACTTTCGAAAGGCCGATCTCTCCCAATAATGATATCAAATCACTAATTCGTTCACAATATTCAACATTATCGTATTACAACCCTAATCATCTATATATAATAAAAAGACTAGACAAGAACCCGTGCATAGCAGCTGGATTTTATACCAGCATATAGTTTTAGTGAAAAAAAAAAAAAAAAAAAAAAAAAAAAAAAAAAAAAAAGTTTATGGGTTATAAACGAAAAATAATAAAAGTTTGAGGATTTGGGGATTAAACATAATGTTTTGAAACCCGGTTCGACCCGGGTGTTGTAACAGAATTTATGATGCACGGGCCGTGTGGTGTGGTGAATAGATCGGCACCGTATATGAAGAACAGTGACACATGTACGAAAGGTTTTCCTAAACAGTATTGCGAAACCACATCAATTGACAAGAAAGGGTATGTGCATTACCGAAGGCGCGCAGTTGGAGTCATGACGAGGCAAAATGTTCAGTTGGACAATGCGTATGTTGTGCCATATAATATGGTATTGTTGATGTGGTTTTATGCCCACATAAACGTTGAGTATTGTGAATGGACGATGCTAATCAAGTACCTGTTTAAGTACATTTCCAAAGGAACAGATCGCATCGTTGCACAGATAACTAGATCTATTGGGGCCGGGCCTTCAACAACCAGGAACCCAACGGTTAGAATTGACGAGATAAAGAATTATCTAGATGCCAGATATGTAGGGCCTCATGAGGCATGTTGGCGGATATTGGGGTTTGATATTCACCACAGAGAGCCAGCAGTGCAAATACTTGCTGTTCATCTTCAGAATATGCAACGTGTTAGCTTTAGAAGAAACCAAAGTTTACAATCCATTATCGACAACCCAAGTAACAAGAAGACGACCCTTACTGAATGGTTAGATTTTAATGCGCGTTTTACGTTAGGCCGGCATTTAACATACTTGGATTTTCCTAAAGAGTTCGTTTGGAATGGACCGAGAAAATGCTGGTCACCTAGGCAAAACCTGAACAAGCCGTCAATAGGCAGGCTCACGTACATACATCCTAGCGCCGGCGATTTGTTTTATAAGCCGGCTATATAAACCGAAACAAACACCCCCTTATATAGTGAGCTTATGGCTTATTTGGGTCACTTTTTGTAGCTTATTTTGAAACTTTTTTAAGGCTTAAAATGAACGGGTGCACAACTTTTTTTGAATTGTAAGTCAGATTTCATTCGAAATGATCTGAACCGGGTGCATATAAATATCAAATTGATCGATTAGCTAAATCAATCAAAACACGTTACAAGGCCTTTCTAAAAAAAAAATAATAAAAAAATAAATAAAAATAAACACGTTACAAGCCCTAACTTGAACCTAAATATCAAACTGAGCATACATAATAACACAGATCTTAATAAAATAAACAGTAATTAAAAGATGGGTAATAAAAAAAGAACTTACGGATCGATCGGAATCTTGATCCATGAGATGTGAGATTTCTTCAGATCGTAACGTACTCACCTATGTGAATATAATGTTGGTGTGGTACATGAGGCAGTATATTATTGGCCCTTTTTTTTTGGTTAGTAACTTAACGTCAGCTTTCCATACAGTGCCCATGAATAGTAGCATTCGTATAGTGCACTTCTCACTGTTTTGCACTTTTTATACCGTATATACTATATACCACTGTTTTACACTGTGCCATACGTTTCCTACTTTACAACGCCTAGCACACATGTAAGCCAACCATAATGAGTACTATTTTTCTTCACATTGTTCATTTATTGTCCCATGTACTATGATACAGAACATCAAATTTTATATACACGAGGCAACATGGCCCGTGCGATGCACGGGCTTTGTTCACCATAAAGAATCATCGATTTTGCAAGGGTTATGCCTATTTAGTTATTATATGCTTAGTTTTGATCGGGGGTACTCAACTAAATAAACGAAATTTGTTTAAGTAAGCTTTTGTAAATAAAATTGTTTCACGAAAAAGGTATGAAACACATATCCGGCTTTCATCATCGTAACATAGAACATGGTATTTCAAAAACAGGGTTTATGCTACACACAACTCACGTCTTTTCCTTTTGTCTCTTACACCCAAATTGATGTACCAGTGTGGTAATATCTTCAAGTGGCACCGGTTGATTTAGAAAGTCTGTAAATAAAATTTGTAACTAAAAATTTGTAAATAAAATTTGTAACCAGGTATTAAAAAGCTGATATATTTATAGAACATTTTCTTAATATTAATTGTATTTATATAAGTTGTAAATATATTGGATTCTTATTGGGGTATAATGGTTTATGATATAAATACATTAGTTAAGTATAATTAACTAAAATTAGTTAAATAAATATACCGAATGAATAAATAAGTACTTTCTCAAAAAGAAATTTTGGTTTTCACTCTTCACCTCAAATCAATAGGCACACCCATTCCCCAAATTCCCGCAACCTAACTGGAATGGGTTCCCACAAACTAAAATTGGTAGCAAGTGTTGACAACCTATATCTGCTACCACAAAGGAGTCCGGCTTTCCTACAAAATGTGTTCTTCATGTTGGATCCTTTTATGATAAGAGTAAATGAGGCATGCATAATTGGTCGATTTCAAACAACAATCAACACGTGCGATACACTTCGTTGTATATAAATTGTTGTTAATATCGATATGTTACCTAAAATTCCGATTAAGTATCTTAATCAAGACTATATTGATATGATATAATTTCATGGGATCACAATAAAATATACAGTGTCATTATTTTGCAAATATGTGGGAGCGCTCGATTTATGTATGATATAAAAATATGTACCAAAAGGTTTAAATGAAGCGTAACTTGTAATTGCATTTTTATCACATTATAATCACATTGATGGTATTGCTAATATGATATCCATTCATGAAACTATCAAATAAAACAATATGCATATTAACAGAGTGGAATAAAAATAGGTTACAAATCCAAAAAAAATATTTTGTTTTCTCGAAGAGTTTTCAAATTACACAAAATCTCATTCAAGAGAATGTAACTCATTAAGACATTGAGATTTAGGTTTATACCTTGGGTAGATTTTTTTTTTCTCTCAAATTCGTAGGCTAATACTCAAATTCACGAAGTTCTTGGAGAGGGTGTTTACATTGGAAGTATTTCGTTGAATGTCAAAAGAAGAAGCACAAAAAGATGTGTAAGATTTTCACATCTAGAGGCTTGAAATTCTTTTGAATAGATGCTACGTAAAGAAATGAAAGTATTATTTAGTTGGATATTCTATTTAAAGCATTCATTTTGATTACAATGAATGTACTTAACGAGGATGTTCACCCGCGCGTTGCCGCGGGGCATCTGTATATGATCATATTGTACGCAATATTTTCATATCATAAGGTGTTAAGGGAAGTTTGTGTTACAAAACAGGAATGAAATGGGTCAAGTCATGATCATAATGAGATAAACATAACAAACACACACACACACAAAAAAATGAAAAAGGGAAAAAAACTTGGTTTCCATTAGTTTGTAAGTCAAATGAAAGCACTACTTTCCAAGTAACACTACACATCAAACTAACATCACTAACACCATAGCTATTACTCATCATACAACTGAAAAAAACAAAATTATCACGCCCACAATCGTTCGGGATATACATAATCCAGAAGAATAAAGCTTGCAGCAACTATTTTTTATGTTGAATACAGCTTTAGATTGACTTCATTTAATACTCCTTGCACATTTTCCATGTGATTTTCTTCTCTTGCGATGGCTCAAAGCTCATTGCAGCTCTCTTTAGCTAACATCTCATTTGTCTGGCCTGCCCAGATGTGCAATGGTAATACCACCCCCTTCAAGAAAGGCTGTGACAGCGTAATCACAAAAGAGGCCCGTTTTAAAATAGTGGGTCGCATGCAGTTCTGTTCTAAACGTGTTGCCCGGGAGGTGTACTTCCTGACCTCTTTGGTGTACCAACAGGTGGTAGAGTTTGTGAAGAAGACCGTGTTTCTATGACCAGAACAATTTAACTCGCATAAGAAATCAATTACAAACGGCCAACGCCTTGCAAAATGAAGGGACAACCGTTATATGTAACACAAACAATATCCCCTCTTCTGACACAATTTGCAATCAAACTAAGACCGCATCAGCAATCTCAAAATGATACCAGCTCAATAAAAACAGAAAATTTGAATTTTGCTGCAAAAAACCCACCTTTTTCACCCGTTGCACAACCTTGCAGGTCCACCCATGTCAATTCCTGTTAGAACAGCCAATCAGTGTAATGAACCTGCGAGAAATATAGTGAAGTTTTAGAGCGAAGCACAAAAGTATGGATCAGCGTAAATAAGATTTTAGACACAACCAATGTTAATACATCTCCACTTCATTTCATATTTCATTCTAAAGAGCAGAACGCATGAACATGTAAACTCAGCTAAACTCTTCTAGTAAGATTATACATAATCCCGTCAGGGGCGGAGCCAGGATTTACAATTGAGGGGAGCCGAACTCTGTTACAAAATGATGACGGTAAAACGTGAAGAATATAATATATTATGGATTAATATATCAACTTTCGATGTTACATTTCCTTTTAAAAGAAGTTTGTTTCGTTTTGACACATCTAAATTTTACAATCAAGTATGTAATGGGTTTACAGATTTAAGTGAACTTTTTAACCTAGAAAAACTATTAATAGTTAAGCACAACCATAAATCTTGAAAAGGCATACACTTTCTAGTTAAACTACCAAAGACATGAACAATCTAGTATTCAATGGTGATCATATGTTTATCAATGCAAAACACAAATAACAGTCACCATTGGATATGTAGGGAAAATCAATGGGAAAAATTAATTATAACTATCAACATCAAAAAAAATACAAAAAGGCATCTAACATACTAAATGAAAGTAACCTACCAAAGACGTAGAGAAAGAACAATTTTAGATTAAACTATAGACACTAAGGGAAAAAAATAAAAAATAAAAAGAAAGAACTTGACGATAGAAATAGATAATGTTACTTTGATAGGCAGTAGGCACAGAAGAAGACATACCCAAAGCATTTACGTAAGTTGTTTCCAATTTATATTTTGTAAGTTTATTGTCGGGGGGGGGGGGGGGGGGGGGGGGGGGGGGAGGGGGGGGGGGTTATTGCATATCATAGCTAAATTATGTGCTAGAAGTTAATGCATTAATAGTACTATTCGGCTTATTGTAGGGGGCCTATCACCTGCTAGTCACTCCCCTCCCTCCGCTTCTGAATTCCGTAATATTTTTCAGTTTGGTACCTAAACTTATCGAAGGGGTTGTTTGCCATTGTGCTTTAGCTCATTAATAAGCAGTTTCTAAATCCTAAATCTGTAGCAATTTAATAGTGAAAATATGAGCTTTACCTCTCAAGCCTTTGCTTGACACCTTCAAAAGCCGTCCTAGCATAAAAAGTAGCTCATGTGCACCAACCTAATAAATCTAGCTTCACGATACAATATGACATATAGCCTTTCGCGATTGATAAACTGACTCATGTTAGAATCTACACCACTTTTATAAGCTAATGTTGCTTCTTTACACATAGTATCTGCAAGTGACACAAAAAAGGCAACATGGTTTAGCATACTTTCTGGAAAACAAAGTTTTACCAGCATAAGTTTTGGCATAAAGTGACTGTTAAAATATACAAACTGAGGTTTATTTAAGCACACCTTCACCAAGTTTCCATCTTCACCATTTACAATCTCTTTTAAGCTCTTTACCATCACTACCGCAGCCAAAAAAGGGCTGGCATGTTCACTCCTAACCGTATTCGTAATGTGAAAAAAAAATTGATACCTGATAAATAATCATCGCCCAAATCTAAAAGTGTCCAAGTTTGTGTCGTTTTGTTGCAGCAGTGATGGTTACATCTAAGCCTTTCAAGAGAATAGTGAAAAGCGATTAAAAGGAGCTCATACGTACCTTGTAGTATCGGGAATAAAGCAATTGACTTCCTTGTCGCTTACGGAAAAGGCTGTCAAAGTATTTCCTCTCACAGGAGGATCTGGTACATTGCTGACAAATCATGTAGAAAATTAACACAATATTAGAAATTAACAAACCTGATCGATATTAGAAAAATAATAGTATTTACAATAAAGGTTTTAGTTACATATGTTGAAGAAAAATAATAGTATTTTTTTTTTTTTTAAATAAGCACTTTGAAAAAAACAGCTTCAATGCTTAGTAGAAACTACTTATTTTAATTAAAAATACAACGAAGCATTTGGATAACATCAAAATGTTTTTCTTAATAAGAAATAAAGCAGAAAAAATAAGCACTCCCAAGAAGCCCGTGTTGATAGTTATATGCTTTATACACCTACGGTCATGTTGTTTAGTAGGTCAAAATGAGTTGTCATTGGTTTTTAACAGGTTCTGATTTCAGCGGCCTTAAGGCAGTTCCATCTGTAAATAGCGAGTCCAAATCATCCTTTTTCATCGACGAAAGGATGCCACCACTTCACCAATCATTCACCAAGAGAGTCACAAATCAGAACCTGGCATAACCAAATGCTTTGAAGTTCAGGCATTAATCAAGGTAGGTATTCTTGAAGCTGCTGGTGTACTCTCTCTTTTGGTAAAGATGTCCCCTTTGGTTTTAGATCTTCACCTTTACGATATAGTCAATGTCTCCATGAGGGTTTGTTTATCTGCGTGTTTAAAATTCAAATTAGTTACCCTTAAGGCCGACAGGTATGAAAGAAAGTACCCTTGTTACAAAATTCTTGATTTTATAAAGGGATCCTAGGTAAGCTGTCAACTAAAGTATGATGCTTTAGGTGTAGGAAAAAGTTCATTATAGTCACCTGGCCATTCCGTAGCTAAGCTGACTGAAGATTTTATTGGCCTTAGATTTAGCAAGCCCTGTTATACCAACAAAAATGCATTCTCGCTAAACCCGAATGATCATGCATCCTCATCATAAACCTGTGATAGAAAGGAATATCACACAAGTGTATCAAACAAACTGATACATTGCATTTTGACACCATGTAAGGTGTTAACGTTTTTATTCTTTGCTATTTCAACTTTTCTAATATTGATTCAGTCTGAGTTAAACCACCATACCTCCATATAAACAGTCAAACTGAATTCATTTAAGCAATCCCAAACACCCCCGTCGAATAAAAAAGACAAAAGCACTTAAATAATTTATAACGAACTTACCTGAAATAAAATTGTTACCTCCATTCTTTTCAGTTTCATCTCCAAAACACGAAGCATCATAATACACTAAAAATCAAATCAGTAAAAAAATAACTAACCACTTCAATTAACACCAAATCAAAAAAATAATTTTTGGAATGGTCACTCACTGGCCGCAATAATCACCGGTTGCATGCTGAGATGTCATTCAATTCAGTAAATGACACCCCTACTGCCTCACAATATTGGTATCATCGAGGGGGTTGCTGAACCCTCCTCCGAAAGACTTAATTGGTAGAGTGTTTACCACTTCCTTTTCGTTATTACCTGTAGTTTTCGTTCAGGCATATTGTTATACATTGTTAATTAACTTATATAGCCGAGGATTAAAAAAAAAAAAAAAAAAAAAAAAAAAAAATAGCTTAGTTTACTACTTACTAAAAGGAACGTGTTTCAGCTCAGACTTAGCGGAAAAGCGTATTCAAATTTTTATTAGCCAAACACTCAGAATTGATGTTTCTAAAATGCGCAATAAACAGATAAGTTGGTTACCAAACTAATAAAGGGTGTTTGGGATAGCTTTTTTATTTTAAGAAAAAAAATCGACTTTGGAGTATATTGATCATCCGTCACTGATATTAGGTGCTGATTCAACTGAGTCGTTTCCAGTTTTGGGTAAAACAAAACATCGTCGTCATTAACGTTCACAGTGTGCTGCTTCTTACCAGGTGGTGGTTTCACATCAGCAGATAAGTTCTGCACATTTCTTTTCGCAGCGGATCCAGATACTTCTGCTGCATCTTGTTGTTTCTATGAACTTTCTTGACCTCCCTATGCCTAGTCAATGGCAAAACAGAAAAAAGTATCTTAGTAAGCTTAGTTAATAGGAGCATAAACAGTATAATATAAGAATAACGATAAGGCTCTAAACAACTTATGAGCCTATCACCATTGCGACACACCGATTGCCATTGTCACAATTCGTTTACTTCTTAGTTGGTGACAAACCACAAAAACACATTAATGCATAAAGTTAATGGGAGCTTAAGTCAAATTCAGAAAATTATATTATAAGATCTTGAATTCTTGCAACAAATTCCTAGTCAAACAAACAAAGTCCCAATTAACCAAGATTTATACATTACGTGTATCCTTATCTTAATGGCTTCAACTTATATCACGCATTTAACCTCTATTTGAACTGCTAAATTTAAATTTACCTGATGAAGCCTAAGGTTTAGTAAAAGAATACAAAGATCAGAATGAATGAGCAAAATCAATGGTGTTTTTTATATACTAAGTTCAAACCCCACAAATTAAAAATACACAGTCAATTATCACATAAACGTAGAAAAAAGGGAAAAAGCAAAAAAGGCACAGCTACTACATTACCATGGGTTGCTACTTCAGTGGCCACGTCTTCTATCATATTACCATGAGCTATGCACATCAACCACAAACAGAACCACCATGGCCAAATGAACATAAGCCTATTTTTCAAATGAACATAAGCCTAAATTAAACCATATCCAAATGAAAATAAGCCTAGTTTTCAAGATACCCGATTCATAAAAACATAAATAGGATGAAAAATGTAAAGCTGACAATAAAATTAACGACAAAAACAGAAAACCATACCCGCATATGCCAATAGGCATTTGTAATTCAGTTAGGGATAAACTGAATATACAACGTAGCAACTATTTTGATTATGTGAGTTCATTGTTTCAACAGACCTCAATGAAGCCATTTGCGCCTCCACTCCGGTTTTGTCAAATGTTGGTGACTTTCTTGATGTTAGGCCTTTTAGAGCACCATGGTCAACTGACTGCGACAGAAAATTAGATATAGCGAATTTTTATCAAACAAACAAAAAATATAATGTGCAAAATAAAGTATGCATCCAATACCCTCTATTGCAATCTCGAAACCCAAACCAATACTCTTCCATTTCCAGTATTCTTTGCACTATTAAAAAACATAACATTATAAGCTGTAATAATTGTTTCTAAAAATCAAATCAATAAAAAAATAACTAACCACTTCAATTAACACCAAATCGAAAAAATAATTAACCACTTTAATACCCAGATTCCAATTTACTCGAAACTAAAAAAAAAATAATAATAAATGAGATGGAGACAACCTTTTATACCTGTTTTTCCAGAGCCGATCATTTGTGAGGTTTTCCCCCCTCTTTTGTCGATTAACGATTCATAAGGTCCCGGAATATTTGGGAGGGGGAGTAATATTTTATTTGCAGTAGTCACAAAAGGGGAGTAATATTTTATTTGTATTACTGTAGCATACTCACAAAAGTACTATAGCAGATTAATAGTAAATCCACAGGAATTGTATTATTTGTATAATTACAAAGAGCATATAAAGAGTTTGCTGCAATTTATTTCTTGCTAGTACCTAACTTACCAATGAACATGTAGAGACCTTATTAAGTAATTATGCTAGATACATTAAAGTAAGCTTAAGATGTGAGTTAGTCATTAATGCTCACATAATGTTTTTTTTTCCCTTTTTGGTTTCTAAAAGCTCAAAGCTCTTTAAAGCTTTTAAAATGCAGATACTTACATATACTAATATATACATCATAAAATAGTCAAAGTATAACCAGTCGAATTTGAACCCAAAAACATCACGAATAACTAAAAGTTTACATACATTAAATAGCTGCATGTTATTTTATACACTCATGCGGCATATTTCTTTCTTCTTTTTTTATTTTTCCATTTTGCTTTGCTACAACCATTTATTTCTTCTTTCTTTTATCCATTTTCCTTCGATGCTACAGCCATTGAACCTGTGCTTACCCTTAATTGCCACCATTATTCCCATTATTATTAGAACAAAGTTGGGAAGAAGAAAAAAAAAACTAAACCATTAATGTGGAAAACTAGAAGGGGGGTTGAATAGTTTTACGTCTTTTTACTTCGTTATAAAAATTAGTTTTAGAGTTTTGCTTAGCTTTTAAAAACTTAGATTCGATAATATGTGATCTCAAGTCTTGTACAATATAAACAATTAATACTACACAATATATTATAAAGATAAGTATTGAAATAAGTAAGAGATGGAAAGATCGAATCGCGAGACAAGAGATTTATAGTGGTTCGGCTACAAGGACACCTTCCTTGCCCTACTCCACTCCCCGAGCACCTAACTCGAGAGTTTTCTTCACTATATCAACAAGCTCCCTTATGGCGGAGAAAACCGTACACACCAATCTACACACCAATCTACACACCACTTTTCACACCACAACTTCGTCAAACCTAAGTCACAACTTCTACACAACTTCTTCAAATCAATCTACTTCACAACTAACTACTCCACACCTATCTTCTTCACACCAATCTAGTACCTAGCTTATCTTCTTCACACCAAGCTACTAACTAATCACGCAATCTATATCTAACACAACTAACTACAATCAAATATTCACAACAATCTTCACAAAGAATAATGTAAATGATCTTGGATGATGCACCAACAACTTGGATGTGGAGATCACAACAAGTTGTAATACTTCTTGTCTTGAGAGATAGAAGTATTCTTCTTTTGCACTTGAGAGGATGAAGGTTGGATCACTTTGAAACAAAGAATTTATATACTTATGATCAAAGGATAAAAGAATGGAGATTTGGATCTAGATAAGAAAGTTTTGTAGTGCAAAAGGTGAGGAAAAAATCCAGGTTTAATGTGGTATTTATAGGCAACAGATTCTGACAGATGAGCGTGGCCGGTCCCCTTAAATCATGGTCGGCCCCCTTAAAATTAAGGGGACCGCCCTTTGTAATTAAGGGGGCCACCCAGCTGAAACGGCCAGACTCTTTGTCTTTTAGTAGGGAAAGTTTATTTGGTGAAAAACTAACTGATTTTGGTTAAAAATTTGAATTCATATATTTAGTATGAATAAAACATTTTTCTTTATTACCAAAAGTGTTTTTCAAAAATATATAATATGTTTATATAATTAAATAAACTTTGTAATGCTTAATTAAACTTTCCTTTGATCATAAAATGCACTAAACACTTTGTTTATTCATACCTTAAGTGATTTGGATGTAAAGAGAAATATTAATCACTAAATACTTGTTTATGTCACAAGTTTTAGTTCTATGAGTTTATATTTTGTGATAATTAAAACATAGAGATATTGATAACATGTTAATAATGTTTTTAGGCATTATTTATGTCAACAATCTCCCCCTTTTTGATTATTACAAAACCTTAAACTCAATATATCTAAAATTTGTTTTTAGACAAGTATTATATAGTTTACATTTCTCTTCTCTCCCTTTTTGTATTAATTAAAAAGGTTAAGCCGAGTAAGCTTCACGAGGGAAGTTTAAACGGGTAGAATGCTCCCCCTTAATGTATGCTCCCCCTCATTTGAGAGCACCAAGGGAACGAGCAATGGAGATCTTTGCTACAAAAATTTTGAAGAGAGCAAGATACACATATATGCAAGGCAACAATTATGCAACTAAACATAGATTCATTCAAGCATTATAGAAATGATAAGCATTACAACATTCAATATGCTTGAAGCATATTGATAAAAGTAACACAAAAGAAAAGACATAGTCCTATTTTGCCTAAGAGAGCACTTGGACTTGCTTGCAACCCATGGTTGATTGTTTTATTTGCTTGAAGAGAAACATAAGCATAAAGCTTAGATGTTTGATTAAGATGGATATGGAGTGGAGTGTGGAACGGAAGAAGTGGATCTCACGATGTTGTATCGTGTTAAGGGTGGTATTGGATGATTGCGAGTGAGAAGATATTCAATCCAAGAAATATCTTCACTCAAGTAGAGGATTTGTTTTTGAAGGAATATGCAACAAGGGCAAAAGTGAGTGTGGTTTGTAACTTGATCCAAGTTGAGAGAGTAGGGGAGGCAATTTGCATAGGGTGATGATGGAGGTTGCCCTTTGTTGCGTTGTGCAAGATGCATAGCAAGGAGATCACTAAGATCATGGATTTGGTTTATTTCATCACGGAACTTTTGTTTTTCCGTGGCAATGTGGAGGGGATCATAGGTTTGATATGGATGAGTTAGGTTTGTGTAGTTGGAATTGTAGTTTGATGGTTGATCAAACTTGCATGGATCATTATAAGTTGTTGGAGGTTGAGAGGTGTAGTTTGGCTTGAAGGAAGATGTTTGGCCAATGTTTTATGGTATGTAAAGTGGATCAAATGAATGACCTTGTTGGTTTGATGCAAAGTTTGGGAAGTAAGAAGTTGGGGGTGAGGAATGAATTCCAACTTCATTTATGATGATGGATTTGTTTCGAGGGCTTTTTCTTCGCCAAAGGGGTTTTTCCGTCATCCTTGCTAGCCTTGAGGCTTTTGATTTTGGTTTGTTTGGAGAGTTCATGATGGGATGAATGGAGAGTTTTGAGGATTGGGGATATTTATAGTGTAAGATTTGTGTGTTTAAGGATGGATAAGGTTTGTTTGGGGGATTAGGACAAAATGTGTTGGTGAAAAATGGGAAATGTAGGTTGAAATGGGCTAAAAAGCAGAAAAGATTCTGTAAACCCGACCATCAGATGGCCGGTCCCCTTAATTAGGGGGCGGTCCCCTTAATGATTAAGGGGGCCGCCTTACAAAATTAAGGGGGCCGCCCATCTGGTGATTTCCAGGTTGCCAGAATTTGGTTTTTGGCAGAAAATTTGCAGAAAGGTTATGTGTTTGGATTAGAATTCAAGCAAGTTCAATTCTCTTAGGCAATATAGAGTCTAATCTAATCAAGATATAGCATGCATGTAAAAACACATAAACACAAGAGCAAATAATCAACATATAATAAGCAAGAGGAGGCACATAAAGGTAAGCACAATTGAGCTTCCTAAGGCATCTATCTTAGATTAAAGGCAAGGATAATTAGTGAGTGAACAACTAATGATGGATCAAGATGACACCATTATTAATGAATTTGTCCTAGTGAGTGTCTATATGCAACAAATGTGGAGTTGTGATTGTTTCGACTCCTAGAAGCAAAAAGAAATAACGATCCTAAGAAACAATCCAAATAATCTCCTTGATTCAATTTTTTGCTCGATCATGAATGTCAAAGACATATATTAGATTATATATCTTGAAAATTTATGTGAGAATTTATGCATGATTTTGAAATAGAATGTTTTTAGGATTAGTCAACAATGCAAGGAAAATGATTTTCATGGGGTTCCTAGATTGTGAGAATAATTTTTAGAGAAAATTGATTGAGTTTTACAAAACGGTTTATGCAAAGAAAATAGCTTTTCTCAATCTTTAGTTTGTGCGAAATAGATTCCTAGACTCAGAATAGGTGAAATGGAAGAAAAAATGAATTTCATGCAAGTATAAATTTGAGATAATTCAATATAATTTAGTCAACTTGTTCCATCATTCCTACTCCTAAACGCAAGTGGTTGAATAATTCACGCTTAAGAGGTTTTGTGAATATATCCGCAATGTTGTCTTCCGATGCAACCTTTTCTATAGATATATTTCCTTTTTGTACATTATCTCTAAGAAAATGGTGACGTATTTCTATGTGTTTAGTCCTAGAGTGTTGCACCGGATTTTTACTTAAATCTATCGCACCTTTGTTATCGCACATAATGGGGACATTTTCTAACCTAATGCCATAGTCTATGAGAGCTTGTTTCATCCATAGTGCTTGTTGACATGCCTTTCCGGCGCTTACATACTCGGCTTCGGTGGTAGAAATAGCAAGAGCGGTTTGCTTCTTCGAAAACCAAGACGTTAGACTACGTCCCATAAATGTGCAAATACCGCTAGTGCTCTTTCTATCTACGTAGTCTCCCGCATGATCCGAATCCGCATAGACAATGGTTTCTATGCCGGATTCCTTAGGATACCATAATCCTAAGTGTATAGTGCCTTTAACGTATCGGAAGATACGCTTAACCGCTTCTAGGTGAGAGGTTTTGGGATCCTCTTGAAAACGGGCACAAAGGCAGACACTAAACATGATGTCGGGTCTACTTGCCGTCAAGTATAGTAAGCTACCTATCATTCCTCTATACTTGGTGTTATCTACGGACTCACCTTCATCATCCTTTATGAGCTTTACCGCCGTAGACATGGGAGTTTTCATGGGTTTTGAGTCTTCTAGGCCAAACTTCTTAAGCATTTCCTTAATGTACTTAGATTGGTTAAAAAATATTCCATCTTCTAATTGTTTTATTTGTAATCCTAGGAAGAAGTTAAGTTCACCCATCATACTCATCTCAAACTCATCATGCATGATTTTGGCAAATTCATCACACATGTCTTGACAAGTCGATCCAAATATAATGTCATCAACATATATTTGGACAATGATGAGATTTGGGTCTTTCCTTTTAGTGAAAAGAGTGTTATCTACCATTCCCATGGAATAATCATGTTTAATAAGAAAAGCTTTTAATCGATCATACCAAGCTTTGGGAGCTTGTTTGAGTCCATACAAAGCTTTCTTTAACTTATAAACATAATCAGGTTTTGCGAAGTCAATGAATCCTGGAGGTTGTGCCACATATACCTCCTCATTGATAAAACCGTTAAGGAATGCACTTTTCACATCCATTTGGAATAACTTAAAATCTAGGGCGCAAGCATAGGCAAGTAATATCCTAATCAATTCTAGTCTAGCTACAGGGGCATAAGTTTCGTCATAATCAATTCCTTCTTGTTGATTATAACCTTGGGCAACTAACCTAGCTTTATTCCTAGTAACTATTCCATTCTCGTCTAACTTATTCCTATATACCCATTTGGTTCCTATGATGGTCATATCCTTTGGATTTGGGACTAATTCCCAAACATCATTCGCCTTAAATTGATTTAATTCTTCTTGCATAGCTATAACCCAACTTTCATCCTTTAAAGCCTCGCTAATATTCTTAGGTTCTATTGCTGAGAGGAAACAAAAGAAATTATTTTTATCTTGGGCTTGTGACCTAAGGGTTCTTTGGTTAAGATGTCCTATTATATTGTCTAATGGATGAGATCTAGATTCTTTAATATTAACAGTTTCGTTATTTTCTAAGTGAATGTCTTCATTATCATTTCCTATGGGTTTTGTTTTACTAACCTCAATAGCTTCATCTTCGATTAAATCATCATCTTCTAAAGGTAATGTTTTAGGAGGTGGTGATGTTTCATCAAATGTTACTTTTAGTGATTCCTCTACTTTCATGGAGTGTTTGTTAAGTATTATATATGCTTTGCTATTTTATGAGTATCCTAAAAATATTCCTTCATATGATTTTGGATCAAACTTAGTGAGATAGTCCTTAGTGTTTAAAATATAGCATTTACTTCCAAATACCTTAAAGTAGCTTAAGTTTGGTTTTCTACCTCTTAATAACTCATAAGGGGTTTTTCCTAGAATTCTTCTAATTGATACCCTATTTAAAATATAAGTTGATGTATCTACGGCGTGACACCAAAATTTTTGTGGGATGGATTGTTCATTTAACATAGTTCTACTCATTTCTTGTAGTGACCTATTTTTTCTTTCTACTACGCCATTTGATTGAGGAGTACGAGGAGCGGAGAAATTGTGAGATATTCCATTTAACTCGCAATATTTTCCGAATTGCACTTCGTTATCAAATTCCCTACCATGGTCCGTCCTAATGGCAACTATTGAGCATCCTAATTTATTTTGAATCATTCTACTAAATATTTCGAATTTTCCAAAGGCTTGGGTCTTGTCACTTAAAAACCTAGTCCACGTGTATCGTGAGTAGTCATCTACTATCACTAAGGTATATTTGTTTCCTCCATAGCTCCGCACAGCGGATGGACCAAAAAGATCCATATGTAATAATTCTAGGCATCTAGTAGTGGATACTATATTCTTGGCTTTGTGACTAGCATGAGCTTGTTTCCCAATTTTACATGCATCACAAAAATGCTTGTCATATTTTAGATTAGGCAAATTTCTAACTAATTCCTTAGAGGCCAAAGATTGTATTTGTTGCATATTAGCATGTCCTAATCTCCTATGCCATAGTGTAGAGTTTTCATCTAGGGTCGTTAGGCATATCCTATCCTCAGGTTTGTTTCCTAGTTTCATAACATATATGCCACCTTTTCTAATTCCTCTACCTATAATTTTTCCATCCTTAACTATTTCGCTATCATCTTCGGTAAATGTGACTCTACATTTATTATCACATATTTGTCCTACACTAAGCAAGTTATATGTTAATTTATCTACATGCTCTACATTTTCAATAGTAAGTGAGTCTTGAGAGATCGTACCTTTGCCAATGATTTTTCCACGTAAGTTACTACCGAAAATAACGTTACCTCCATTGTATGCCTTGTATGTAGAGAATAGATTGCGATTCCCCGTCATGTGCCTCGAACATCCGCTATCTTTGATCCATTCGTCAGGTTCCAAGTCAATTCCTAAACATATTTTGTCGGTTTCTTTTACCATAAAACACTTTTCGTCTCTTGGCATTTCAACTTCTTCTTTGTCACTATCACTCCATGTTCCACTAACAAAAGCACCTTGACTTTCATAACCCGGTGGCTTTAGACATTCGCCAATGAGATGATTTGGACTTCCACATCTAAAGCATTTTCTCTTCCCGTAGTTGTCACTTCTATTTCTTTGGAGTGCTTTTCTTTCGTCTCGTGATGATCTAGTAAATCTTCCTCGTCTCTTGAAGAACTTCTTGAATTCTCTTACGGCCATTGCATATTCTTTGTCTTCACTTTCGTTACTTGAATCATCATCATCACTAGGTTCCTTTTTAGCTTTTAGAGCAATTGATTTGGTTTGTTCTTTCTTGACTTTGACTGTTTCCGAATCTCTTCTTATGATTTCTTCATGAACCTTCAAGTTGCCAATTAGTTCATCTAGTGATAACGTCATCAAGTTCTTTGATTCTTCGATTGCCGTGACCTTAGCTCGCCATTTTCGATGCAATGCCCTAAGAAATTTCCTAACACATTTTTTACTAGAAAATGTCTCATCAAGTGCTTTTAAACTTGTGATGATAGTGTTAAACTTAGCAAAAGCATTATCAATTGATTCCTCTTCTGGAATCGTAAATTGTTCATATTGTTGTACAAGAAGATCTATTTTATTATCTTTGACTTGGCTATTACCTTGGTGAGTAATTAGTAAAGAATCCCAAATTTCTTTGGCGGTTTTACACATAAAAATTCTTTCATATTCTTTGCGTGGTAGCGCATTATAAATTACCATTTTAGCCTCATTATTTTTTGCTAATTTCTTTTTCAAATCATCATTTTGTTCTTCAAAAGATAAAATTTCATTCATTTTAGTTTCAACATTATATTGAATAGAAGGAAAATCACCAAAGGTAATAATATGCCAAAGATCAAGATCTTTTGATTTCACATACGTTTCGAATCTATTTTTCCAATATAAAAATCCATCACTTTCAAATAGTGGTGGTCTTTGCATAGATTGCCCTTCTAAATATTTTTTAGATTCCATAGATCGTTACAAGTTTTAAAATACAATATATTTTAAAAATCTTGCTAGACGTGGCTCTTGATACCAATTGTGGAAAACTAGAAGGGGGGTTGAATAGTTTTACGTCTTTTTATTTCGTTATAAAAATTAGTTTTAGAGTTTTGCTTAGCTTTTAAAAACTTAGATTCGATAATATGTGATCTCAAGTCTTGTACAATATAAACAATTAATACTACACAATATATTATAAAGATAAGTAATGAAATAAGTAAGAGATGGAAAGATCGAACCGCGAGACAAGAGATTTATAGTGGTTCGGCTACAAGGACACCTTCCTTGCCCTACTCCACTCCCCGAGCACCTAACTCGAGAGTTTTCTTCACTATATCAACAAGCTCCCTTATGGCGGAGAAAACCGTACACACCAATATACACACCAATCTACACACAACTTTTCACACCACAACTTCGTCACACCTAAGTCACAACTTCTTCAAATCAATCTACTTCACAACTAACTACTCCACACATATCTTCTTCACACCAATCTAGTACCTAGCTTATCTTCTTCACACCAAGCTACTAACTAATCACGCAATCTATATCTAACACAACTAACTACAATCAAATATTCACAACAATTTTCACAAACAATAATGTAAATGATCTTTGATGATGCACCAACAACTTGGATGTGGAGATCACAACAAGTTGTAATACTTCTTGTCTTGAGAGATAGAAGTATTCTTCTTTTGCACTTGAGAGGATGAAGGTTGGATCACTTTGAAACAAAGAATTTATATACTTATGATCAAAGGATAAAAGAATGGAGATTTGGATCTAGATCAGAAAGTTTTGTAGTGCAAAAGGTGAGGAAAAAATCCAGGTTTAATGTAGTATTTATAGGCAACAGATTCTGACAGAGGAGCGTGGCTGGTCCCCTTAAATCATAGCCGGCCCCCTTAAAATTAAGGGGACCGCCCTTTGTAATTAAGGGGGCCGCCCAGCTGAAACGGCCAGATTCTTTGTCTTTTAGTGGGGAAAGTTTATTTTGTGAAAAACTAACTGATTTTGGTTAAAAATTTGAATTCATATATTTAGTATGAATAAAACATTTTTCTTTATTACCAAAAGTGTTTTTCAAAAATATATAATATGTTTATATAATTAAATAAACTTTGTAATGCTTAATTAAACTTTCCTTTGATCATAAAATGCACTAAACACTTTGTTTATTCATACCTTAAGTGATTTGGATGTAAAGAGAAATATTAATCACTAAATACTTGTTTATGTCACAAGTTTTAGTTCTATGAGTTTATATTTTGTGATAATTAAAACATAGAGATATTGATAACATGTTAATAATGTTTTTAGGCATTATTTATGTCAACAATTAACGTAAAGTTGGTACCTACTCATGTCATGGTCTTGCCTTTCTTCCTTTGAGTTTTGCTCAACCATTGACATAGTGTGTCGTTCCAACCCTTCATATTCTTCACGATCACCAAACACAGAGTTTTAAAAATGAGAAGCAAAATAAACTCAACATTTTACTTAATTTTGATACAGAAAATGGGAGAGTGGTTAGATATTATGAGTTTAAAAAGTAACCAAAGACTATATATGAAGATATGGAGACAAAGAAAATTTTCCGACCACATTTTAATGTTGAGTAAATTTATCAGCAAGCAGAGACAGTGGGTAGTCTCTTTGTCCATTGTTGTGCCTTGAGCTAGAAGGCTCTGCAAATCAGACGATAAGCTGGCTAAAAGCACATATACCTACTGGAATAATGCAACAGTCAAGCCAGTGGCTGCGTATATTGATAATTATAAATAAGTTCATGTTAATATCACTACAACCACTAATATAAAATGTGAAAGAAGTGTATGGCATAAGATAGATAAAGATGGAGGGCTTTACCAGCGATAACCGATGTTAGTTACATGTGTAACCCTGCTGCTTTCCAGTTTTTGATGAAGTATTTCTTGACCCGCTTCATTAGCTCCAAAATGTGATCACCCTTCTTATTATACTTTTCACAATTGTACCAAATATATTGTACATCCTTAAGCACCTCTTCTGAATTCATGTACTTGAAACCGTTATCGAGGTTGTTGCATATTACTTCCTTGCACAGGTCCAACTAAAAAAAAAAAAAAAAAAAAAAAAAAAAAAAAAAAAAAATCACCTTTGTGTCTCAAAATCTTTGTTACAACTTACCACATTTCATCGAAGCACCTACCTTGAAATTTTTATCCACCCTCATGTTTTCAAGTTCAACCCCGGCCCCATAATCACTACAAAGCAACATAAAGAATATTAGTTAAACACTAAACTTATCAAACCAAGCACAAAAATCCCAAACTATAAAATAACCAACCACAAACAACTCATATTGGAAAAACTACATACATCAGTAGCTCTACCATTCACTGCCATTGTCAAAAACTATTTGAATCAAATTTCTTCATCAATCTCTGGATTTTATGTTTGATCATTAGCCACACCATTAAGTACCAACTGATAATATATATTTAGACTATAAAAGCCTAAACTAACTAAACATAAACACACCAAACACCAAAATGCATACAACTATATACGAATATGTAAAGATCTCTCAAATTATACGTAAAACAAACACAAATTATATAGTGATAACCATACTATTTATATTATGATGAATGATGAGGCGAAAAATGATCCGTTTTTAGGGGGTCATTTAAGCCCGAATCCAACTTTATTTGATCAAATATTGCCGTAAATCGTTCCTTTTGTGATTTTAGGTACTTGGAGAGTGAATTCTGGAAAAGAAGCCATTTTGGACGTTTTTGGAGCATAAAAGTGAAGAAAACGGCAAAGTCTCAATTTTCCATGCTAGGAACAGAAGGTGACGGCGTCAAGAGTAATTCCATGACGGCGTCAAACCTCAAGAATTAAAATCCGTAGTTGATGACGGCGTCACACACAGGGCGTCAAGAGTAATTTGTGTGACGGCCTAGGCCTTGACGGCGTCAGAAGTAGATCAAGGCCGTCCGAGGAAGTACTTGGCGGCGAGATGACGGCGTCACACCTTTGTTCTTGACGTCGTCATCCCTATTTTCCTATATATAGTTTTCTAGTTTTCACATTAAAAGGGAGAAGTTTTGGAGAAACCCTTGATACCTTGCATTGTAATTGAGATAAGTGTTCTTCTAATTCAATCAATATGTCTATGTGTTGGTTGTCTATATCTTGTTCTTGTCTCAATTCCATTATGCTAGGCTAGATCTCTTTTGTGTTTGCTTAGATCTAATGAAACCTAGATATTGATTATGTGTTGATTACTTGTTTATTCTTGTCTTGGATGAATGATTTATATGTTAGGCTTAAGAAAACTGGCAGATCTCCAAATGGTAACATGCTTGAACGTCTTAAGAAACATGAACAAAGGCGTACTAGGTCTTTATTGGTTGTATTTAATGCATGAGCCACTGTTTACAATCCCTATAGTTGTGCTGGGCATGGTGTAGGAGGAGATAAGAGCTCATAGAATTGGGGAGTTATGTATGCCACCCCATGAATGGTATTAAGGAATACAATCCGTCATCCATGCAATTATAACAAGTAATTAACGTGTAAAAGATATCTAGGGAGTAGTGAAATCTAAATAAACACATTTTCTCCAATTACTGCTCACAACCTTAGTATAAATTAGTTTAATTTCATTTTTAGTATTTTATTTTGATTGCATCTTAGTTTTGGGTTAGTTGAATAGCAACTAATTCCGCCCATTCTTCTAAAACCCGAGATTTTTACTTGCTTTCTAAAAAATATAAAAACACAAAAATAATCATCCCTCACCTTTAGAACTAGTAATTAGGCTTTCTAATCCTAGCGACACTATTCCTAAGCTGAACGATCAATCCCCCGGTACTTGTCACTATACTATACTACAACGATCAGGTACACTGCCTGGTGGGGGTTGTAAGCTTCTCGAGATCCCTCGAGAGGTAAAGCCTGTTGCGATTCCCACGCATCAATGAACAACTGTTTAGTCACAAAATCAAAAGAAAACATAAAAAATAACAATAGAATAGATATGTGAAAGGAAAAAAAAATTACCTTAATCGCTAACAAAATCAGTAGATCTTCAAAATCTTCAAACATGTACACATCAAAACACACAAAAATAACAAACCGTAAATCTATATAAAAATAAATAGGTGCATATACAGAGCAGATTGAACCGCTAGTGCTGTGTGGGAAGTGATCCACGGTGTGGTCGGAGGAGTAGATCTAAGCAGTGGTGAGAAGAAGAGGGTTGGTTGGGTTGTTTTTAGTGTGTGTTTTTTATGCTAAACTTTAAATAGTATAATGACCATTATTACCTACGACTGTTTGAATTCTTTTAACTTTATAATTTGAATGAAGCTTTACACGTTCCAGTTCCATCAAACTTCAGTTTGAGTATGAAACCAATCTTGCATAATAGAGTTTATGGACTTAAGGCCATTAATGCTCACATTCAATAAGGGGGAACTCATTTGCTTTACACGTTCCAGTTCCATCAAACTTCAGTTTGAGTATGAAACCAATCTTGCATAATAGAGTTTATGGACTTAAGGCCATTAATGCTCACATTCAAAAGGGGGAACTCATTTTATATATATATATATATAGATATAGATCGTCTTTGTTAAAATCTTCATTAGGAGTAGTAGTATACTAGAAGTTTCTTTATTACATCTTTGTCTCACTACCACATCATACTTGAGCTTTGTATCATCTAAAAAAAAAATGTGTGTGTCAATAAGGTATGATATATGTTTTATTCAGGATACTTTATTAATTCCTTTTTATTACAGATTTAGTTTTCACTGCCTTTTTTTCCCATTGTTTTTTACCTCTCTTTTTGTTTACTACAGATTTCACACCAAACAGTCGGTCTCACACTCATCCTTTAAATATACAAGCCATTTAAAGAGGTGAGAAATAAACTAACACTACTACTTCTTCCACCTTTTACCTGTTATTTATATTATGTTTATATTAGCTACCTTTACTAACTATTGGATTTGCCATATGAAAAAAAAAAATAAATAAATAAATACTGATATTCATAATTGGTTATATGTTTCTTGCTTAAATTATACTATTCAATATGATAATTGTTATTTGCCCATGTTTAGTTATACTTATTGTTATTTCACTTAATTAAAATATGCGTAAAAAATTATCACAAATAAAAACGACACAAGAAACTAGAAAATATAAAGATGTACCTATTGGTGATTTTGATAATGCCGACAAGCCAAGCTTCTGAGGATCATATATACAACAACATCAACAATTGTTCGTTAGATGATCAACCAACATCCACTTTGAATGGGTCGGCAAAACAAACCACTACCAAACCAAAATACGTGCAGCTCTTTGCGAAATTATACACTTACATTTGTAAATCAAAGTTACATGTAAAAAAATAATAATAACAAATATAAACAAAAATATAAAACCAACAACATCATTAAATAAAGGAAAAAAACTAATATGCTTCAAACACTCATATAACAAAATTACTAACAACCAAAACATTTCCACGGTAACGCGCGGGTTTACATGCTCGTTAAATTCTATTCTATATTTATTTATTTACATTTATATTTACATATTATAATATCTATACTACTATATAATGCATTTGAGATTATTCTATAATTAGAAAGGCGTAAAATTCAGACTTTTACTTGCTTATTATTGAAGGATTTCAAAATTAATTGGTTAGTGGCAATCCTGTTTTTACTAAAAAAAAAAAAAATCTATGTTCCAACGCACTCTTGCGGCAACGTGCGGGTTACCCAGCTCGTTTTTCTCTGTTTGTCATTTTGTCTATCTTCACTTGTACAAGAGCCGAGCTGAAAGAGGAGGCAAAACGGGCGGCCCGGGCGGGCACGGGCTATAGGCTAAACGGGCGCATGTTATATGAATCGCTTTAGAAAAGACCTAAAACAACAAAAAAAAATTCCTCAAACGTAACACCTCATTTATATTTAAGTAACTAAATATACTATATCATAAGTTTTTCATTAAAAACAATTTCATTGAGAGAAAAAATGTGCTCATTATGCCCAATTAACTTCTAAATAGGCAATATATGTCCATTTCAAAAAAAAAAATAAAAAAATGAGGGGGCCCAAATATACCCAATTTTTTTAAAATTTACCTATTTAGCCCATTTTTTTTTTTATTTTGTGGACAAATTGCCACCTCTACCTGAGCCTGATTGTGCTCAAGCTCGACTTGTTTATAACAACAGGCTCGAGCCTTTAGTTTCTGGCTCGAGTTGGGGCCCGACTAACATTTATGATAGAGTTAGAACAAATTAGCTCAGTAAAGTTAGTCGATCTTTAATATAATTTTCAAAGGTCATTTATACTCGCAAACCTAGTCGATCTTTAAATATAAAGTTCAGGCTCGAGTTCAGTTATTGAAGGAGCCTTAAATTAGGTTTGAGTTCGTTTAGGCTCAGCTCGTTATGAGCTTTTAGCGATCTGATATCGAGCTTTATACAAAAGGGTTTGGCTTGTTTTCATTCCTAAATACTAATACTCAGTATTAGGGGTGAGCAAAACCGCCCGAGTCCCGAAAACCTACCCGATCCCGACATAAATCGATAGTCCCAAAATCGAATAATAGCTTCTCCGGTCGGGAGTCGGGATGGATTTTTAGCATTTTTGGGATTCGGGACAGGTCGGGATGGCCAAAAAACCGACTACTTTCGGGCCGGTATTCGGTTTACGATTTAGGTGACTTTCAGGATCGGAATTAGTCGGGACGGGTAGGGTCGGGATCCGACCCGACGCTCAGCCCTACTCAGTATTGTCGCACACAAATACTTTTGTTATTTTTTCACTTTGGGTACCAAGAGAGTGTAGCATTTTTTTCTAAAAAGTGTATGAATATAGAAAAGAAATCATATTTACCCAAATAATCTAAAAAAGATGAAACAAATGCCTTTATATGTAGGTTTAATTTTACATTAGGATAACATTAGGGGTGAGCATCGAGTTAAACCCGACCTGACCCAAAAACCAAAAAAGGAAAAAACTCAAACCAAGAACCAAACCGAGAAATATATATCAAAACAGAAATCGAACCGAATAACTCGGTTTGGGTCGGTTTTCGGGTTTCAAACCGAAAAAACCGAGAAAAACCGAAACCCGCAAAAACCGGAATAAATATATAAAACCGAAACAGAACCGAAAAAGTCAGTTCTGTCTGTTTGTCAGTTCGGGTTGGTTTTCAGGAGGATTTGCTCAGCCATATGATAACCGAGGTTATTTGCACGCACTTGAATTTAATTTAGTATAAACAGTTGTACTGCGTACTACTTACTGCTTATTATTAGGGGTGGCAATCGAGTCGTGTCCGTGTCGACCCACTCGGGTTGACGGGTTGGTAAAGCCTCAACCCAAACACGACTCATATATTAATCGTATCAAAAACCTTAACTCTAACCCACACACATCTAACATGTGTAACCCATTTATAACCCGTGTAACCCATTTAAATAAACTAGTTAAAAAGGTTAATTACTTAATTACTTTGAGTGTTGAACAGTGTAAGTGAACAAATCATAACACATAGATACTAATTCATATTCATATATATTACACTAGCACTTAAGAAAACATAGATCCCACATCCTAAATAAGTACATATATCCTATTACTTAGTAGTTCTTAACCATTACAATAATCTAAGACAAAAGATCTTATAGGTGCCATCTTCATTTCTAATCTGACGTGCCTTCACAAAATATCATAAGTGCACAGGAAGATTTATAAATCTTCTCCAACGTGCCTTCAAAAAGGTCATTAGTGCACCTCAAGGTTCAAAATGGTGCCATTCTTCATTTATTTTCCAACATGCCTGCAAAAAAATCAAAAGCTTACTTAAAAATACACAATGATCTTATAAAAAGATAACAATTATAACACCCCCAAAATTTGGTACAGCGGAAGAGTAATCAAGCTTTCGGGGTGCCACGTGGATTGGTATCCATCACAAGTCATAAAAGAACGAGATAAAGTAAACATAAGTAAAACAAAACCAAACGGGGTTTTTAGAGTTTACATTCATCCCAAATTATTCAAAGTAAGGCCCAAATAGAGTAAACGTAGGTCCACAAATACATATCAGAGTTTGAGAAAATAGATCCTTAAACCAGGTTGCCAAGCCAAGCCTTCCAAACCATGCATCTTAAGTCATCACTTAATTACCTGAGAAAATGCGCTAAAAGTCAGCTTTCGCTGGTGAGATCATAGGTTTAAATTCTTAATTCAATCAAGTGGACATATACGCAAAATGCTTACTAGCTAGACTAGGCCTCAAATCACTAAACCAAACCTATAGGTGCACACTATAGTCCAAAAACTAGTCAAATCAATATGCATTTGCAAGGATGCGACATGTCCAACATTCATAAGGATACGACATGTTCTTGCATTCGTAAGGATACGATATGCTCTCAACCAAACAATTCAATATGCATTCGCAGGGATGCGACATGCTCTACACTACCTAGTTCTATAAGCATAACAAATTTTAAATAAACGGTAATAATAGTCTACATAAAACAATTTGCACGTTTCTCACCCCAAGTATTGAAAACAAAGTTCAAAGTAAAAGTGGGGCTATGACTCACCTCAAGTCCAGATATCAGCACAAAAATTGGTAGAATCAAGAAGTATCGCAACTCAAATGACGGCAACTACGGACTCGGCACTTCCTAACAATATAAACTCTTCTCAGTATCATTTTCTCAAAAACCAAATATTCCCAATTCCGAACGTATTCCTTTTTACTTTCCAAAATCCATTTCTCATATTTGTTTTGGCATTTGGTATCCATGTGGGTGGAAGGTCGACTCAACACAATCCATAAATCACATCAATAGAAATAATAATAACGATCTACAGGTCTAGCATTGGCCCAATATATTATTTAAATAAATCGTCGAAGTTTATCAAGTTCGTCAACTCGCTAATCCTCCACAACTTATTTACCCAATATATTATTCCAAAACCATACCAAGTCCTAAATCAAATAGCACGTAGATTACTATATGGTAAGTTTTAAAGTCTAATAAGTTTCTTAAATATATCGTCAAGCTTACCAAATTCGTCAATTTGGTAAACCTCACGAGATATTTAGTAGCTCATTATCCCGCACTCCTACCACAACCTATGGGCGTCGTAGGATACAATACCCGCTAATAAACCCTTTTTATATAACTAAATAGGTCATATTTAATCCGTCGATTAAACAAGTTACGTAGTTATATAAAATGAATATATTAACGTCACACATCCGTGACAAGCACAAAAAGTCACTAAATAAATAAGATGGCCCACTTGGATTTAAGTGCCCTCGATCTCGTATAACTCCTAAGTTTCTCATTTTATTTTTCAAAAACTTATTTCATTTCGTTAGATATTTGATGAGGCGAAAAATGAACCACTTTTAGGGGGTCATTTAAGCCCGGAATTGAATTTATTTGATCAAATATTGCCCTAAATCGCTCCTTTTGTGATTTTAGGTACTTTGGGAGTGAAATCTGGAAAAGGAAGCAATTCGGACGTTTTTGGAGCATAAAAGTGAAGAAAACGCCAAAGACTTAATTTTCCAAGCTGGGAACAGTGTGTGACGGCGTCAAGAGCATTTTCCTGATGGTGTCAAGAGTAAAAATCATGACGGCCCAGTACAGAAATGAAGGCGTCACAAGGAAGAGCGTCAAGAGTTAAATACGTGACGGCCTAGAAAAGTGTAATACATGATGGCGTCAGATGTAGATCAAGGAAGTCCGAGAATTCTTTTGGCGGCGAGATGACGGCGTCACAAGATTGTTCTTGACGCCGTCAGCCTCTATTTTCTATATATAGTTTTCTAATTTTCATTCATTAAAAGGAACAAGTTTGGAGAAACCCTAAGGCCGAACCATATACGAATTTTACAGCTTTTTCAAGGGTTTTCAGCCCTTGAATGCTTGCATGTGCTATTGAGATAAGTGTTCTTTTAATTCAATCAATATGTCTATGTGTTGGTTGTCTATATCTTGTGCTTGTCTTGATTCCACCATGCTAGGCTAGATTTATCTTGTGTTTGCTTAGATCTAATGAAACCTAGATGTTGATTATGTGTTGATTACTTGTTTATGGTTGTATTGGATGAATGATTTCAATGTTAGGCTTAAGAAAACTGGCAGATCTCCAAATGGTAACATGCTTGAACGTCTTAGGAAACATGAACCGATGTGTACTAGGTTTTATTGGTTGTATTTAATGCATGAGTAAATTCTAATGATCCCATGTTAGGAGCTTCTTAGCCGGCTCGACATAGGAGTGAAGTAGGCACTCATAGGATTGGGGAGTTAAGTACGCCACCCCATGAATGGTATTAAGGAATACAATCTGTCATCCACGCAACTATAACAAGTAATTAACGTGTAAAATATATCTAGGGAGTAGTGAAATCTAAGTAAACACATTTCTCCACTTATTGCTCACAACCTTAATTTAATTTAGTTTATTTTTATTTCTAGTATTTTATTTTGATTGCATCTTAGTATTGGGTTAGTTGACTAGCAACTAATTCCGCCCAAATCCTTCAAAACCCGAGAATTTATTTGCTTTCTAAAAAACATAAAAATACAAAAAGAATCATCTCTCATCCCTAGAACTAGTAATTAGGTTTTTCTAATCCTAGCGACACTATTCCTAGCTGAACGATCAATCCCCCGGTACTTGTCACTATACTATACTACAACGATCAGGTACACTGCCTGGTGGGGGTTGTAAGCTTCTCAAGATCCCTTGAGAGGTAAAGCCTGGTGCAATCCCTACGCATCAATATTTCATGTTATATTTATATTGTTTAGTTATAATTATAATAAAGTTTCCGACATTTATCATACTATTTACATAGTCTAATATATATCGTCAACATCATTATTTTTATTACTCATAATCACCTATTTATTATATACGCACTTATGTAAATATATATACGTTTACAGATTTATATATTTATATAAATGTTTATATCGATAATATAAGTTATTACGAGTTTTTATATTTTTTGTTTGATTATAATATGTATCGAGTTATAAAAGATGAGTCACATGTCCGAGTCATCACTCTCGGCTCATTGTCCAAATCCAAATGCTAAGGCGTTTTACCAAAATCAATCGTTGACTAGAAAGTCAACGTGACTCCGACTCGCACAACCATGAGTCCAAAGTAATACCGACCGAACCACAACTCCGTCATTAGTCTCATTTCACATGCTACAACAATAGGGTCCGACTACGGCACCCGACTAATCCTATCTCCGTCCAACTAATTGAACGTCTCACCATCGGTCCCCGAATACTACACTTCGTCAACACAACTTTACCATATATACAAGTCCATTGCCGAGACCATAAGGTCTCGGCCTTGCAATGCTTCTCGGCCCAAATGTAACAACAACAACGACAATAAAAATAATACAAAAACAAAGGGAACATCAAAAATAACAACTAAAATGGGTCAACATCGAGTCTATATCGAACCGGAATACCCATTTCGGTCTCGGTCCACAATTCGAGTCAAAAGAAACGACCACGAGACCATGAGGGTCTCGGTTAGCTCCAAACCCAAGAATAAATCAAACCAAACGGACCAAGAGGTCACGTTAAGCTCATACGAGCTATAATACCAAAACCAAACAGACCTAGATGGTCACATTGAGCTCCGAAACGAGCCAAAAACCTCAATACCGAGACCACAAGGTCTCGGTTAAGCTCCATCGAGCCACAAACTCAACCAAATGTATCCAAACATCAAATCCGAGCACCAAACGAATGAAAGTCGACACCCATGGATACCATTTCAAATTTTATATCAAAACCCATTTTTTTCATCTTTAATAAATCACCCAAATCCAAGATTAAATCTGGGTTTGACTCGAGTTAGTCAAACCCGACGCGTAACACGCGTTTTTCTCACCTTCCAATCTAATGAAAACCAAGAAAAATAGTGGTGTGGTGGTGTGTGGTGTTTATACGCGGCGGTAACAAGAAAACGGAGGGGAGGGTGTGTTTTTGGGCGCGTGTATCACACAACACAAACAAAGAAATGATGGGGGAATGTTTTGGTGGTGGTGGTGTTGCTTGGTGAATGGCGGTGGTGGTGTTGTGGGGGTAGCAGCTGGCGGCGACAAGGAGATGGAGAAGAGAGGTGGGTGGTGATAATATTAATGAGGGTTAGGGTTAGGGGAATGGGTTATATTCTCGAAAATTGCACTATGGTCCCTTAAGTTTCATTTTCTCAACATTAGCCACAAACTTTAGTGTTTAGGTAAAAGTATAATTAATCGGTTCTTCCCGTAACACGATTACTTATTCTCAAAATTATTAAATGTCACCAAAATATATATTTACAAGTCACCATTAATTCCCAAAGATACTTCCCGGAATATGTAAGAGATAAAACGTTCATTTAACGTATAAACGCGACCGTTATCCAAATGGTTTAAATTCGTTAGGTTTTCCTAGTGTCGGAGTCAATGTAGTGCAACAACGACATCTCAATCAATAATTCACGACATATATATCTCATAATAAATCAATAACTCGAATTCAATATCTCATAAACTTCAAAATTTAAAACATCGGTTTAAATTTCACAAATTAGTTACGAATAACATTTCAATCATTTAATAAAACTTCAAACTTTTAACGTAATGCGGGTTTTAAAGTCTCCCTAAATGTCCAGTTGTCACAACAACCAATAACTTGATTGATCTAAACATATGCTACTGTGTGATTCATCTTGAGACTTACCAAACACTAATTTAAAGTCTACTTGATATGATCAGCTTCATCGTTTTTAATGTTCAAAGCCATGACATTCTGGGTTAGTTGTTCAAGGTCATTGTTAGACATCACTGCAGTAGGAATAGAGAAAATAAATGACGAAACATATAATTTCAACAATAAATTAAGCCATCAAAACTGTAAACATTACCATTTTCTGCAAACAACCAATCCCTTGTACATATCAAAGCTTCAACAGTAGGAGGCGACATTGAACTTCGATATTGATCCAAAATACTTCCACCAAGACTAAAGGCTGATTCCGATGCAACTGTTGAAACTGGAACACAAAGTATATCCATAGCTAATCTAGCTAACAAAGGGTATCGATACTGTTGTGATTTCCAAAAATCAAGTATACGAAAGGAAGAGGTCGTTTTGGCTCGTGGCTCTGAAATATACAAGTCCAAATCAGTTTTTTGTGCACAACAAGAACTTTCATCCTTATCATACAATTCAAACTCCTGCAAATATGAAGAAATAAAAAACAACAAGTTGAATTAACAGCTCACAAGTTGAAGAACAATTAAGAATGAAGATGTAAATAAAGTTTGAGTTTCATTCCTTGAAAATGCCTTCACTAACGTCTTCGTCTCCATCATTACAAGCACGAGACGATGTCGAGCATTCTGGTTTCTTTCTTGCCCTATATTCTTTGAAAAGCCCAAAGAGTGCAGTCTTAACCACCTCTGGTTGTGGTGAATCGATACCATAAAGCTTTTTGTAGCTAAACTCGAGAAATGCATAATTATATCGAGGATCAAATACCACTGCTATAGCTAATAAGAGACTAAAATCAGCCCAATATTTCTCAAACTTAACCCACATTTGTTCAGCTATGGTCTTCATATAAGGATCAGGACTTTTTAACTCTTTAACCAATTTCAAGTGAATCAACAATGCTTGAGGAAAATACAGGTTGGAAGTAGGATAAAGTGATCCTGAAAACTCAACAGTGGCTTCATAAGAAACCTTGAGAAAATCACATATTTTCACAACCCTAACCCATTCATCACTAGATGGACAAATTTGAAAATTCGAGTCACTCATAGCAAGATGACAGAAAGCTTCGCGATAGTAAAGTGCGCATGAAAGCATCCTATATGTCGAGTTCCACCTAGTAGGAACATCTTGCATTAAAGCTTTTTTGCTATCTAAAAGTGTTTGTGCAGTGAGCAGCACTGACTGAACTTTTATTTCCTTCCTTGAGAACCTTTGACAAATTTCACACATTCTCTAATGTTATCTGCAGTAACATCAACTTGTTTCAAACCATCTTGGACAATTAAATTTAGAATGTGTTCACAACATCTAAGATGAAATAGTTCACCATCATATACTAAGGAATTCATTAACCGAAACTGATTTTTAAGCACATCAACACAACGATCATTTGAAGAAGCATAATCTAAAGTGATAGAAAATAACTTCTTTTCAATACCCCATGTTTTTACAAGCCCACTAATTTTTTCAGCTAAAGCAACACCAGTATGTGGATGGGGCACGTAAGAGAAATTCAGAATTCTCTTTTGCAAGACCTAATTGCTATCAATGTAGTGTGCAATTAAGCTTAAATAACCATCTGTAACTAAAGGTACACATCCGAACCGGTTAACCGAAACGCGACTGCTAGCGAACCGAAAAACCAAACTGGTCAAACCCGGTTTTGACCCAAACCGGTTCAGTTTTTCCACAAACTGCCGGTTAGGAACCGGTTGGAGATTTCAAGAAAACAGCCGGTTTGGACACCGGTTTTTATTAACCAGTTATATGGACCGGTATGGTTAACCGGTTAAGAACCGGTTTGGGTGTAGTGGCTGGGTTTTTTTTGGAAATTTTGAAATTTGAAAGTTTGAATTTTGAATTTGAATAGGAAGGAGCGTGGGGGGACCGGATTTTAATTATTTAGGCTCAAAATTACCATTTTGCCATTTCTTATTTAGTATAAATAGAAGTGTTGTTTATTAGTTTCATCACAACTTTCAAACAAAGCAAAAAAAACACTTTAAATCTTCTCTAATCTTCACTAATGGATAGTTCAACATCAAACACCACCCACACCACCGCTACTGGTTCATCAAGTGCACCAACGGTTGTCAAAATTTTACCATGTAACCGTGTCAACGATCCTTGGGAGCACTTGATGAGGCGAAAAATGATCCGTTTTTAGGGGGTCATTTAAGCCCGAATCCGACTTTATTTGATCAAATATTGCCCTAAATCGTTCCTTTTGTGATTTTAGGTGTTTGGAGAGTGAATTCTGGAAAAGAGGCTATTTTGGACGTTTTTGGAGCATAAAGTGAAGAAAACGGCAAAGTACCAAAAATCCAAGCTGAAAATACAAGGTGACGGCGTCAAGACCAAACGCTTGACGGCGTCAGACATGAAGAATTAAATATCGAAGGTGGTGACGGCGTCAGATGAACTGGTGACAGCGTCAAAGTGGCCAAGAATAATTTACCGTGGGTGGTGACGGCATCACATAGGCCGTCATAAGTGGATCAAGGCCGTCCGAGGAAGTTTATGGCGGCGAGGTGACAGCGTCAGAATTAACTCTTGACGCCGTCAGAACGATTTTCCTATATATAGTTTTCTAGTTTTTTCATTAAAAAAAGAGAAGTTTTGGTGAAACCCTAAAGACGATTTTGGTGCCTCTTTCACAGGTTTTTCAAGGGTTCCAAACCCTTGAGACCTTGCATTGTAATTGAGATAAGTGTACTTTCAATTCAATCAATATGTCTATGTGTTGGTTGTTTATCTCTTGTTCTTGTCTCAATTCCACTATGCTAGGCTAGATCTCTCTTGTGTTTGCTTAGATCTAATGAAACCTAGATGTTGATTATGTGTTGATTACTTGTCTATTCTTGTTTTGAATGAATGATTTATATGTTAGGCTTAAGAAAACTGGCAGATCTCCAAATGGTAACATGCTTGAACGTCTTAAGAAACATGAACCGAGGCGTACTAGGTCTTTATTGGTTGTATTTAATGCATGAGCCACTGTTTACAATCCCTATAGTTGTGCTGGGTCATGGTGTAGGAGGAGATAAGAGCTCATAGAGTTGGGGAGTTATGTATGCCACTCCACGAATGGTATTAAGGAATACAACCCGTCATTCATACAAGTGTAACAAGTAATTAACATGTAAAAGATATCTAGGGAGTAGTGAAGTCTAAGTAAACACAATTTCTCCAATTACTGCTCACAACCTTAGTATAATTAGTTTGTTTTCATTTTTATTATTTTATTTTGATTGCATCTTAGCTTTGGGTTAGTTGAATAGCAACTAATTCCGCCCACTCTTCCAAAACCCGAGATTTTAATTGCTTTCATAAAATATAAAAATACAAAAAGAATCATCCCTCACCTTTAGAACTATTAATTAGGTTTTCTAATCCTAGCGACACTATTCCTAAGCTGAACGATCAATCCCCCGGTACTTGTCACTATACTATACTACAACGATCAGGTACACTGCCTGGTGGGGGTTGTAAGCCTCGCGAGATCCCTCGAGAGGTAAAGCAAGGTGCGATTCCCACGCATCAAGTTTTTGGCGCCGCAGCCTGGGGAATAGTTATTGTCTAGGTTAGGATTTCTTTTTATTAGGTCTACTTACTAGATTCCTTTCTAGTAAGATTTTTATTTTTATTTTTTTAGGTCTTCTTTAGTCTCTCTTATTTCTTCGTGCTTTTGTTCGTAACTCTTTACCATCCGACATCATGGAAGGTGGTAACATCTTTGAACCCATCATCCCACCACAACAAAACCCACCATTAGAACCCCTTAGGCCCCGAACCTTAGGAGAGTATTCCCGACCTAGCCACCAAGGCTACCGAAACACCATTGAGCTCACCGGAGCCAATGTGACCCCCTTGCGATCCGACACCATCCGGTTGGTGCAAAGCGGATGTGCATTCCATGGACTTCGTTCCGAAGAACCAAACCAACACCTTAAGGACTTCCTCAAAATCGTAGATTCCATAGACCTAGGTGTTGAAACTAGAGAGACTACCCGTTTACGCCTATTCCAATTCTCTCTACGGGATCAAGCTAGTCAATGGCTTGAGCGTTTACCCGCGGGATCCATCACCACATGGGATGATCTCACCACTCGTTTCCTTGCTCAATTTTTCCCACCGGGGAGAACTACTAAACTTAGGAATGACATCTTGATGTTCCAACAACGTCAAAATGAATCTCTTTATGAAGCATGGACTCGTTTCAAGGACTTACTCCAAAAAGTCCCTCATCATGGCATAGATCTTTGGCTCCAAGTCCAAATCTTCTATGACCATATCGACATCTCCACGAGGCGAACCATTGACCAATCGGCCGGTGGTAAGCTACGTGATCTTAGTGCGGAACAATCATGGGAACTCATAGAAGATCTTGCTCTCTATGACAACGAAAGTTGGAATGATCCCCGTGATTTGAATAAAACGGTCAAGGCAATATCTTTGCCTTCGAATAATTCAAGCACTCCCGACCGTAGGATCATGGAACTTGAGGACCAAGTCAAGTTTCTCATGAAATCTTACGAAGCTCCGAAGCATTCAAGCCAAGTGAACAAAATCACTTCTTTATGCGAATTATGTAGTGGTCCCCATGACACTCGTGATTGTGTGGAACTCCCCGGAACAGCTTTTGCGGACTACGCATCCACGCGTACCGACGAAGCGAGAGATAAGTGGTACACTTTCAAGCCCGAGCCAAACACATACGGTGATTCATATAACCCCTCATGGAAAAATCACCCAAACCTTAGGTGGAAACAAAATCAACCCAATTCATCCAACCCACCTAATCGTTACCAATCAAACGGTCCACCATCCAACCGTACCTTCAACAACAATCCTTCTAACAACTATGGTAGTACCAACAATCTTGAAGGATTGATGTCGAAATTTATGGCATCTCAAGAAGCTCGCATAGCTAGGTTTGAAACCGAATTCAACCAACAACAAACGGAGATGACCAACAAGATCGACAACTTGTTGAAAGCCCTCAACAACCAAACATTAACCACACCTAGGAAGGACACTAGGGACACCATTAGTGGAATCCAAGTTAAGGACCCCTCATCATCCAAACATGTCCACTTTGTCAATGTTGTCACCATTAAGCCGATAGATAGGGAGATAGAGGAGAGTGACAAGGATGAAGATAGAGTAGAAGCCAATAGTGAGGATGAGAGTAGGGAAGTTGAGGTTAAAAAGGATGAGAAATTAGAGGAGGTAGAACCTATAGAGGAATATTTCGACAAGTTGCCAACCAAGGAAGAACGGGAATACCATAAGGATTTATTCGATAGTCCCGAGACAACATATATCTTTGGCGATCCCCTGATCAAAATGGGAGACCCCTCTAATATTAACATCCCATGCAATATCGGGCACATGCATATATGGAAAGCTTACATAGACCCTAGATCCCCCGTGAACATCATGTCTAGGACTTATTACAATTGGGTGATGAAGAAGCAACTCAATTTTAGGATAATGCCCGGTAAAAGTTGGATAAGTAATTTTGCAGGAAGAGTTAAGGGAGTACATGTGATTATAGGGAATCTCACTTATGAGATTGATTTTATGATAGTGGAAGACACGCGTCCGGTGATAGATGCTTGCCTAAGTCAAATAATATTTGGGAAACCATTTGTTGAGGCCACTAGGATGAGTTATGATCCGACGTTAGGGGTAGTTAGGTTCAAGAAAGACAATGATGAGGTTGCTTATCAAATGCCCTACAAGATTGAGCAATACCGCCTTCTCTCTAATTTCGAAAAGGAACATAAGCAAGCGGCTTATTATAGGAATGATGAGGATAGACGTAGAGGAGTAGAGTATGTTAGAAATAGGATGCTTGGTTTCTACAAAGAATGCTTGCAACTAGGTCCGGAATACAAAACTGGTTTAGGAGACGACCTAGAGAGTGGAACCAATGATGAGATCACGTAGTAACCCACGACTTTGAGTCTAGCTACAAGACTCGTAAATAAAGAAAAGCGCTGCTTGGGAGGCAACCCATGTTTTGTGTGATTTTTATTTGTTTGATTGTTATTTGCTTCCGTATGCATGTTTTATTTTTATTGTTGGTTGATCATGTTTCTCAATTAAAATGTGAAATACTTTATTATGTTGTTTAGCCTAGTCTTAACTTCAACCTAAAGGTATTTTCGCAAAAGATAAGTGTAAGGGGAAACCCCAAATATGTTTTTAAGAAACAAACCGATCATGATTATCCACAATATTTAATGAACATGTATATTCGTATTTGTTAGAGTCAAATGCTTGTATTGAGTCATAATGAAGTTTTGCAGGATTTTCCAAGAAGTAGGACAAAGTTTTTCCAGAAATTTTCCGGAAACTTAACATAAGAATTTCTGCAGGTCCATTCTGACGGCGTCAGGGTTTGCTCTTGACGGCGTCAGGAGTTAAAATCTGGAAATTTTACCGGTTTTGTTTTTCTAACGGAGTCTTATGGTTTTTGTGAATTATTAAGTTTTATAATCTCCAGGAAATCTGCAAACTTCATTCCACAAGCATTATATCTTACTTTGTTTTCTAGGATTTAGTAACTTATATAGGATGCCGCCGATTTTACGCGAGGTTGCCTTGTCTACTTTTGTCAGGATTTACAGGTTATTTGTGACAAGAAGATGATTTATATTCTGGAAGGGAAGCTTTGATTGTTCGTTTTCTTGGAAGAAGATTTAACCTGGCCAACTAAAATCCATACCGAGCGAATCAGGGGAGTATTTGATTTCATTCTCTTTACTTTTTAACTTTTACATTCTTTACTTGAACATTGGGGACAATGTTCATCTTAAGTGTAAGGGGAGGGTAAAAAGATGATACCTTACATATGCACTTTCGCTTGAGTTTGTTTTGTTTGATAGTAGATGAGTAATAAAACTACGAGAAATACTTGTTAGTGTAATTTTAGCGCCAAATTTAAAATTTTTTACAACATTTAGGAGTGAAACTTTAGCCATAGCAAGCGTCTCATGGATAGGAGGTTGTATGACTAGCACATAACCGTATATTCAGAAAAATTTTCCACCCAAAAATGTGAGGTTCGCCTTTAGATTTGATAGGAAAAGCATTCATTATTGGTGCTTATGAGTGTACCGGTAGCATTTAGATTCTAGAACTTGCGTTAGTGATGCATCCCGAGACCGCTAGTGAGACTACATTCGTGTAGTAGGATTTACTACATGATAAGAGGCATTAGGATCACCCTTGTGTTAAACCCGTATCATGATTACTTGACCATTTAAGTCATATTACTTGGCTAGTTAAGTCAACTAATTTTTCCCACACCCTTAGCGTTGTACTCATTTTTAGTACACGATACCCCTAGTACACCCCTCCGAGCCTATCTTTTCGTTTCTAACTTTAAGCATTTTACTTAAAGGAAGAATTTGTTACACCCCACTTAAATGTACAACCAAATCGCCTTAGCCTTCCGTGTATGCGCTCATTTTTAGTGCATTATTGTTATTTGTTAAACCCTAAGTTAACTTTCTAATTGATTACATGGTTGCTAAGTCGAGTCATATCCTTGTACATATTGTTTTGGGACGATTGGGACTCATGGGTAAGTACTTATTTTATGGAGTAATGGGGAAGAACATCACTTATTACCCCCATATGTACGTTAATCTTAAAAGTGCTCCAAGTGTTTTGATTTTCTTAATTCGAGTCATTAGATTAGTTAATTGTAAAGTATGTAAAGATTCAAGTGTAAGGGGAATTCTCATCCCCTATGATGTATTATTTTGGATGGTAGGGTAAGAGTGTATGCAAAAATAAAAAAATAAAAAAAAAAAAAAAAAAATCGAAAAAATTAAGAAAAAGAAAAAAAAATAGAAAAGAAAAAAAAAACATACGGACTACCATCCCGTTTTTATTCTATGTTTATTTTATGTTTTTGTTATTTTTCATTTATTAGCTTAAGTCGAGTCTAGTCTTGGCTTAGCAACGCCATCTTGTACATGTAATTAACCAAGATTGTTAACTCGCCACCAGTAAAACTTCCTTTATCCAACAAAACCGTGTAATTCATATCCCTACACCTAACGTTATAACCCTTTAAAAGACCTCTTTGATAGTTTATCCCAGGTGCTTACGCCATGTGGTGGAGGTTTGATCCTTTCCCAAGCCTATGGTAATCTATTTTGCTATGACAGGTAGTGAGAGATATCTTCCATTTCCATAATGTTATATTACTTTATTACACCCGAGAGATGTGAGTATCTAAACACTATTTGTGAGGTGCTTGTGTATGACCTCCGTGCTTGTCTATTGGTCTTTAGTGGAACGATTATTTGTTGTAATTACTTTTATATTAGTGTTAAATGACCCCTAACTTGTCTTTTGAGTAGAATAAAAGCTCATTTGCTTGAGGACAAGCAAATCTCAAGTGTAAGGGTATATGATGAGGCGAAAAATGATCCGTTTTTAGGGGGTCATTTAAGCCCGAATCCGACTTTATTTGATCAAATATTGCCCTAAATCGTTCCTTTTGTGATTTTAGGTGTTTGGAGAGTGAATTCTGGAAAAGAGGCTATTTTGGACGTTTTTGGAGCATAAAGTGAAGAAAACGGCAAAGTACCAAAAATCCAAGCTGAAAATACAAGGTGACGGCGTCAAGACCAAACGCTTGACGGCGTCAGACATGAAGAATTAAATATCGAAGGTGGTGACGGCGTCAGATGAACTGGTGACGGCGTCAAAGTGGCCAAGAATAATTTACCGTGGGTGGTGACGGCGTCACATAGGCCGTCATAAGTGGATCAAGGCCGTCCGAGGAAGTTTATGGCGGCGAGGTGACGGCGTCAGAATTAACTCTTGACGCCGTCAGAACGATTTTCCTATATATAGTTTTCTAGTTTTTTCATTAAAAAAAGAGAAGTTTTGGTGAAACCCTAAAGACGATTTTGGTGCCTCTTTCACAGGTTTTTCAAGGGTTCCAAACCCTTGAGACCTTGCATTGTAATTGAGATAAGTGTACTTTCAATTCAATCAATATGTCTATGTGTTGGTTGTTTATCTCTTGTTCTTGTCTCAATTCCACTATGCTAGGCTAGATCTCTCTTGTGTTTGCTTAGATCTAATGAAACCTAGATGTTGATTATGTGTTGATTACTTGTCTATTCTTGTTTTGAATGAATGATTTATATGTTAGGCTTAAGAAAACTGGCAGATCTCCAAATGGTAACATGCTTGAACGTCTTAAGAAACATGAACCGAGGCGTACTAGGTCTTTATTGGTTGTATTTAATGCATGAGCCACTGTTTACAATCCCTATAGTTGTGCTGGGTCATGGTGTAGGAGGAGATAAGAGCTCATAGAGTTGGGGAGTTATGTATGCCACTCCACGAATGGTATTAAGGAATACAACCCGTCATTCATACAAGTGTAACAAGTAATTAACATGTAAAAGATATCTAGGGAGTAGTGAAGTCTAAGTAAACACAATTTCTCCAATTACTGCTCACAACCTTAGTATAATTAGTTTGTTTTCATTTTTATTATTTTATTTTGATTGCATCTTAGCTTTGGGTTAGTTGAATAGCAACTAATTCCGCCCACTCTTCCAAAACCCGAGATTTTAATTGCTTTCATAAAATATAAAAATACAAAAAGAATCATCCCTCACCTTTAGAACTATTAATTAGGTTTTCTAATCCTAGCAACACTATTCCTAAGCTGAACGATCAATCCCCCGGTACTTGTCACTATACTATACTACAACGATCAGGTACACTGCCTGGTGGGGGTTGTAAGCCTCGCGAGATCCCTCGAGAGGTAAAGCAAGGTGCGATTCCCACGCATCAGCACTTCAACTACGTCCTAATGTCGGACGACAAGAAAAAGGCTCAATGTAATCATTGCTTGAGTATAATGTCGGTGGGTTTCAACTCAAAGTTGAGGGCTCATATCCACCAGAAGTATTGCAAGGCACTAAAAAGTGTTCCAGAATCGGGTCAATCTTCTATGGCTCATGACGGGAGTATTTTTGCATACGATCATGAAGTAGTCCATCAAGCATTTGCCAGTTTGGTGATCAAAAGACTTTTTCCGTTCAACCATTGGGACGACGAGGATACGACAGAGGTGATGCAGACTCTCGTCCAACCAATGTACAATCATGTAAGTCGTATGACTCTAAAACGTGATGCAATGATCATGTGGCAAGCGACCAAACAAGAATTAAAAAACTTTTTTCATAATTTAGATACTTGTGTTAGCATGACAACGGATGTTTGGTCCGCTCGTCATGGTTCACCATATTCATACCTTTGTGTTACCGCACTGATAAGGCGAAAAATGAACCGTTTTTAGGGGGTCATTTTAGCCCGGATTCGGATTTATTTGATCAAATATTGCCCTAAATCGTTTCTTTTGTCATTTTAGGTACTTTTGGAGTGAATTCTGGAAAAGGAAGCATTTTGGACGTTTTTGGAGCATAAAAGTGAAGAAAACGGCAAAGTTTTAATTTTCCTTGCTGGGAACAGTACCTGACGGCGTCAAGAGTTCTCAAGTGACGGCTTCAAGAGTAATACAAGAGGTGAAAGTGGATAAAGCCCGTGACGATCCAGAAGAGTTTTGCACTATGGAGATGAAGGCATCACCATAGGTCGTCATGGTCCAAATATGAGTGACGGCCGAGAACAAATTAACACATGACGGTGTCAAAAGTGGATCTAGGCAATCCGATTTCATTATGGGCGGCGAGTTGACGGCGTCAGAATCTCCTTCTTGATGCCGTCACCCTGTAAAATCTATATATAGTTTTGCAATTTTCATTCATTAGTGTGTAACTTTTAGGGTGTAACATTGGAGACAAACCCTAGTCTGATTTTCACAGCTTTTTCAAGGGTTTTTACCCTTTGAAACCTTTCATGTTCAATTGAGATAAGTACTCTTTCAATTCAATCAATATGTCTATGTGTTGCTTGAATATATCTTACGCTTGTCTTCAATTTAACATGCTTGGCTAGATCTCTTTTGTGTTTGCTTAGATGTAGTGAAACCTAGATGTTAATTATGGGTTGATTGTTTGTTTATAGTTGTTAAGGATGATTGTATTCGATGTTAGGCTTAAGAAAACTGACAGACTTCCAATGGTAACATGCTTGAACGTCTTAAGAAACATGATCAGAGGTGTACTATGATTTTTGGTTGTATTTACTGCGTAGGAGAATTCTAATGATCCCATGTTAGGAGCTTCTAACGGCTCAACATAGGAGTGAAGTAGGATTCTATAGAGTTAGGGAATATTGTACACGGCCCTACGACTAGTATTAAGGAATACGACCCGTCATCCATGCAATTGTAACAAATTATCAACCTGTAAAAGATATCTAGGGAGTAATGAAACCTAAGTAAACACAACTTTCCCTATTATTGTTCACACCACTAGTTTAATTTAGCTTTATTTTCATTTCTGTTATTTTATTTTGATTGCATCTTAGTTAATTTGGGTTAGTTGGTTAGCAACTAATTCCGCCACTCTTCCAAAACCGAGATTTTTATTTGCTTTATAAAAATATAAAAATACAAAAAGACTCATCCCTCGCCTCTAGACCTAGTTTTTAGGCTTTCTAATCCTAGCAACACTATTCCTGAGTTGAACGATCAATCTGATGAGTGCTCAAACACTCATCATTTTTATCGTATCTGGACTGCCAAAACATCCAGAAACACCCAAAAACGCATCAAAATACACAATTTATCCCAAAAGTGTCTTTTATATGTTTTAGATGCAAAATGTTTAAAAACAAATGAAAAACGAACAAAGTTTGCACAATTGGCTGTTTCAGTCCCTCAAGTTTCAAAATTTGGCAAAACTAGTCCCTGGAAGTTTAAAATGAAAGAAAAGTCAACCCAAGGCAAAGAAAAGTCAAAAATTGTCAAAATAAGTCCTTGGGTGAAAAAGTTTGAGAAAATTACACTTTTACCCCTCAAAATCCAAATTGCAATAAAAGGTCCCTGGAGTTTCTGAAATTGACAGAACTGGTCCCTGGGAAATATTTTTGGAAAGAAAATTCAACTTTGGTCCCTTGGAGTTTACAAAGTATCATTTATGATCCCTGGGAAATATTTTTGAAAATTTACAAAAATAGTCCTTGAAGTTTGAGAATTTACAATTTTAGTCCCTGGGAATTTGAAAAAAATGGAAAAATGCAATATTGATCCTTGGGATATGTTAACTTGGCATAATTGATCCTTGATACAAACTTTGGGAATGTTCCAAATCAGGCCCCTCAAGTTTTTGTTATTCGCATTTTTGGTCCTTGTAATTCAACAAACCAACCGGACCCCTTAGTTTTATTAACCCCAAAACAAAACCCAACACAACCTTATTACTCCTTATACCCCAGCCCATCCTTCACCCCAGCCCACCAAACAAACCAGCCCAACACCCTTCCCCGTCCATAATAATACTACTCCCCAACATTGACCCGGTCAACCATCACCATCTACCTCACTCCCTGCTACCAGCCAACCCCCCCCCCCCTCATCATCACCCCTACTATCACTCCTGCAACACTCCAACTCCTCTGCCTAACCCTCCAAACACCCCAGTCCAAACACTCCCCTCTGGCATCAATAATCACAGGGAAAAACGCCAAAACCAATTGGGCGCCAAAATTCAAACAACGGCTAGGATTGTTTCTTTTGATCCAAGGGCCAAGAAGATGAGAGGGAAGAGTCCAAGGGATGCCCAGAAACCCTAATTGGGCATTATAAAAGAGATAGAGAGAGTGGAGCAGCAAGCTAGTTTTTTTTTAGTTATTTTTAATGTAATTTCTTTTTTCAAGCATTGTACTTTTGAATCTCAATCCAATTATCAGTTGTAATTTCTTTTTCAGTATTAATAAAAAGTGTTGTTTCAGAAATTTAAGTGTGTTTTGCATTTCCAGTCTCATAAAATTATAAACATAAAAAAAAAATAAACAGAAAATAAAAAAAATAGAAGAAAAGCAAGAAATAGCATGGAGCAGGGTGGATATGGGATGGCCCTGGGTTAGTGAATCCATGGGGATTCAATAGGAATTGTAATTGTGGTCCTTGGTTTCCTGGTTTGTGGCTGGATTGCACATTGTAAGGATTCTTGCACACTTTCTCATTTAACTGTATAACTCTCTTTCAATACTCATATCTGTGTTTTCTGTGTTTATTAAGGTTTATTTAAGTGACTTTGTGCTTAATATTGAATTTTTGTTGGCTTAGTTACTTTGTGAGCACATTTCACAATTTCTTTATTAAAAATTAGTAGTAAAGTAATTTTGGTTAGTTGTTGTTCTTGTTGGTAATTACCTGCTCAACTCAGCTCATCTCACCTTAATAAACATTTGTGAATCTAAATTGTGGCCTGAAACATTCTAGTGTTTCACTAATCTCATAACAGTCCACAAATAGGGGTGTTTGGCTTAAGCCTTTCAAGAAGGCTTAGGGGAATTTGGTGGTCATTTTTTGGTTCAGTCATGATACACTAGAGTTATTAGGGTTAAAGGAATCATAAAATCAGTAATAAAGTTAGTGGAAGTCAAAATCAAGGTTTAGGTCCCTTAAATTGATCATCTGTTGGAACAGTGAGTCCTAAACCCACTCAAATCCTTTCATTAACTATTGTTGTAGCTTAATACCATGTTAGATTAGCTTAACAAATCATTTCTAGCCAGTACATCACCCAAATCTCACAAAAGTCAAAGTACTAAGTTTCACTAAAAAGTCAAATTGTTCATCTCAGATTTTTGCAAAACTTGGGTGATTTTTCATGAATTGTGTGTTGTGAGTTAGGACCTGAAATTTGTTATGTGACTACTCTACCATTTGAACTTTAGGTTTCTACAAAGTTTACATTTTTGTAATTTTTTTTAGTACCCAAAATACCCCTTGAAGTAGCCTGCAGGGCAAAGTAGTTGCCCTGTCTCAGCAGCTCAGTCTCACCACCCCACTTTGGTGGTCCATTGTGGTTAACCCAGTGGGTCCCACACCCCATAAGTTGGTCCTTACAACCCCCCTCCTACCATAGTTGAACTGTTGACCCTTTGTTTGACCTTTTGACCACTGGGTCCCACCTAGATTGGCTCCTAAAGTCTGTCCCAAAACCTGTCTCAGAATGAAATAAGTCAATAGCTTATTTGTGATTATTGGCTTATTGAAGCTTCTTATTTGTGCCAAACTAGCTTATTCCAGTTCATGTAACTCAGAGAAACCATATTTCATCATTGTGGACCCCACCTTCTTTGGTTTGAGCCTAATTACCTTCACAGTCAACAAAAGTCAACTGTGGGATCAATAAGCACTCTAAGTGCTTATTTCTTGGGTTACAGTAAAAGTGTTTTTATTAAAAGTTTTTATTTTTAGTAGTTAATCAGTTTGGAAAAAGAAAAAAACAAAAAAAAAATCAACTTTAATTATAGTGATAGCTTCTATTTAATAGGATTTATCATTTTATTTTTCTTTTTAGCTTATTTATAAGTAATATATCATTTTTATATTTTTAGAAATTCTACTTCAGGTTAAATTAATTTTATAAATTTTTCCAGATTTTTATTTTGTCTTTTAGTGGTTTTTATAATTAATTTTAGTTTAATTTAGTTTTAATTAATATTAAGTAATTAAATAGCATAATTAGATTTTATAAAGTACAACCTAGTTTTTATAATTTTTCTAGCTTTTATTTTAGATAAAACATTTTTGTAAATTTTTCTAGAATTTTTACTGTTCATTTAGTATTTTTTATAATTTTAATTAGTTAATTAGTTAATAATTAGATAATTAGTAATTAATTAATAATTAATAATTAAATAGTGTAAAAATAGTTTTTATTTTTCTTAAAATTTTCTTTAATTATTAGAATTGTAAAAATATCAATTTTACACTTGTAACCCTTCCCGTCCATCAGTTGTACTTTTCGTTTCGTTTCGTTCGTCTGAGTACGTTTTTAGGTTTTAGCTCATATCCTCGTAATCTAAATTCCCGTAATCAATCACGTAGCTTTCCTAAGCTATATTTGTCAATAATTTCCAAATAATTCTGATCATAACCCTTTTCTGTGAATAATCACCCGATCACGAATACGCTAAAGTTACAATTCACACTTCAACGGGACTTAACGACCTGGTGATACCTTATATTACCCGGAGCATTGATCTAGGGAGTTTGACCTTGTTGACCATTGACTTGGTCAATTTAAGGTTGACTGTTTAGCATCAATCAATTTTTGGCGCCGCTGCCGGGGAAGTGTGCGCGTTTCTATAGCGTTATTTGAGATTAGTGTTATTTCACCTCATTCACTGTACAAATACCACCACTTGTGTATATTTTCAAAATCAAAACACAAAAAAATCATTAACACTTTTCCTAAAGTGTTAAAACACAAAAAAATTAAAAACAACAAAACAGATCGTAACATTTTCTGAATCAGTTATCTTTTAAGGTGATTCTTAAAGAGAAACGATTTTAGATTACGAGACGATACCAAAAATATTTTCCAAAAGTTTTTAAACCCATACACAAAACCCAAAAACATTCGTCTCTTTCTTGTGAATAATAATTCTACATAAAAATAAACCGTCGCAAACCAAGACAGAACACCTACCAACTGGGGGTGTGGACATAATAAGTTCCCAAACCAAAGATATAAAACTTGCCTTTATATCCTTGTGAGTGGTGTACCTTTCTTAAAGAAGCCATTCACTCGTGATTATTGGTTTAAGTTCACTGTCGTTTTGCCTCGATTTTGTTTTGAGTGAGTTTATTTTTAGTGCATGCGCACTCGCTCTTCTAGGTCTACTAGCCCATTACGTGAGCTCGTAAGAATACCTAGAAGACGTCGTCGACGTTCAGCACCAACAGTCGGATCTGAGATCCGTACTGTTCCCACATCTTCCGTTATCATGGCTGCTGAGCCAACTATGAACGAGCTTCTCCAAGCACCCGTTGAGGGTTACGGAGATGCTATCGTTGTTCCGGCCATCGTGGCCGAGAATTTTGAGCTTAAAACTGGGTTGATAAACCTGGTCACCTCGCGTCAATTCTACGGTTTTGAGAGGGACGATCCTCAAGATCACATTCGATGGTTTAACAAAATTACATCAACCATCAAATGCAAAAATGTCCCTGAAGAGGCAATTAAACTTCTTCTCTTCCCATTTTCCATCGATGGGGCTGCCCGGATTTGGCTTGATAAACAAACCCCTCGATCGATTGTAACATGGAAAGATTTGGTAAAAAAGTTCGTGAATGAATTCTTTCCTCCTTCCAAAACCACAAGTCTTAAGAATGAGATCATGAAATTCACGCAGAAATTTGATGAATCATTTAGTGAGGCATGGGATCGCTATAAGGAATTGCTTCGCAAATGCCCTCACCATGGCTTTTCCGAGTTGATGCAACTCGATACTTTCTACAATGGTGTGAGCCAACTCGATCAGGACTCTCTTAATTCCTCCGCGGGAGGTAATTACTTGAATCGAACCACAAAGGATGCTTTAGCGATCATTGAAAATAAGTCTAAGGTCCGCATTCCACGAAGCAAGCCGGTTGTTTCTCAAGCGAATGTTAGTCCTTCTACCTCATCGCCCGTGGCTCAATCTAGCACCGATGCTAGACTTGACAAGCTCACGGAAGCCATTCATGCCTTGGTTCTCACCAAAAGCAAGAAAGTTTCTTATCCTCATTCTTCTCCACAAGCTGAAATCAAAAAGGTAGAAGTTTGTGTCACTTGTGGTGGTCCACATTCATATTACAATTGCACTGCCACTGAAGGCAATCCATTTGAAGTCAATGCAATAGCCGGAAGTTCTAACCAAGGAGGTAACCAATACCGTCCCCAAGTGGAACCAAATTACCGCGCTAGCGACCTAGGTGGACCACCCGGGTTTCCTCAAAATCCAAATAGGTATAATCCTAATCCACCAAGGGGTAATAACATGCAAAATCAAACTCATACCCCGGTGAATCAGTACCCACCCCAAAGGGGTAATCAAGGGTATGCAGCTCCTAATTACCAAGACCCTCTCCCTAACGAGCTCAATAACTACATTAAAGTTAATGAGACAAAAATGAGGGCAATGCAGAATCAAATCTCAAATTTGAAGAATGAATTTCAATCTTCAATAACCAAGCAAGGTAATGAGCTGAAGAACGAGCTTATAGCAACAAACAACAAAATTGATCAATCTCAAAACAAGATTGAGAATATGTTTGCTAGTCTCATGAGTCATATCGCTCCACCCTCTACTTCGGGAGGTCTTCCTGGTAATACAGTTGTCAACCCTAAGGGTGAACTCAAAGCTATTACCACACGTAGTGGTAAAGCTTATGATGAGCCGCCACTACCTCCTCCTCCTCCTTTTCCCAAGGTAGTTGTAAACGAGCCTGAGGAAACCAAGGACAAGGTGCAATCTACTAGCCCACGAAGTACCGCACATGTCCACCCTCAGGATGTTCCAAAGACCAAACCAGGAGTTGTATTTGAACCACCAATAACTCCTGTTGAGAACCCTAAATCCAAACCTTCAATACCATATCCATCACGACTCAATGAGCAAAAGCTCCGCGAAAAGGCTAGTCACCAAATGGATAAGTTTTATCAAATCTTTCAAGATTTGCATTTTGACGTTAGCCTTGCGGATGCTATCATCCTGATGCCCAAATTTGCATCAATGATCAAGAACTTGTTAAGCAACAAGGAAAAATTGTACGAAATGGCAAAAACTCCATTGAATGAAAACTGCTCTGCGGTTATCTTAAAGAAGCTTCCTAAGAAGCTTGGAGACCCTGGGAGATTTCTCATTCCATGTGTTTTCCTTGGGATGGTTGAATGCTTCGCCTTGGCCGATCTTGGCGCGAGCATCAACCTGATGCCTTACTCAGTATGGGAGAAACTCTCTCTTCCTGAACTTACTCCTACGTGCATGACTCTTGAGCTTGCCGATCGTTCGATCTCTCGTCCACTCGGCATTGCTGAAGACGTATTCGTGAAAGTAGGAAAGTTCCATTTCCCCGCTGACTTTGTTGTTGTTAAGTTCGATGCTGATCCAAGGGTTCCTCTTATTCTTGGAAGAGGATTCCTGAGGACTGGCCGTGCTCTAATTGATGTGCACGAAGAGGTAATAACTCTTCATGTTGGTAATGAAGCGGTAACATTCAACCTTGATCAAACTGCTAGGTACTCCTCAAATTGTGACACTGAATCGGTTAACCGAATCGATGTCATTGATGTTGCGTCCGAGGAGTACGCTCAAGAGGTTCTAGGTTTCAATGATAATTCTTCGAGTGAAAACCTCACTCCATCTTCTTACCCCATCATTGCCAATTCTTTTCCTTCCCTCACTCCGTTTGAGGGAAGTGACTTCATCTCAAAAGAAATTGAGGCCTTTCTCAAAAGTGATTCGATTCCCGATGGAATCGATAACCAAGAGATTGACCTCGAGAGGGATATTCTCATGCTTGAAAAATTGTTAAACGAAGATCCCTCTCCTCTTCCTGTTCTACCACCAACACTTCATAAAGAGGAGATCAAAAATGTTGAGAAAACTGATGATTCTCCTCAGGTCGAGCTCAAAGAGTTGCCTCCTCATTTTGAGTATGCATTTTTGGAGGGTGATGATAAATTACCCGTCATTATTACTAAAGACTTGAATGATGAGGAGAAAATCGCGCTCATAAAGGTTTTGAAGTCACACAAGCGAGCAATTGTTTGGAGACTCTCCGATATCATGGGTATTAACCCTGAATTTTGTTCACACAAAATCTTGATGGAGGATGACTTCAAACCCGCGGTGCAACATCAAAGGAGGGTAAATCCAAAAATTCACGAAGTTATCAAACAAGAAGTTCTAAAACTTCTTGATGCTGGATTGATTTACCCTATTTCTGATAGTCCTTGGGTGAGTCCCATTCATTGCGTTCCTAAGAAGGGTGGCATTACTGTTGTCACCAATGAGGATAACGAGTTGATTCGAGCTCGTTTGGTTACGGGATGGCGTGTATGTATAGATTATAGAAAACTCAATGAAGCCACCCGTAAAGACCATTTTCCTCTACCCTTCATGGACCAAATGCTTGAGAGATTAGCGGGGAATGAGTACTATTGTTTCCTCGATGGTTTCTCGGGATACTTTCAAATCCCCATTGATCCACAGGATCAAGAGAAAACTACCTTCACATGCCCTTACGGAACCTTTGCCTACCGTCGCATGCCTTTTGGATTATGCAACGCTCCTGGCACTTTCCAAAGGTGCATGATGTCAATCTTTTCTGACATGATCGGAAAAACAATGGAGGTATTCATGGATGACTTTTCGGTCATTAGGGATTCGTTCCAATCTTGTCTCTCCCACTTGGAAGGTATGTTGAAATGATGTGAAGACACAAACTTGTGTCTCAATTGGGAGAAGAGTCACTTTATGGTCAAAGAGGGCATTGTCCTCGGCCATAAGATTTCAAAGAATGGGATTGAGGTTGACAAAGCCAAAATTGATGTCATCGCAAAATTACCTCATCCCACTACCGTCAAAGGTATTAGGAGCTTTTTGGGTCACGCCGGTTTCTATCGTAGGTTCATTCAAGATTTTTCTAAAATCGCCCGGCCTTTGACCCATCTCCTCGAAAAGGATGCTCCTTTTATCTTCTCACCTGAGTGCGTAGAAGCTTTTGAAACTCTAAAGAAAAAGCTTACTGAGGCACCTATTCTTGTTGCCCCCGATTGGGACTTGCCCTTTGAACTTATGTGTGATGCTAGCGATTATGCTATAGGGGCAGTCTTGGGGCAACGAAAGTCTAAACATTTTCAGCCTATACACTATGCCAGCAAAACTATGACCGAGGCTCAAAGCCATTACACCACCACCGAAAAAGAATTATTAGCTGTGGTGTATGCTTTTGAAAAATTCCGGCCATACTTAATACTGACCAAAAGCATAGTGTATACGGATCACTCGGCTTTGAAGTACCTTTTTGCAAAACAAGATGCAAAGCCGAGACTTCTTCGTTGGGTTCTCCTCCTACAAGAATTTGATATCATAATTCGTGATAAAAAAGGAGCTGAGAACCTAGCTGCTGATCATCTCTCCCGTTTGGAAAACCCTCATCAAGATGTCTCCGAAAAAAGGGAAATTAATGAAACCTTCCCTCTCGAGACACTCAGTGCGGTTGTCTTTCGTGGAGATTCTGTTACCCCATGGTTTGCCGATTTTGCAAACTACCTTGCGGGTAACTTCATTGTGAAAGGGATGTCGTCCCAACAAAAGAACAAGTTATTTAAGGATGTCAAACATTATTTCTGGGACGACCCCTACCTCTTTAAAATCTGTGCGGATCAAGTCATCCGGCGGTGTGTATATGGTCAAGAAGCCACTAAAATTCTTAAGGCTTGCCATGCTGGTCCCACGGGGGGCCACCACAATCCAAATTACACCGCCAAAAAGGTGTTTGACTCCGGTTTCTTTTGGCCCACGATTTACAAGGATGCCCAAGAATTAGTCAAATCCTGTGACGCTTGTCAACGTCACGGGAATATTTCACAAAAGAATGAAATGCCACAAAATGCAATCCAAGTTTGTGAAATATTTGACGTATGGGGCATCGACTTTATGGGGCCATTTCCATCCTCTCATGGAAACAAGTATATACTCGTGGCTGTTGACTATTTGTCAAAATGGGTTGAAGCAAAAGCTTTACCCACAAATGATGCCCGAGTAGTCGTGAAATTTTTGAAAGCTCTCTTAGCTCGATTTGGAACTCCACGTGCTATAATTAGTGATCGTGGTACGCATTTTTGCAACGACAAATTTGATAAAGTCATGCAAAAGTATGGTGTAACTCACCGTCTTTCTACTGCGTACCACCCTCAAACAAGTGGATAAGTAGAAGTTTCCAATCGAGGCATAAAGAGAATATTGGAAAGAACCGTTGGGGAAAATCGTGCATCTTGGTAGGATAAATTAGATGATGCACTTTGGGCTTTCCGTACGGCGTATAAAACACCCATTGGGTGTACGCCATACAAGCTTGTGTACAGGAAAGCGTGCCATCTACCGATCGAGCTTGAGCATAAAGCCTATTGGGCTCTCAAGCATGCAAATTTTAACCTCAAAATTGCGGGGTGATCATCGGAAAGTTCAACTCAATGAATTAAATGAACTCCGTGATCAAGCTTACGAGAACTCTTTGATCTATAAGGAAAAGACAAAGAAGATTCATGACTCCAAAATCAAAAACCGCGTTTTTAACGTTGGTGATCGAGTCCTTCTTTTCAACTCTAGACTCAAGATCTTCTCGGGAAAGCTCAAGACCCGATGGACTGGTCCATTCACTATCGTTAAGGTTTATCCTTATGGCACCGTCGAGTTATCACAAAATGACGGACCTAATTTCAAAGTGAATGGACATCGTCTAAAGCACTACTTTGGAGAGGACATACCATCCATGGTTGTCCCGGATCTCCAAACTTTCCCCAAGGACAATTAAATTCGGGGATCGAGTCAAGCTGGCGACTCGGTGAACAAAAATTAGCAACATATATGGGTTTTCACCCGTATTTCTGACTTCTTTCTACTTTCTACCACCCTAGTGTGGGGGAATGGCCAACCCCCCGCTAATTTGAAAATGTATATATGTATATAAGTTCAAAAAAAAAAATGTGTGATTGTATGTACAGATAAATAAAGTGAAAAATACAAAACAAAATTCCACAGTTAGCTTCGAATATTATCTTTTTACGTTCATAGATTCGGCATAATAGCCGAGACTGTGAATATTGAGGACAATATTCATTTCTAAGTGTGGGGGGGGGGGGGAATTCTAGTGAATTTTATCGCAAAATACTTTCAAGTACCCCCATTTTGGCCCAAATTTTTCAAAATTTTTTCACTATATTTCAAAATTTTTTGTGGTAATCAGTCCGCCATGTCTAAACGATAAAAGGGATTGGCTAATCCAGGAGCAAACGGCTCTTGGTAAAGATATCTCAAATCCGTTTATGGCTTGCAATTTGCCCAAAATTGTATGGTTCCTCAACTCCCCAAAAACAAATGAGTTGGCTAGCCCGCAAGATTATGGCTTGTGGTAAAGGCCGTGGAAAAACCATAATTGGTAATCAGCTCGCCAAGATGTTGACTATTCCATCAAGAGTTGGCTAGTCCAGGAGCAAACGGCTCTTGGTAAAGACAAATCAAATCCGTTGACAGCTGGTGGTTTGCTCAAAATCACACGGTTATCAGGTGTGCCACAGTTCTTACACCTGGCTACTCCAGAAGTGATGGCTTTTGGTAAAGAGTTTAAAATCCATCAAGTTTTTCTCAAAAGATTGCTAGGGACTAGCAATAGTTTAGTGTGGGGGATTGATGAGTGCTCAAACACTCATCATTTTTATCGTATCTGGACTGCCAAAACATCCAAAACACCCAAAAACGCATCAAAATACACAATTTATCCCAAAAGTGTGTTTTATATGTTTTAGATGCAAAATGTTTAAAAACAAATGAAAAACGAACAAAGTTTGCACAATTGGCAGTTTCAGTCCCTCAAGTTTCAAAATTTGGCAAAACTAGTCCCTGGAAGTTTAAAATGAAAGAAAAGTCAACCCAAGGCAAAGAAAAGTCAAAAATTGTCAAAATAAGTCCTTGGGTGAAAAAGTTTGAGAAAATTACACTTTTACCCCTCAAAATCCAAAATTGCAAAAAAAGGTCCCTAGAGTTTCAAAAATTGACAGAACTGGTCCCTGGGAAATATTTTTGGAAAGAAAATTCAACTTTGGTCCCTTGGAGTTTACAAAGTATCATTTATGATCCCTGGGAAATATTTTTGAAAATTTACAAAAATAGTCCTTCAAGTTTGAGAATTTACAATTTTAGTCCCCAGGAATTTGAAAAAAATGGAAAAATGCAATATTGATCCTTGGGATATGTTAACTTGGCATAATTGAGCCTTGATACAAACTTTGGGAATGTTCCAAATCAGGCCCCTCAAGTTTTTGTTATTCGCATTTTTGGTCCTTGTAATTCAACAAACCAACCGGACCCCTTAGTTTTATTAACCCCAAAACAAAACCCAACACAACCTTATTACTCCTTATACCCCAGCCCACCAAACAAACCAGCCTAACACCCTTCCCCGTCCATAATAATACTACTCCCCAACATTGACCCGGTCAACCATCACCATCCACATCACCATCCACCTCACTCCCTGCTACCAGCCAGCCCCCCCCCCCCCCCCCCCTCATCATCACCCTTACTATCACTCCTGCAACACTCCAACTCCTCTGCCTAACCCTCCAAACACCCCAGTCCAAACACTCCCCTCTGGCATCAATAATCACAGGGAAAAACGCCAAAACCAATTGGGCGCCAAAATTCAAACAACGGCTAGGATTGTTTCTTTTGATCCAAGGGCCAAGAAGATGAGAGGGAAGAGTCCAAGGGATGCCCAGAAACCCTAATTGGGCATTATAAAAGAGATAGAGAGAGTGGAGCAGCAAGCTAGTTCTTTTTTTAGTTATTTTTAATGTAATTTCTTTTTTCAAGCATTGTACTTTTGAATCTCAATCCAATTATCAGTTGTAATTTCTTTTTCAGTATTAATAAAAAGTGTTGTTTCAGAAATTTAAGTGTGTTTTGCATTTCCAGTCTCATAAAATTATAAACATAAAAAAAAATAAACAGAAAATAAAAAAAATAGAAGAAAAGCAAGAAATAGCATGGAGCAGGGTGGATATGGGATGGCCCTGGGTTAGTGAATCCATGGGGATTCAATAGGAATTGTAATTGTGGTCCTTGGTTTCCTGGTTTGTGGCTGGATTGCACATTGTAAGGATTCTTGCACAATTTCTCATTTAACTGTATAACTCTCTTTCAATACTCATATATGTGTTTTCTGTGTTTATTAAGGTTTATTTAAGTGACTTTGTGCTTAATATTGAATTTTTGTTGGCTTAGTTACTTTGTGAGCACATTTCACAATTTCTTTATTAAAAATTAGTAGTAGAGTAATTTTGGTTAGTTGTTGTTCTTGTTGGTAATTACCTGCTCAACTCAGCTCATCTCACCTTAATAAACATTTGTGAATCTAAATTGTGGCCTGAAGCATTCTAGTGTTTCACTAATCTCATAACAGTCCACAAATAGGGGTGTTTGGCTTAAGCCTTTCAAGAAGGCTTAGGGGAATTTGGTGGTCATTTTTTGGTTCAGTCATGATACACTAGAGTTATTAGGGTTAAAGGAATCATAAAATCAGTAATAAAGTTAGTGGAAGTCAAAATCAAGGTTTAGGTCCCTTAAATTGATCATCTATTGGAACAGTGAGTCCTAAACCCACTCAAATCCTTTCATTAACTATTGATGTAGCTTAATACCATGTTAGATTAGCTTAACAAATCATTTCTAGCCAGTAATCATCACCCAAATCTCACAAAAGTCAAAGTACTAAGTTTCACTAAAAAGTCAAATTGTTCATCTCAGATTTTTGCAAAACTTGGGTGATTTTTCATGAATTGTGTGTTGTGAGTTAGGACCTGAAATTTGTTATGTGACTACTCTACCATTTGAACTTTAGGTTTCTACAAAGTTTAAATTTTTGTAATTTTTTTTAGTACCCAAAATACCCCTTGAAGTAGCCTGCAGGGCAAAGTAGTTGCCCTGTCTCAGCAGCTCAGTCTCACCACCCCACTTTGGTGGTCCATTGTGGTTAACCCAGTGGGTCCCACACCCCATAAGTTGGTCCTTACAACCCCCCTCCTACCATAGTTGAACTGTTGACCCTTTGTTTGACCTTTTGACCACTCGGTCCCACCTAGATTGGCTCCTAAAGTCTGTCCCAAAACCTGTCTCAGAATGAAATAAGTCAATAGCTTATTTGTGATTATTGGCTTATTGAAGCTTCTTATTTGTGCCAAACTAGCTTATTCCAGTTCATGTAACTCAGAGAAACCATATTTCATCATTGTGGACCCCACCTTCTTTGGTTTGAGCCTAATTACCTTCACAGTCAACAAAAGTCAACTGTGGGATCAATAAGCACTCTAAGTGCTTATTTCTTGGGTTACAGTAAAAGTGTTTTTATTAAAAGTTTTTATTTTTAGTAGTTAATCAGTTTGGAAAAAGAAAAAAACCAAAAAAAATCAACTTTAATTATAGTGATAGCTTCTATTTAATAGGATTTATCATTTTATTTTTCTTTTTAGCTTATTTATAAGTAATATATCATTTTTATATTTTTAGAAATTCTACTTCAGGTTAAAGTAATTTTATAAATTTTTCCAGATTTTTCTTTTGTCTTTTAGTGGTTTTTATAATTAATTTTAGTTTAATTTAGTTTTAATTAATATTAAGTAATTAAATAGCATAATTAGATTTTATAAAGTACAACCTAGTTTTTATAATTTTTCTAGCTTTTATTTTAGTTAAAACATTTTTGTAAATTTTTCTAGAATTTTTTCTGTTCATTAGTATTTTTTATAATTTTAATTAGTTAATTAGTTAATAAATAGATAATTAGTAATTAATTAATAATTGATAATTAAATAGTGCAAAAATAGTTTTTTTTTTTCTTAAAATTTTCTTTAATTATTAGAATTGTAAAAATATCAATTTTACACTTGTAACCCTTCCCGTCCATCAGTTGTACTTTTCGTTTCGTTTCGTTCGTCTGAGTACGTTTTTAATTAAAACGTACGTTTTTAGGTTTTAGCTCATATCCTCGTAATCTAAATTCCCGTAATCAATCACGTAGCTTTCCTAAGCTATATTTGTCAATAATTTCCAAATAATTCTGATCATAACCCTTTTATGTGAATAATCACCCGATCACGAATACGCTAAAGTTACAATTCACACTTCAACGGGACTTAACGACCTGGTGATACCTTATATTACCCGGAGCATTGATCTAGGGAGTTTGACCTTGTTGACCATTGACTTGGTCAATTTAAGGTTGACTGTTTAGCATCAATCACAATCCTCCGGTACTTGTCACTATACTATACTACAACGATCAGGTACACTGCTTGATGGGGGTTGTAAGCTTCTCGAGAGGTAAAGCCTGGTGCGATTCCCACGTATCAAATTTTTGGCGCCGCAGCCCGGGGAATAGTTACTGCTTAGGTTGGAATTTATTTTATTAGGTTTACTCATTAGATTCCTATCGAGTGAGATTTTATTTTCCTTTTTATTAGCTTTCTCGTAGTCTATCTTTTCTTTGTGTCTTTGTTCGTAAAAACCTTTCCGTTGACTCTTCCGTTCACCATTATGGAGAACGTGAATCCACCAAGTCCGACACTAGAGTTTTACCAGAAAAAATATAATTATACCAGTTTAGATATACCAAGATGGAGGAATGAAATGAGGAGGACAGGATCTTATATTGATTTTATTGAGTACCTTGAGAAAAGAGGTCAAATGCATAAGACTTTTAAAGAATTCACCTTAGGAGCTCCATCAACCCCTCAAAACGCCTCACTTAATGAAACCTATGCACCATATGAGCCTTCACCTAGGATAGTTTCATATGAGCCACCTAGCTGCATGTCATGGTTAGGCACTACCATAATACAGGATGAACACATAGGTGACCTTGATGTGATGGAGGATTTAGCCGAACATGATCACATTGATAAAAAAGACCTAGGTTTTATGATCGATGATGATGAATCTCAAGAAACACACGATGAATCTTTTGGACAATTTGAATATAGCAGTCAGAATATTGAGGATGATCCTTATGAATCAGATATAGAAGTTGAGATGCCTAGAGAAGCACTTGAGATACTTGGGAAAATGTTAGGGTTAGATTATAATGAAACACATGTTGAGGATATAGGTGATCTAGACACAAGGAATGATGAAGTAAATAACATAAGCTCACTAAGTACCCTACAAGTCCTACCATCATTTAAGGCACACACACCGCCCGTGACTTACCCGAAAGAAGTAAAAGAAACTTTAGGAATCCCAATGGAGGTAGAACCCTTGGACCAAGCATCACTATAGGATATAGGTTTGAATACTTGTAATGATAACCTTACTCCTAGTTCTAGGGAATTTCCTAGTTTTGATGAACCAGGGCCTCAACCAAAACTGTTACCTAATCTTCAATCCTTGGATGAAAATTTAGGAATTGAAATAGGTCCCGATCCACCCATCAAACCATATAGTCCGGGTAGTCTTGGGATAAAGGTAGTAGACTCTATGCCTTGTGTAGTAGAAGCTGGGATAGGAGTGAACCATGACCTTACATACTTACATCAACCATTCATGATTGACCACAAGACACATTATGGGTTTAAACCGGGTTTATTAGGTCAAGATGGATCCCCAACTAGGAGTCTCTCGAAGTTAATAGAAAATGATCCCTTTCTAGGAGAAAATTTTAATCCACCTATTAACCCAATTGAATTAGGTAAGGTTACGATGATAGGAGCACACATCTTTGAGCATATAATCCATCCACCACTTTTTCCTCAAGTGGCATATTTCCACCCTAAGGGTGTGTATCGCTACTTCCACCAGCACTTAATCATAAGTGTAGGGAAAACCTCCCCTATTTACATTAAATAAGGGTAGAGTCAGGCTCGTGACTCGAACAAAAACAAGGGCTTCTTTGGAGGCAACCAAAGTTTTTTGTGATTTTTAATTGTTGGATGTTATTTGTTTCCGTATGCGTGTCTTATTTTTATTGTTATTAGATCATGTTTCAAATTAAATTGTGAAAATGCTTTATTTTGTCGTTTAACCTCATCTTAACTTCATATAAAGGTATTTTGCAAAAAGATAAGTGTAAGGGGAAACCCCAAATATGTTTTTAAGAACCGAAATTGATCATGATTCTCCACAATATTAAATGGACATTTGTATTAGTATTTGTTAGAGTCAAATGCTTGTATCGAGTCATAATGATGTTTTGCAAGATTTTCCAGGAAGTAGGACATAAGTTTTTCCAGAAATTTTCCAGAAACTTAACGTAAAGATTTCTGCAGGTCACTTCTGACGATGTCAGGAATTAACTCCTGACGGCGTCTTGTGTAAAATTCTGTAAATTTTGCTAGTTTTGTTTTTCTAACGGAGTCTTAAAGTTTTTGTTGATTCTTTAGTTTTATAAACTCTAGGAAATCTGTAAACATTCATTCCACAAGCATTATATCTTAATTTGTTTTCTAGGATTTGTTAGTATATATAGATTGCCGCCGATTTTACGGGAGGTTGCCTTGTTTGTTTTCTCAGGTTTAACAGGTTACATATGACAAGAAGATGATTTATTTTTCTGGAAGGGAAGCTTTGAATGTTCATTTTCTTGGAGGACGATCTAACCTTGTTACCACACTATCCACACCGAACGAATCAGGGGAGTATTTGATTTCATTATTTTACCTATTTCACTTTTACATTATTTAATTGAACATTGGGGACAATGTTCATCCTAAGTGTAAGGGGAGGGTAAATGATGATACCTTATAGGATACAATTGCACATGAGTTTGTTTGTTTGATGGTAGGTGTGTAATAAAACTATGAGAAATACTTGTTAGTGTAATTTTAGCGCCAAATTTAAATTTTTTTTACAACATTTAGGAGTGAAACTTTAGTCTTAGCAAGCGTCTCATGGATAGGAGATTGTATGACTAGCACAAAACCGTACTATTCAGAAAAATTTTCCACCCAAATAGGTGAGGTTCGCCTTTAGATTTGATAGGAAAAGCATTTACTATTAGTGCTTATAAGTGTACCGGTAGCATTTAGATTCTAGAACTTGCGTTAGTGATGCATCCCGAGACCGCTAGTGAGACTACATTCGTGTAGCAGGATTTACTACATGATAAGAGGCATTAGGATCACCCTTGTGTTAAACCCGTATCATAATTACTTGACCATTTAAGTCATATTATTTGGCTAGTAAAGTCAATTAATTTTTCCCACACCTTAGCGTTGTACTCATTTTTAGTACACGAAACCCCTAGTACACCCTTCCGAGCCTATCTTTTCGTTACTAACTTTAAGCATCTTACTTAAAGGAAGAATTTGTTACAACCCACTTAAATGTACACCCAAATCGCCTTAGCCTTTCGTGTATGCACTCATCTTTAGTGCATTATTGTTACATGTTTAAACCATTAGTTAATTATCTAATTGATTACATGGTTGCTAAGTCGAGTCATATCTTGTACATATTGTTTTGGGACGATTGGGACTCATGGGTAAAGTACTTATGTTATGGAATAATGGGGAAGAACATCATATATTACCCCCATATGTGCGTTAATCTTAAAAAGTACTCCAAGTGTTTTGTACATTCCCTATGATGTATTATTTTGGATGGTAGGGTAAGAGTGTATGCAAAAAAAAAAAAAAAAAAAAAAAAAAAAAAAAAAAAAAAAAAAAAAAAAATCGAAAAATTAAGAAAAAGAAAAAAAAATAGAAAAAGAAAAGAGAAAAAAACATACGGACTACCATCCTGTTTCAATCTATGTTTGTTTTATGTTTTTGTTATTTTTTATTTATTAGCTTAAGTCGAGTCTAGTCTTGGCTTAGCAACGCCATATTGTACATATAATTAACCAAGATGATTAACTCGTCACCAGTAAAGATTGCCTATATCCAACAAAACCGTGTATTCCATATCCCTACACCTAACGTTATAACCCTTTAAAAGACCTCTTTGATAGTTTATCCTAGGTGCTTACACCAAGTGGTGGAGGTTTGATCCTTTCCCAAGCCTATGGTGATCTATTTTGCTATGACAGGTAGTGAGCGATGTTTTACATTTCCATATTGTGATATATACTTTATTACACCCGAGAGATGTGAGTATCTAAACACTATTTGTGAGGTGCTAGTGTATGACCTCCGTGCTTGTTTTTGGTCTTTGGTGGAACGATTATTTGTTGTAATTACTTTTATATTAGTGTTAAATGACCCCTAACTTGTATTTTGATTAGAATAAAAGCTCATTTGCTTGAGGACAAGCGAATCTCAAGTGTAAGGGTATTTGATAAGGCGAAAAATGAACCGTTTTTAGGGGGTCATTTTAGCCCGGATTCGAATTTATTTGATCAAATATTGCCCTAAATCGTTCCTTTTGTCATTTTAGGTACTTTTTGGAGTGAATTTTGGAAATGGAAGCATTTTTGGACCTTTTTGGAGCATAAAAGTGAAGAAAATGCCAAGTCTTAATTTTCCTTGCTGGGAACAGTACCTGACGGCGTCAAGAGTTCTCAAGTGACGGCGTCAAGAGTAATACAAGAGGTGGAAGTGGATAAAGTCCGTGACGATCCAGAAGAGTTTTGCACTATGGAGATGACGGCGTCACCATAGGCCGTCATGGTCCAAATATGAGTGACGGCCCAGAACAAATTAACACATGACGGCGTCAAAAGTGGATCTAGGAAATCCGATTTCATTATGGGTGGCGAGTTGACGGCGTCAGAATTTCCTTCTTGACGCCGTCACCCTGTAAAATCTATATATAGTTTTGCAATTTTCATTCTTTAGTGTGTACCTTTTAGGGTGTAACATTGGAGACAAACCCTAGTCCAATTTTCACAGCTTTTTCAAGGGCTTTTACCCTTTGAAACCTTTCATGTTCAATTGAGATAAGTACTCTTTCAATTCAATCAATATGTCTATGTGTTGCTTGAATATATCTTACACTTGTCTTCAATTTAACATGCTTGGCTAGATCTCTTTTGTGTTTGCTTAGATGTAGTGAAACCTAGATGTTGATTATGGGTTGATTGTTTGTTTATAGTTGTTACGGATGATTGTATTCGATGTTAGGCTTAAGAAAACTGGCAGACTTCCATTGGTAACATGCTTGAACGTCTTAAGAAACATGATCAGAGGTGTACTACGATTTTTGGTTGTATTTAATGCATAGGAGAATTCTAATGATCCCATGCTAGGAGCTTCTAACGGCTCGACATAGGAGTGAAGTAGGATCCTATAGAGTTAGGGAATATTGTACACGGCCCTACGACTAGTATTAAGGAATACGACCCGTCATCCATGCAATTGTAAAAAATTATCAACTTGTAAAAGATATCTAGGGAGTAATGAAACCTAAGTAAACACAATTTTCCCTATTATTGTTCACACCACTAGTTTAATTAGCTTTATTTTCATTTCTGTTATTTTATTTTGATTGCATCTTAGTTAATTTGGGTTAGTTGGTTAGCAACTAATTCCGCTCACTCTTCCAAAACCGAGATTTTTATTTGTTTTTATAAAAATATAAAAATACAAAAAGAATCATCCCTCACCTGTAGACCTAGTTTTTAGGCTTCCTAATCCTAGCGACACTATTCCTGAGTTGAACGATCAATCCCCCGGTACTTGTCACTATACTATACTACAACGATCAGGTACACTGCCTGGTGGGGGTTGTAAGCTTCTCGAGATCCCTCGAGAGGTAAAGCCTGGTGCGATTCCTACGTATCACGCAAATTGGGTTGAACCCAAAAGTTGGCTAATCATGAAGCGGGTCATAGCATTTGAAGATTTTCTGGTTCCTCGCACGGGAATCGCGTTATTCAAAATGTTGAGAAAAGTGTTTACTAAATATCATTTGCAACAAAAAAATCTTTTCAATTACGTTGGATAATGCTAGTAACAACACCAATTCAATGGGTAGATTGAAAATGGAATTTGAGCCACCTTTGCATGGTGATTTTTACCATTCTCGATATGTTGCACACATCATAAACTTGGTTGTGCAAGCGGGATTAAACCATCCCGTAATGCAACAAATAAAAGATTGTTTTAAACAAATGTTGCATGATATTTTCAAAAGGGGTTCTACTAGATTTAACAATTATGTTAAGATGTGTGCGAAGGCGAAGAAACATTAGTTGTCACCCAATATAGATTGTGATACAAGGTGGAATTCCACTTATATCATGTTCCTAAGTGGTAGAAGACAAAAGGTGACTTTACAATATTTTTATGACCAATTGGCACAAAAGGGTAAGGTTGTTCCATTTAATGTCGAACATTGGGATACTATTGAAAGATTAACCCGATTACTTGAAGTTTTTTACAACGCCACAAAAAAATTATCGGGAGTTTATTATCCAACATCCCATTTGGTACTCGAGCAACTTTACTACATGTGTTCAAGTTTGTCATCATTTGAATTAAGTGGTGGTGTATTTTCAAACATGGTTATACCAATGAAAGAAAAGCTTATTAAGTATTTTGAATCTTTGCCACCGGTAATTACTTGTGCGGCCGCATTAAATCCTTGTTATAATGTATGCGGGGTATAGTTACTTATTGAATCGATTTCAAATGATTTGGGGTTAACCGCGGATAAAGTGAACTTTGTTGAAGATGCACAAAAGGCTTTTAACAATTCTTTTGAAGGTTTGTGGGATTATTATTTTGAAAAATATGGGAACCCGGCTCCTTCTACGAATGCGACTTCTTCATCATCGAGGTCGTCGCATCGAGGTCTTCATCCGATTCAAGGCTTGGTACAAAAGTTAAGAGAAAATCCCAACAAACGGGCAAAGAGCGATCGTCTCTAAAACAATGAATATACAAGGTATACCGGAACCGATTTTATCTCATGTATTCTGGCCGAGCAACAAGTGGACTTTGATGTTTTGGCATTTTGGAAATCAAAGGAAACAATGTTTCCCGTTCTATCCAAAATGGCTCGGGATCTTTTTAGTGTACAAGCTACTTCGGTAGCTTCTGAATCCACTTTTTCAACAAGTGGAAGGGTGCTATCAAACAGAAGAACAAAGCTCACACCGGCTTCTTTGGAAATGTGTATGTGTTTGAAAGATCATTTGGACGCAATCAAGCGAAGACAACACAAAACAAGTCTTGAAGACCCCTTAGAAATGGAAGAAGGGGTCTACGAGGTAGAGGTGCAAGAGGGTACGATCAAGTTGCTTTCCGATGAAGAAATAAGAGAAGATGAAGTTGCTGCCACGGCTAGGAGGTTCGTCGATTCCGAATCCGAGGAAGAGATTTACGAGTAGCTTTTCCTTTATTATGTTTATGTATTATGTGTGTTTCATTTCCATGTGTGATGTATTTCCTTTCATTGTATTAGGTATGTAAGTGTGTTGTATTTCAATGTATTATGTTCTAAGTTTATGTATTATGTGTGATCTATTCCCGTTCGATGTATTAAATAAAAGTGTTTGTGAAATATATGTGATTTATTTCTTTTTGATGTATTAAATAGAAGTAACTTTGTGTAAACGACGAAAAACGGAAATAATAATAATAATAATAATAATAATAATAATAATAATAATAATAATAATAATAATAATAATAATAATAATAATAATAATAATAATAATAATAATAATAATAATAATAATAATAATAATAATAATAATAATAATAATAATAATAAAATAGGAGTTAACCGGTTAAAAACCGGTTCCAAACCGATGCTAGAAATTCAAATTTTGAGTTAGGCGCCTGATGCGTGGGATTGCGCCCTCACAAAAGGTTTTACCTCTCAAGGGATCTCGAGAAGCTTACAACCCCCATCAGGCAGTGTACCTGATCGTTGTAGTATAGTATAGTGACAAGTACCGGGAGATTGATCGTTCAACTCAGGAATCGTGTCGCTAGGATTAGAAAGTCTACTAAACTAAGTCTAGAGGTGAGGGATGATTTTTTTGTACTTTTATATTTTTATGAAAGCAATTAAAAATCTCGGATTTTGAAGGAGTAGCCAACTAACCCAATTAATTAAGGATGCAATCAAAATAAAATAAAAGAAATGAAAATGAAATTAATTATACTAATGTGGTGAAAACAATGATGAGGAAAGTTGTGTTTACTTAGATTTCATTACTCCCTAGATATTTTTTACAGGTTGATAGCTTGTTACAATTGCATGGATGACGGGTCATATTCCTTAATACTAGTCGTAGGGCCGTGTACAATATTCCCTAATTCTATAGGATCCAACTTCACTCCTATGTCGAGCCGTTAGAAGCTCCTAACATGGGATCATTAGAATTCTCCTACGCATTAAATACAACCAAAAATCGTAGTACACCTCCGATCATGTTTCTTAAGACGTTCAAGCATGTTACCAATGGAAGTCTGCCAGTTTTCTTAAGGCTAACATCGAATACAATCATCCGTAACAATTATAAACAAACAATCAACCCATAATCAACATCTAAGTTTCACTACATCTAAGCAAACACAAGAAAATCTAGCCTAGCATGTTAAATAGAAGACAAGCGTAAGATATAATCAAACAACACATAGACATATTGAATGATTTGAAAGAGTATTTATCTTTAATTGAACATGAAAGATTCAAAGGGTTGAAACCCTTGAAAAAGCTGGAAAATTCGACCTAGGGTTTTTCCCTCAAAGTTGCACACAAATGAATGAAATTTGGAAAACTATATATAGATTTTACAGGGTGACGGCGTCAAGAAGGAATTTGTGACGCCGTCAACTCGCCGCCATAATGAAATCGTATTGCCTAGATCTGTTTGTGACGCCGTCATGTAGGAATTTTGATGCGTGGGGTTTGCACCAGGCTTTACCTCTCAAGGGATCTCGAGAAGCTTACAACCCCCACCAGGCAGTGTACCTGATCGATGTAGTATAGTATAATGACAAGTACCGGGGGATTGATCGTTCAACTAGGAATAGTGTCGCTAGGATTAGAAAACCTAAATACTAGATCTAGAGATGAGGGATGATTCTTTTTGTATTTTTATATTTTTTAGAAAGCAAATTAAGATTTCGGGTTTGAAGGATTTGGGGCGGAATTAGTTGCTAGTCAACTAACCCAATGCTAAGATGCAATCAAAATAAAATACTAAAATGAAAATAAAACTATTTTAAACTAAAGTTGTGAGCAATATGTGGGAAAAATGTGTTTACTTAGATTTCACTACTCCCTAGATATCTTTTACACGTTAATTACTTGTTATAGTTGCGTGGATGACGGATTGTATTCCTTAATACCATTCATGGGGTGGCGTACTTACTTACCCAATCCTATGAGTGCCTACTTCACTCCTATGTTGAGCCTGCTAGAAGCTCCTAACATGGGATCATTAGAATTTACTCATGCATTAAATACAACCAATAAAACCTAGTACACATCGGTTCATGTTTCCTAAGACGTTCAAGCATGTTACCAATTGGAGATCTGCCAGTTTTCTTAAGCCTAACATTGAAATCATTCATCCAATACAACCATAAACAAGTAATCAACACATAATCAACATCTAGGTTTCATTAGATCTAAGCAAACACAAGATAAATCTAGCCTAGCATGTTGAAATCAAGACAAGCACAAGATATAGACAACCAACACATAGACATATTGATTGAATTAAAAGAAGACTTATCTCAATAGCACATGTAAGGATTCAAGGGTTGAAAACCCTTGAAAAGCTGTAAAATTCGTACAAGGTTCGGCCATAGGGTTTCACCCACTTGTTCCTCTTTAATGAATGAAAATTAGAAAACTATATATAGATTTTGGAGGGTGACGGCGTCAAGAACAAATGTGTGACGCCGTCATCTCGCCGCCAAATAGTTCCTCGGACTGCCTAGATCTGGGTCTGACGCTGTCATGTGTACTCCTTATGCAGGCCGTCATGACTTTAACTCTTGACGTTCTTCATGTGACGCCTTCAGGTTTGTACTGGGTCGTCATGGACTTTACTCTTGACGCCGTCAAATACTTCCTCTTGACGCCGTCAAACACTGTTCTCAGCATGGAAAATTAAGTCTTTGGCGTTTTCTTCAGTTTTATGCTCCAAAAACGTCCGAATTGCTTCCTTTTCCAGATTTCACTCCCAAAGTACCTAAAATCACAAAAGGGACGATTTAGGGCAATATTTGATCAAATAAATTCAATTCTGGGCTTAAATGACCCCCTAAAAGTGGTTCATTTTTCGCCTCATCATATACCCTTACACTTGAGATTTGCTTGTCCTCAAGCAAATGCGCTTTTGTTCTACTCAAAATACAAGTTAGGGGTCATTTAACACTAATATAAAAGTAATTACAACAAATAATCGTTCCACTAAAGACCAAAGACAAGCACGGAGGTCATATACTAGCACCTCACAAATAGTGTTTAGATACTCACATCTCTCGGGTGTAATAAAGTATAAATTACAATATGGAAACGGAAGATGTCTCTCACTACCTGTCATAGCAAAATAGATTACCATAGGCTTGGGAAAGGATCAAACCTCCACCACATGGCGTAAGCACCTAGGATAAACTATCAAAGAGGTCTTTTAAAGGGTTGTAACGTTAGGTGTAGGGATATGAAATACACGGTTTTGTTGGATATAGGCAGTCTTTACTGGTGGCGAGTTAAAAATCTTGGTTAATTACATGTACAATATGGCGTTGCTAAGCCAAGACTAGACTCGACTTAAGTTAATAAATGAAAAATAACAAAAACATAAAATGAACATAGAATAAAAAGGGATGGTAGTTCGTATGTTTTTTCTCTTTTCCTTTTTCTCTTTTTTATTTTTATTTTTTATTTTTTATTTATTTTTTTTGCATACACTCTTACCCTACCATCCAAAATAATACATCATTGGGAATGGAAATTCCCCTTACACTTGAATTTTTACATACTTTACAATAAACTAATCTAATGACTCGAATTAAGAAAATCAAAACACATGGAGTACTTTTAAGATTAACGTACATACGGGGGTAATATATGATGTTCTTCCCCATTACTCCATAAAATAAGTACTTTACCCATGAGTCCCAATCATCCCAAAACAATATGTACAAGGATATGACTCGACTTAGCAACCATATAATCAATTAGATAATTAACTTAGGGTTTAACAAATAACAATAATGCACTAAAGATGAGTGCATACACGGAATGCTAAGGCGATTTGGGTGTACATTTAAGTGGGGTGTAACAAATTCTTCCTTTAAGTAAAATGCTTAAAGTTAGAAATGAAAAGATAGGCTCGGAGGGGTGTACTAGGGGTTTCCTGTACTAAAAATGAGTACAACGCAAAGGGTGTGGGAAAAATTAGTTGACTTAACTAGCCAAATAATATGACTTAAATGGTCAAGTAATTATGATACGGGTTTAACACAAGAGTGATCCTAATGCCTCTTATCATGTAGTAAATCCTACTACACGAATGTAGTCTCACTAGCGGTCTCGGGATGCATCACTAACGCAAGTTCTAGAATCTAAATGCTACCTGTACACTCATAAGCACTAATAGTGAATGCTTTTCCTATCAAATCTAAAGGCGAACCTCACATATTTGGGTGGAAAATTTTTCTGAATAGTACGGTTTTGTGCTAGTCATACGACTCCTATCCATGAGACGCTTGCTATGGCCAAAGTTTCACTCCTAAATGTTGTAAAAAAATTTAAATTTGGCGCTAAAATTGCACTAGCAAGTATTTCTCATAGTTTTATTACACATCTACTATTAAACAAACAAACTCAAGCGAAAGTGTATTGTAAGGTATCATCATTTTACCCTCCCCTTACACTTAAGATGAACATTGTCCCCAATGTTCAAGTAAAGAATGTAAAACTGAAATATGTAAAAAGAATGAAATCAAATACTCCCCTGATTCGCTCGGTATGGATAATAAGGTGGCCAGGTTAGATCTTCCTCCAAGAAAATGAACAATCAAAGCTTCCCTTCCAGAAAAATAAATCATCTTCTTGTCATACATAACCTGTAAAACCTGAGAAAACAGACAAGGCAACCTCGCATAAAATCGACGGCAATCTACATAAGTTACTAAATCCTAGAAAACAAAGATATAATGCTTGTGGAATGAAGTTTGTAGATTTCCTGGAGATTATAAAACTTAATAATTCAACTAAAACTTTAAGACTCCGTTAGAAAAACAAAACTGGTAAAATTTCCAGATTTTTACACGTGACGCCGTCAAGAGAAAACTCATGACACCGTCAGAAGTGACCTGCAGAAATTCTTATGTTAAGTTTCCGGAAAATTTCTGGAAAAACTTGGTCCTACTTCCTGGAAAATCCTGCCAAACTTCATTATGACTCGATACAAGCATTTGACTCTAACAAATACGAATATACATGTTCACTTAATATTGTGGAGAATCATGATCGGTTTGTTTCTTAAAAACATATTTGGGGTTTCCCCTTACACTTATCTTTTTGCAAAAATACCTTTGGATGAAGTTAAGACTAGGCCAAACAACAAAATAAAGTATTTCCACTATTTTATTTTTGAAACATGATTTACCAATAATAAAAATAAAGCATGCATATGGAAACAAATAAAATCAAATAAACAAACAAACAAACAAATAAATAAAGCTTGGGTTGCCTCCCAAGAAGCGCTTGTTTTTGTTCGAGTCACGAGCCTGACTCTACCCTTATTTAACGGAAATAGGGGAGGTTTTCCCTACACTTAGGATTAAGTGCTGGTGGAAATAGCGATACACGCCCGTAGGGTAGAAATATGCCATGTGAGGAAAAAGTGGTGGATGGATTATATGCTCAAAGATGTGTGCTCCTATCATCATAACCTTACCTAATTCAATTGGATTAATGGGTGGATTAAGATTTTCTCCTAGAAAGGGATCATTTTCTATCAATTTTAAGAGACTCCTAGTTGGGGATCCATCTTGACCTAATAAACCCGGTTTAAACCCATAATGTTTCTTGTGATCAGTCATAAATGGGTGATGTAAGCATGTAAGGTTATGTTTCACTCCTACGTCAGCTTCTACTAAACAAGGCATAGAGTTTACTACCTTTATCCTAAGACTACCCGGACTAAATGGTTTGATTGGTGGATCGGGACCTATTTCAATTCCTAAATTAACATCTAAGGATGGAAGATTAGGTAACGGTTTTGGTTGAGGCTCCGGTTCATCAAAACTAGGAACTTCCTTAGGACTAAAAGAAAGGTCATCACTACAAGTGTTAAAACCTATATTCTCTAGTTGTGCTTGGTCCAAGGTTTCTACCTCTATTGGGGTTCCTATAGTCTCTTCTACTTCTTCCGGGTAAGTCACGGGTGGTGTGGGTACCTCAAATGATGGTAGGACTTGTGGGGTATTTGGCGGGCTTGGATTTTCTACTTTATCATCCATCTTATCAAGATCACCTATATCCTCAACATATGTTTCATTATAATCCAACCCTAACATTTTTCCAAGTATCTCAAGTGCTTCTCTAGGCATCTTAACTTCTATATCCGAATCATAAGGATCATCCTCAATATTATGACTGCTATACACAAATTGCCCAAAAGATTCATCATGTGTTTCTTGAGATTCATCATCATCGATCATAAAACCTAGGTCTTTTTGATCAATGTAATCATGTTCGGCTACATCCTCCATCACATCAAGGTCACCTATATGCTCAGCTTGTATTGTGGTGAAATCAAACCACTCTGTATGCCCTGTTATCTCATCTATAGTTTTATCCCCAAACAAACTTCTTGCTTGTTCCCTCAAACTTGCTATCAATTGATCCGTAACAACATTTGTTGGGTTGTCCATTTTTTTGGCAAGTATGACACAATTCTCTATGGTTTCCCATGCTTCATCAGCACTTAATCCCCAAAGGTCCCCATCTGCGGCATGGTCAATGTCCATTTTGGTATAGTGGTCGACACGATGGTAAAATATTTCAATTTGGGACCACAAATCGAAATTATGATGAGGGACTTTTTGGAGTAAATATTTAAAACGAGCCTGATGAGGCGAAAAATGAACCACTTTTAGGCGGTCATTTAAGCCTAGAATTGAATTTATTTGATCAAATATTGCCCTAAATCGTTCCTTTTGTGATTTTAGGTACTTTGGGAGAGAAATCTGGAAAAGCAAGCAATTCGGACGTTTTTGGAGCATAAAAGTGAAGAAAATGCCGGTGACGGCGTCAAGAGTAACATCCTGACGGCGTCAAGAGTAAATTGCATGACGGCCCAGTACAAACATGAAGGCGTCACAAGGAAGAGCGTCAAGAGTTAACACGTGACGGCCTGGAAGAACCTAATACATGACGGCGTCAGATGTAGATCAAGGCAGTCCGAGAATTATTTTGGCGGCGAGATGACGGCGTCACCCCTTTGTTCTTGACGCCGTCAGCCTCAATTTCCTATATATAGTTTTCTAATTTTCATTCATAAAGAGGAGAAGTTTTGGAGAAACCCTAAGGCCGAACCTATTACGAATTTTACAGGTTTTTCAAGGGTTTTCAGCCCTTGAACCCTTTCATGTGTAATTGAGATAAGTGTTCTTCTAATTCAATCAATATGTCTATGTGTTGGTTGTCTATATCTTGTACTTGTCTTAATTCCACCATGCTAGGCTAGATTTATCTTGTGTTTGCTTAGATCTAATGAAACCTAGATGTTGATTATGTGTTGATTACTTGTTTATGGTTGTATTGGATGAATGATTTCGATGTTAGGCTTAAGAAAACTGGCAGATCTCCAAATGGTAACATGCTTGAACGTCTTAGGAAACATGAACTGATGTGCACTAGGTTTTATTGGTTGTATTTAATGCATGAGTAAATTCTAATGATCCCATGTTAGGAGCTTCTTAGCCGGCTCGACATAGGAGTGAAGTAGGCACTCATAGGATTGGGGAATTAAGTGTGCCACCCCATGAATGGTATTAAGGAATACAATCCGTCATCCACGCAACTATAACAAGTAATTTACGTGTAAAAGATATCTAGGGAGTAGTGAAATCTAAGTAAACACAATTTCTCCACTTATTGCTCACAACCTTAGTTTAATTTAGTTTTATTTTCATTTCTAGTATTTTATTTTGATTGCATCTTTAGTATTGGGTTAGTTGATTAGCAACTAATTCCGCCCAAATCCTTCAAACCCGGGATATTTACTTGCTTTCTAAAAAAAAATATAAAAATACCAAAATAATCATCCATCATCTTTAGAACTAGTATTTAGGTTTTCTAATCCTAGCGACACTATTCCTAGCTAAACGATCAATCCCCCGGTACTTGTCACTATACTATACTACAACGATCAGGTACACTGCTTGGTGGGGGTTGTAAGCTTCTCGAGACCCCTCGAGAGGTAAAGCCTGGTGCAATCCCTACGCATCAAGTTTTTGGCGCCGCAGCCTGGGGAATAGTTATTGTCTAGGTTAGAATCTCTTTTTTTTTAGGTCTACTTGCTAGATTCCTTTCTAGTAAGATTTTATTTTTATTTTTAGGTTTTCTTTAGTATATCTTATTTCTTTGTGTGTTTGTTCGTAACTCTTCACCACCTACCATCATGGCAACCGACGAATCCTCTAACCTTAGGATCACTAGAAGTCGTAGTTCCACTAGAAACCTTATCTTGCCTTATGCAGAACCCGAAAGAGAAATGCGTAGATTAAGACAATCTCACTCAACTCCTGAACAATCTAGCGTTGCCATAGATTTTGATGCACCCATTTCTGAAGAAAATTCAGAAACTCACGTTACGACCCTTAGCTCCCAACCCAACAACGAGATGAGTACTCCCGCGACTCCTTCTCCTAAGCGCCTTAAGGACTACTCCTCCCCAACCCCTCGTGGCTTCTCAAATTCCATAGTCTACCCAAATGAACACACCAATGAGGTCTTGCATGCGAACGATGTTTGGCTTGTCCAGAGTGTGTGTAAGTTTTGTGGATCAGATGAGGAAGATCCAATTCAACACATTAAAGACTTCTTGAAAATAGTAGACACCCTCCATACGGATGGGGCTACTAGAGACACGTCCCGATTATGATTCTTTCCTTTCACCCTATATAAAAGAGCCCAAGAGTGGTATGATAAACTCCCTTCTGAATCTATTTTCACATGGGAGCAACTCATATCCAAGTTCTATGAGAAGTTCTTTCCACCTGGAAAAACCTCAGCATTTAGAGATAGGATCCTCCGTTTCCGAAAAGGGAAGGACGAACCCTTCCATAAATCATGGGTTAGATTCAAAGATTTAATATACAAGTTCCCCATCATGGCATTGAGCTCTGGCTCTTGGTCCAAATCTTCTACGACAATGTCTCCTCTAATGATCGAAACGGAATCAACCAATCTAGAAAAGGGAGATTGGCCAATCTTAGTGCCGAAGAAGGATGGGATAGGATTGAAGAATATGCTCAAGACCAGGATGACACTTGGGATGAACCTAAGTCGACTGTCAGCATTTCTGAAATCACTTCAGGTCGGTTGAGAAAAATTCACAAAAGAATGGAGTACCTAGCTGGGTCGCAGTTACCTAAACAACTTTCGAATCCTTACTTAATCTGCGATTACTGTGGGGGCCCGCATGAGGTAGAAGAATGCGGAGGAGCAGCCACGACTGAACATGCATGCTTGTCAGGAGGTGACATCTATGCTGATCCCTCCCTTTTACCTTTTTACCAAAATGACGATTACACCCTCTGGGGAAATCTGGTAAAAAGAAAAGAAGGAGAGGAAGGTCCTGAATTCGAAGTCAGAAGCACTTTTGAAGATGACCTTGGTCACTTCACCCAAGAAAAAGGCTTGCAATTGAAAGGGCTTAATGAACTTGTTGACGAGCAGTAGAATGACATTGGGGAATTCTTCAACAAGCTTAACTCAGCCCTAGATAACCTTGAGATGCCATCAGTAAGCAAAAAAGACCCCATGCTCGCGATAACCACTCGAGCTGGAACAACAACCAAGGACCCCCTTACCCAAGCTCGTCCCCCATCACTCCCGATCCAAACAAGCCTCGCGAGGAGGAGGATGATGTAGGCAGCAAGACTCCCGACCAACCTCCCTTGACGACCCCTTCCCCATCAACCCCACCTAACCAACCTGTGAGAATCCCATTCCCATCCCGATTAAAGAACCATAAAACTGAGAATGATAATAAAAGATTCTTGTCATACTTAAAAGACTCAGTAGTCACCATACCCCTCCTTGATGCTTGCTATCACATGCCGAAGTATAGCGCATACTTTAAGAAACTACTCGCCAACCGAAAGAAACTCGAGGGTCTTGTGACCCTGGGGGAAGAATGCTCAGTGGTGACCCATCGAGGGCTACCAAAAAAGGTAGATGATCCAGGCAGCTTCACCTTGCCTTGCTCCATAGGATCTCTATCAATAAGGAATGCTCTTGCCGATTTGGGGGCGAGTATCAATCTCATGCCTCACTCTATGTTCCTTAAATTAGGATACTCTGGATTAAAGCCTACCCGTATGAACATCCAACTAGCTGATCGATCAGTCAAGTACCCCGTAGGGATATGCGAGAATGTGCTAGTCAAAGTTGGGAAATTCAAATTCCCGGTCGACTTCGTAATCCTGGATATGGAGGAGGATGACTTGGTACCCATCATCTTAGGGAGACCATTTCTTGCTACCGCTCGTGCAGTCATTGATGTTTATGACAGCAAGTTAACCTTGCGAGTGGGAACCAATAGTGCAACCTTCGACATTAAGGATTCTATGGAACTCTCCCTCGAAGCAGCTAACCGGCTCTATTTCATTGGGGAGGTCGATGAACTCACAGATGTCATTGATAGCTGTGTCGATGAACAAATCGAGGAAGACTGGCTACGGGATGAGAGTTTTCTGCCTTTGCTAGAGGTGGAAAAGATGGAGGATATTGGTGCAGTCTCCTTCTACCCTAGACAAGAGGCAACGGAGCATCTCGAGCTCCGAAAGCCCGAAAACAAGCTTAAGCCTTCTATTATCGAACCTCCTGAGTTAGATCTTAAGGAGCTTCCTAACCATTTAGAGTATGCCTTCCTTCAGGGAGAGGACCAACTACCGGTAATCATAAACTCTTCCCTGGAACATGAACAAAAATGTAAACTCTTAGAGGTCCTAAAGAAATATAAGGGAGTGCTCGCATGGAGTGTGGCCGACATTAAGGGGATTGACTCAACTTTTTGCACACATAAGATTCTCATGGAAGAAGATTATAAACCTACCGTGCAACCCCAGAGGTGGGTGAATCCCAACATTAAGGAAGTAGTAAAGAAAGAAGTCATCAAACTTCTGGATCCAGGATTGATCTACCCAATCTCGGATAGCCCATGGGTCAGTCCTGTACAGGTTGTACGTAAGAAGGGTGGAATGACTGTAGTTAAGAATGACAAGGGTGAGATGGTGCCTCAGAGAACGGTCACTGGATGGCGGGTATGCATTGACTATCGAAAACTCAATGATGCCACGAGGAAAGATCACTTCCCCTTGCCATTCATTGACCAAATGTTAGAGAGATTGTCTGGACACGAGTGCTATTGCTTCTTGGATGGATTCTCAGGGTATTTTCAAATTCCCATAGCACCTGAGGACCAAGAAAAGACCACGTTTACTTGCCCTTATGGAACATTTGCCTACAAAAGGATGCCTTTTGGGCTATGTAATGCCCCCGCCACTTTCCAACGATGCATGACGGCAATCTTTCACGAACTCATGGAAGACAGCATGGAAGTGTTCATGGACGACTTTTTGGTCTTCAGGAACTCCTTCGACTGCTATCTTGCTAATCTAGAGAAGATGCTTAAACGTTGTGAGGAAACCAACTTGGTGTTAAACTGGGAAAAGTGTCATTTCATGGTAAAAGAAGGGATTGTGTTAGGGCATAAGATCTCAGGGAACGGAATAGAGGTGGACCAAGCTAAAGTTGAAGCTATATCTAAGTTACCATACCCCACGACTGTTAAAGCAATACGCAGCTTCTTGGGGCACGCCGGGTTTTATCGGAGATTCATCAAAGACTTCTCCAAAATAGCTCGGCCAATGACTCAATTGCTTGTAAAGGATTCTCCGTTCGATTTTTCCCAAGAATGCAAGGATGCATTCGATCTCTTAAAAAAGGAGCTCACACAAGCTCCAATCATGATTACACCCAACTGGGAGTTACCGTTTGAAATCATGTGTGACGCTAGCGATTTCGCTGTCGGGGCTGCACTGGGCCAACGGCGTGACAAGATTTTCCAACCTATTTACTACGCTAGCAAAACCATGAATCCCGCTCAAGAGAATTACTCCACCACCGAAAAGGAATTATTAGCCGTAGTGTTCACATTCGACAAATTCCGGCAATATCTTGTCCTTTCAAAGACAGTCGTTTTCACTGATCACTCGGCCCTTCGATATCTTTTTGCGAAGCAGGATGCTAAGCTACGACTAATTCGGTGGATCTTGTTGCTACAAGAATTCGATGTTGAGATTCGTGATAAGAGGGGGCAGAAAATCTGGCCGCAGATCATCTATCTCGTCTTGAAAACCCCTTGGATAAGCACAATAGAAGTGAGATTATGGATTCATTTCCTGACGAACAACTCATGTTAATGATTGATTCGGAGCCTTGGTACGCCGATTTTGCAAATTATCTCGCAAGCAGACTCGTTCCTGAACACCTGACTAGATACGAAAGAAAAAGGTTCTTTTCTCAGTTAAAATACTACTTTTGGGATGAACCATTTTTATTCCGAAGGTGTCCTGACCAAATTATAAGACGTTGTGTTTCGGAAAGTGAGGCAGTAAAGATTATGAGGGAATGTCACTCTGGTCCCTCTGGCGGGCATCATGGGATAAACACCACCGCCCGAAAGATTTTCGACGCGGGATTCTATTGGCCCACAATTTTTCGTGACGTCAATGAAATGGTACAGGCATGCGATGCATGTCAACGGGCCGGGAACATATCACATAGGGATGAAGCACCTTAGAATTTTATACAAGTATGTGAGGTCTTTGATGTTTGGGGAATTGACTTCATGGGACCCTTTCCATCTTCAGGGGGGAACGAATACATTTTAGTTGCCATCGATTATGTTTCAAAATGGGTTGAGGCACAAGCCCTTAGGACCAATGATGCCAGCGTAGTTATTCATTTCCTGAAAAAGCTTTTCGCTAGATTCGGGATTCCTAAAGCTCTCATCAGTGATAGGGGGACCCACTTTTGCAATGCACAAATGGAAAAGGTCATGAAGAGGTATGGAGTATCCCATCGGTTCTCCACCGCCTATCATCCACAAACCAATGGCCAGGTCGAAAACACCAATAGGGCTATTAAAAGAATACTTGAAAAGACGGTTAGTCAAAATAGAAAAGACTAGTCATTTAAACTCGACGAAGCCTTGTGGGCATTCCGAACCGCCTACAAGACACCTATTAGAATGACCCCGTTTCGCATAGTGTATGGTAAGGCGTGTCACTTGCCAGTAGAATTAGAACATAAGGCTTATTGGGCGCTTAAGACATGTAACTTAGATTATACAATTGCCGGAACTAATAGGTTCTTGCAATTACACGAGCTTGATGAGCTTAGGTTAGAAGCCTATGAATCTTCCGTTACATATAAAGAGAGAGCAAAAAGATGGCATGACCAGAGAATTAAGAAACCCAAAGAATTTTCAGAGGGAGACAAAGTCCTATTATACAATTCTCAGTTGAGATTGTTTCCGGAAAAACTAAAGTCTAGATGGTATGGACCGTTTACGGTGAAAAATTCCTCTAAAACTGGAGCCGTTGTGTTGTTAGACGATGAAGGTAGGGAATTTACTGTCAACATACAACGTGTAAAACATTATCAAGAAAATAACAATGAAATGATTAGTGAGGAGGATGTGACGTTTGATGATGAGGTCACGTAGTAACCCATGACATTGAGTCTAGCTACAAGACTCGTAAATAAAGAAAAGCGCTTCTTGGGAGGCAACCCATGCTTTGTGTGATTTTATTTTGTTTGTTTGTTATTTGCTTCCGTATACATGCGTTATTTTTGTTGTTGGTAGATCATGTTTCTAAACTAAAAAGTGAAAATACTTTACTTTGTTGTTTTGGCCTAGTCTTAACTCCACCTAAAAGTATTTTTGCAAAAGATAAGTGTAAGGGGAAACCCCAAATATGTTTTTAAGAAACATACCGATCATGATTCTCCACAATATTAATTGAACATGTATATTTGTAATTGTTAGAGTCAAATGCTTGTATTGAGTCATAATGAAGTTTTGCAGGATTTTCCAGGAAGTAGGACCAAGTTTTTCCAGAAATTTTCCGGAAACTTAACACAAGAATTTCTGCAGGTCACTTCTGACAGCGTCACGAGATTACACTTGACGGCGTCATGTGTAAAAATCTGGAAATTTTACCAGTTTTGTTTTTCTAACGGATTCTTAAAGTTTTTGCTGAATTATTAAGTTTTATAATCTCCAGGAAATCTGCAAACTTCATTCCACAAGCATTATATCGTACTTTGTTTTCTAGGATTTAGTAACTTATATAGATTGCCGCCGATTTTATGCGAGGTTGCTTTGTTTGTCTTCTTAAGATTTACAGGTTATGTATGACAAGAAGATGATTTATATTCTGGAAGGGAAGCTTTGATTGTTCATTTTCTTGAAGGAAGATCTAACCTGGCCACCTTATTATCCATACCGAGCGAATCAGGGGAGTATTTGATTTCATTCATTTTACTTATTTCATTTTACATTCTTTACTTGAACATTGGGGACAATGTTCATCCTAAGTGTAAGGGGAGGGTAAAATGATGATACCTTACAGATACACTTTCGCTTGAGTTTGTTTGTTTAATGGTAGATGTGTAATAAAACTATGAGAAATACTTGTTAGTGCAATTTTAGCGCCAAATTTAATTTTTTTTACAACATTTAGGAGTGAAACTTTAGCCATAGCAAGCGTCTCATGGATAGGAGATTGTATGCCTAGCACATAACCGTATATTCAGAAAAATTTTCCACCCAAATATGTGAGGTTCGCCTTTAGATTTGATAGGAAAAATATTCATTATTAGTGCTTATGAGTGTACCGGTAGCATTTAGATTCTAGAACTTGCGTTAGTGATGCATCCCGAGACCGCTAGTGAGACTACATTCGTGTGGTAGGATTTACTACATGATAAGAGGCATTAGGATCACCCTTGTGTTAAACCCGTATCATAATTACTTGACCATTTAAGTCATATTACTTGGCTAGTTAAGTCAACTAATTTTTCCCACACCTTAGCATTGTACTCATTTTTAGTACACGAAACCCCTAGTACACCCCTCCGAGCCTATCTTTTCATTTCTAACTTTAAGCATCTTACTTAAAGGAAGAATTTGTTACACCCCACTTAAATGTACACCTAAATCGCCTTAGCCTTCCGTGTATGCACTCATCTTTAGTGCATTATTGTTATTTGTTAAACCCTAAGTTAACTATCTAATTGATTACATGGTTGCTAAGTCGAGTCATATCCTTGTACATATTGTTTTGGGACGATTGGGACTCATGGGTAAAGTACTTATTTTATGGAGTAATGGGGAAGAACATCATTTATTACCCCCATACGTACGTTAATCTTAAAAGTACTCCAAGTGTTTTGATTTTCTTAATTCAAGTCATTAAATTAGTTTATTGTAAAGTATGTAAAAATTCAAGTGTAAGGGGAATGTTCATCCCATATGATGTATTATTTTGGATGGTAGGGTAAGAGTGTATGCAAAAAAAAAAAAAAAAAAAAAAAAAAAAAAAAAAACGGACTACCATCCCTTTTTATTATATGTTCATTTTTATGTTTTTGTTATTTTTCATTTATTAGCTTAAGTCGAGTCTAGTCTTGGCTTAGCAACGCCACATTGTATATGTAATTAACCAAGATTGTTAACTCGCCACCAGTAAAGACTGCCTATATCCAACAAAACCGTGTATTTCATATCCCTACACCTAACGTTACAACCCTTTAAAAGACCTCTTTGATAGTTTATCCTAGGTGCTTACGCCATGTGGTGGAGGTTTGATCCTTTCCCAAGCCTATGGTAATCTATTTTGCTATGACAGGTAGTGAGAGATATCTTCCGTTTCCATATTGTAACTTATACTTTATTACACCCGAGAGATGTGAGTATCTAAACACTATTTGTGAGGTGCTAGTGTATGACCTCCGAGCTTGTCTATTGGTCTTTAGTGGAACGATTATTTGTTGTAATTACTTTTATATTAGTGTTAAATGACCCCTAACTTGTATTTTGACTAGAATAAAAGCGCATTTGCATGAGGACAAGCAAATCTCAAGTGTAAGGGTATATGATGAGGCGAAAAATGAACCACTTTTAGGGGGTCATTTAAACCCGGAATTGAATTTATTTGATCAAATATTGCCCTAAATCGTTCCTTTTGTGATTTTAGGTACTTTGGGAGAGAAATATGAAAAAGGAAGCAATTCGGACGTTTTTGGAGCATAAAAGTGAAGAAAACGCCAAAGTCTTAATTTTCCTTCCTGGGAACAGTAGGTGACGGCGTCAAGAGTAAATTGCATGACGGCCCAGTGCAAACATGAAGGCGTCACAAGGAAGAGCGTCAAGAGTTAACACGTGACGGCCTGGAAGAACCTAATACATGACGGCGTCAGATGTAGATCAAGGCAGTCCGAGAATTATTTTGGCGGCGAGATGACGGCGTCACCCCTTTGTTCTTGACGCCGTCAGCCTCAATTTCCTATATATAGTTTTCTAATTTTCATTCATAAAGAGGAGAAGTTTTGGAGAAACCCTAAGGCCGAACCTATTAGGAATTTTACAGGTTTTTCAAGGGTTTTCAGCCCTTGAACCATTTCATGTGTAATTGAGATAAGTGTTCTTCTAATTCAATCAATATGTCTATGTGTTGGTTGTCTATATCTTGTACTTGTCTTAATTCCACCATGCTAGGCTAGATTTATCTTGTGTTTGCTTAGATCTAATGAAACCTAGATGTTGATTATGTGTTGATTACTTGTTTATGGTTGTATTGGATGAATGATTTCGATGTTAGGCTTAAGAAAACTGGCAGATCTCCAAATGGTAACATGCTTGAACGTTTTAGGAAACATGAACTGATGTGCACTAGGTTTTATTGGTTGTATTTAATGCATGAGTAAATTCTAATGATCCCATGTTAGGAGCTTCTTAGCCGGCTCGACATAGGAGTGAAGTAGGCACTCATAGGATTGGGGAATTAAGTGCGCCACCCCATGAATGGTATTAAGGAATACAATCCGTCATCCACGCAACTATAACAAGTAATTAACGTGTAAAAGATATCTAGGGAGTAGTGAAATCTAAGTAAACACAATTTCTCCACTTATTGCTCACAACCTTAGTTTAATTTAGTTTTATTTTCATTTCTAGTATTTTATTTTGATTGCATCTTTAGTATTGGGTTAGTTGATTAGCAACTAATTCCGCCCAAATCCTTCAAACCCAAGATATTTACTTGCTTTCTAAAAAAAATATAAAAATACAAAAATAATCATCCATCATCTTTAAACTAGTATTTAGGTTTTCTAATCCTAGCGACACTATTCCTAGCTGAACGATCAATCCCCCGGTACTTGTCACTATACTATACTACAACGATCAGGTACACTGCCTGGTGGGGGTTGTAAGCTTCTCGAGACCCCTCGAGAGGTAAATCCTAGTGCAATCCCTACGCATCAGAGCCCATGCATCATAGATAGGTTCATCTTCATGTTGTTTAAACATCAAGATGTCATTTGGGGTGGGTGAATTTAGTGGTCGGTAGTATGGTGGTTTCGCGTTCTCCATAATGATGAACGGAATAGTCAATGAAAATTACGAACAAACCCACAAAGAAAAAGATAGACTAAAGTAAACCTAAAAATAAAAATAAAATCTTACTAGAAAGGAATCTAGCAAGTACACCTAATAAAAAGAAATTCTAACCTAGACAATAACTATTCCCCGGGTTGCGGCGCCAAAAACTTGGTAGCGTGGGGTTTGCACCAGGCTTTACCTCTCAAGGGATCTCGAGAAGCTTACAACCCCCACCAGGCAGTGTACTTGATCGATGTAGTATAGTATAATGACAAGTACCGGGGGATTGATCGTTCAGCTAGGAATAGTGTCGCTAGGATTAGAAAACCTAAATACTAGATCTAGAGATGAGGGATGATTCTTTTTGTATTTTTATATTTTTTAGAAAGCAAATTAAAATTTCGGGTTTGAAGGATTTGGGGCGGAATTAGTTGCTAGTCAACTAATCCAATGCTAAGATGCAATCAAAATAAAATACTAAAATGAAAATAAAACTATTTTAAACTAAAGTTGTGAGCAATATGTGGGAAAAATGTGTTTACTTAGATTTCACTACTCCCTAGATATCTTTTACACGTTAATTACTTGTTATAGTTGTGTGGATGACGGATTGTATTCCTTAATACCATTCATGGGGTGGCGTACTTACTTCCCCAATCCTATGAGTGCCTACTTCACTCCTATGTCGAGCCTGCTAGAAGCTCCTAACATGGGATCATTAGAATTTACTCATGCATTAAATACAACCAATAAAACCTAGTACACATCGGTTCATGTTTCCTAAGACGTTCAAGCATGTTACCAATTGGAGATCTGCCAATTTTTTTAAGCCTAACATTGAAATCATTCATCCACTACAACCATAAACAAGTAATCAACACATAATCAACATCTAGGTTTCATTAGATCTAAGCAAACACAGGATAAATCTAGCCTAGCATGTTGAAATCAAGACAAGCACAAGATATAGACAACCAACACATAGACATATTGATTGAATTAAAAGAAGACTTATCTCAATAGCACATGTAAGGATTCAAGGGTTGAAAACCCTTGAAAAGCTGTAAAATTCGTACAAGGTTCGGCCCTAGGGTTTCTCAACACTTGTTCCTCTTTAATGAATGAAAATTAGAAAACTATATATAGATTTTGGAGGGTGACGACGTCAAGAACAAATGTGTGATGCCGTCATCTCGCCGCCAAATAGTTCCTCGGACTGCCTAGATCTGGGTCTGACGCCGTCGTGTGTACTCCTTATGCAGGCCGTCATGACTTTAACTCTTGACGCTCTTCATGTGACGCCTTCAGGTTTGTACTGGGCCTTCATGGACTTTACTCTTGACGCCGTCAAATACTTCCTCTTGACGCCATCAAACACTGTTCTCAGCATGGAAAATTAAGTCTTTGGCGTTTTCTTCACTTTTATGCTCCAAAAACGTCTGAATTGCTTCCTTTTCCAGATTTGACTCCCAAAGTACCTAAAATCACAAAATGAACGATTTAGGGCAATATTTGATCAAATAAATTCAATTCCGGGCTTAAATGACCTTCTAAAAGTGGTTCATTTTTCGCCTCATCAAATTTCTTCTGGGCCATCACTAACAAATGGACCATGAGGCCCAGGTGATGCCGTCATTTCCTATGCACAAAAACTTTCTGGCCCGTCACGTTTATCTTCCACTTCCACCTCTTTTGTAACTCTTGACGCCGTCATTTGGAGACTCTCGACGCCGTCAGGTACTGTTCCCAGCAAGGAAAATTGAGACTTTGCCATTTTCTTCACTTTTATGCTCAAAAAACGTCCAAAATGCTTCTTTTTCCAGATTTCTCTCCAAAAGTACCTAAAATGACAAAAGGAATGATTTAGGGCAATATTTGATCAAATAATTACAAATTCAGGCTTAAATGACCCCTAAAAGCAGTTCACTTTTCACCTCATCAGCGCCAAGGCGGGAAAAAAATATATAGGTTAACCGGTTCAAACCGGTCAAAACCGGCCAATTTTAAAAAAATTCAACTTTTTTGTGCTATTAACTTTTGCAATTATTGCTTCCGTCAAAACCGGCCAATTGTCAGTTCACTTTTTAAAAACTTCAAAATCAAGGACAGGAGCCTGTTGCAATTATTAACTTTTGTAATATAGTATAAATAAGTATGCTATGTTTTTTTATTCATAACTTGCAATCTTGTATACGTAAATCACTAATGGCAAATTAAGGACAGGAGCCTGTTGCACCAATTGCACCGCCATCACCACCGGTGATTGTTGAGATTTTACAATGGAACCGTAATGATCCAACTATTACGAATAACTTGAACTATGTTCGAATGTCGGATGGCACGAGAAAGGCTCAATGTAAGCATTGCTTCTTTTTAATGAATCCCGTTTCCAAATGTGCATTGAGGGCTTATTTGTTAAACTATTGCTCGACACGAGAAAGGCTCAATGTTTGATCTTGTATTTCCTTTAAGTGTATTTTCGTTGTATTAAATAAAAGTTGAAGTTTATTCAGTTTACTTTGTAATTTTCACCTAAACTAAAATAACTAACATAACATTTAAAACACGAATTACATTAAACGTTAAAGTTAAAACATGGATTACATTAAACATTAAAGTTAAAACATAAAATACAAAGTACGATTAACAGATGGCTGATGGCCTAACCCCAAGCTAAAACATTAAAATAAAACTACGAATTAAGAAAATGAATCATCTGAGACCCAGTCATCCTCCTCACTCGAAGAAGACTCTGATGGCTGATGGCCTAACCCCAAGGCCCATCAGTGTGGTGCTTCTCTGTTTAGCCGCTCCCTACGAGCATTTTCCCGAGCCCTACGAGCAGCTGCCTCACGTTCTTCAGCTTCTATACCTCACTCACGACTTGCATATCTTGCTCAAAGAGTTCTTCATCAGTCAACTCTCGTTGTTCCACCAGTGGATTGTTTACCGGTTCATTCTCAGCTGGAGTGTTTTTTTTGTTGATTTTCATTTTCTGCAGGTGGAGTGTTCACAATCACCGGTTCATTAGGAAGACTTGGGAATTGTTGTGAGAAATTTTTGTGAGGACTTGGGAATTGTTGCAAGAAATCTTTGCGAGACATCGAATTTTGAATGTTGAGAAGTGAGGACGGATAATTAGGTGAATGGGTAGTAAGTATACTAGTATTTATAGGCCGAAAAACGAAAAAAAAAAAATACAAACCAGTTAACCGTGACCAAACCGCATATAAACGAAACCAAACCGGTTCGGATAGGTTTTGGTTTTTTCCTCTCGATGCCGGTTTGGAACCGAACCGGTTAACCGCCCCAACTGGTTCTTGACCACGTTGACTCAAACAGGCCACCCAAACCGGTCCGGTAAAAACCGAACCGGTTAACCGAAATGTGCACCTCTATCTGTAACAATAGATGTCCAAGCATCAGAAGTTAAGGATATTCTACCAGGACTCCTAATCAACTCACCACGAAGTCTGTTTCTTTCATGTTCATATAACTTAATGACATCTGCCTTTGTTGTGTTCCTAGTAAAATGACTAACACTTGGTTGCAAGTATTCGAAAACAGTCCTAAATCCATTGTATTCGAAAAAAGAGAATGGCAAATCATGTCTAACTATAGCTTGCACCAACAGTTCCCTAAACTTTTCTTGACTAAATTTTGAACTTATTGTGTCCAAAAGGCCCTTACTAGAAGAAATCATATACTGACCAATATCTAGTGTTGTCGTTTTATTGCATGTCTCTAGATGACGTCTTAGATTACCAGTACCATACTTACTACCTGCTAGGAACCTTCTATGACACTTTTTACACTCAGAGTAAAGGGGCTCTCCTGGTTTTTGTGGAAGAAAACTAAAGCTTTTCCAAACTTGTGATGTAAGCTTCCTTTTTCTTTTTTGTCCTTTAGAAGAGCTTCCAACACCATTGGATTAAGTTTGTTATCCTGCCTCTTCACTTAAATCATCGCTATCATCATCAATTTCTATTGGATTCGAACTACTGGCTTCATGGTTATTCATATTTCAACTACAAAATTAAAAAACAAGGGACAATAGAACAAGAAAACACAATAAGTATATAACAACAAAATATCACTTAATTACTCTGTATAAAAACTTGAGCTATCATTTAAAGAAATCAATTAACTAGGTAGAAACTAAATAACTTAGATTAACTTGTCCAGAATTAGGAGGGTGGATCTTACCGGAAAAAAGAGAGGGAAGGTGGTTTGTTAATGATCAATTTTAGGATTGGGTGAAATTTTAGGATTGAGTGAAATTTTTGAGTGAGATGGGCAAGACTCGAGTATATATAAGAAGTAAATTCCCGCTCAAAGCCAAGACCGTATATTCCCGCTCAAAGAATAGAGGCCAGACTGCCAGAGGAACCCGGGTCGACCAGTTCCGCAAAAAAAAAAACGGGTAAAAAAAACCCGGGTTTCTAAAACCGGGTTAACTGGTTAGACCCGCTGGGTTTTGAGTGACCCGGGTCAACCCGGTTCTCGAAACCCGGCCAGGTTTCGTTTTTTCAATTTTTTTTAATAAAAACCCGGGTTGACCCGGTGGTCGTCCTGGTTGACCTAGCGGTCGAACCGTGACCCGGTCGAAAAAATAAAAATTTAATAAATTGAAAACCGGGTTGACCTGACGGTCGAACTGGTTGACCTGGCGGTCGAACCGGTTGACCCGGTGCCCGATGACTCGGTCGGGTCGATCTCGAACCCAGTTTTCAAAACATTAGTCTAAACTCTAAACATTTTGGTGATGCTTCACCTTTTTACCTCCATTAAACAAGTGTCTGAAGGTCACCGGTTGGTTAGCAGGTCATACATTAAATACGTTTTGAATACAATAAATTGTTGAAGTAAAATTATAAATTAGTTTTACAATATGTTGGTGATTCATTTAAGAATTGTTGGGTTATGTGGGTTGAACAATGTGTTAAAGACTTAAAGCACTAACTATTTAGTATTGTTTAATGGGACCGACAAACAGTTTTGGTTCTAACTGCAACATTTAAACTCACAATATTGAGTATTAACACATGAATATAATTTTTATTTTAAAACCCCGTGCATGCACGGGTATCTATACTACATATAAAGGAAAAATGATAAATCTTGAAAAGTGAAAATCTTGAAAAATCTTATTAAAGGAAATTATGAAATGTAATTAATACTCTTATTAAAACACCCTATTACTTAAAAGTACAATGATTTATTCACATTGTACAACCAATTAAAAACATATCTACCGAATTAAATACAACCAATTAATACAAATCACAAACTGGGTTGACATGGGATGCTTCAAACCCGACGGGTTGAACCGGTTTAATTTGACCCATTTTTGACCCAACCTAGCAAGTTGACCCGGTTTAAATCAACCAATTTTTCGACCAGAACGGTTCACCCGGGTCGAACCGGGTTTCAAAATATTATGTTTAATTCCCACTTGTGTAATCAAAATATAACTACAATTATCTGCCGTTAGGAGTGGCAATTCGGGTCGGGTTCGGGTTAACAGGTTAGCGGGTCTAGAATCCAAACCCGAACCTGAACCATTTAAATTATCAGGTCAATTATGTCAACCCTAACCTGTTTACACATAACCCGAACCTGTCTGATTTAACCCGTATATATACTTGGGTTAGCCGGTTAAATTGGTTAAACAGGTTGAATATGTTAAACGGGTCTTGGGTTGACCTATTTAACACGTTTTATAAACAAAAGTATGCACATACATGAGTTAAATAGGTTAAACGGGTTTGCGGGTCGACCCGTTTGACCCATGTAACCTATATAATAAAATATAAATAGTTTTTACTTTATGTAAAATAATCTTAAACAGGTTGACGGGTCAACCCGCTTAATTTATTTTCAACTCGAACCTAACCTGTTTAATAAAGAGGTTAGTTGGGTCGACCCAAACCTGACCCAAAAGTTATTATAGACTTAACACGAATCTGTTAATTTGCGTGTCGGTTTCATGTCGGGTTTCGTGTCGAACAAAAATTGTCAACCCTATTTGCCGTTATAAATCCCGTTGCTATGCACGGGTACTCGTCTAGTTATAACTAGTTTACTTTATGCTGAATTATATGAATGGATTAGTGACTTAATATCATTATTGGGAGAGCTTATTCGACCTCTCGAACATCGATTACTCTATCTTTATTCTTTATTTATCGTTTATATCTCATTATCGATTCGGTTCATATTAACTTCCCAATGTATCCTAAACCCACGCCCGTCAATCCATCGAGACGAAACCTGATATCTAACCTTTCGAGTTTGCTGCAACCCATTAGCATAGCTCGAACCCATTGTCTAGCGGTAAATCTGTTATACCGTCTTCAATACCCAACCATATACGTAAATCACGCAAATTCTTCAAATGAGTTCGTACACATTCGAGAGCTTTCATTTGATTGAAAAATTTAAGAGATTAACATTTAAATAATCCACATTAGGACATCCTTGTGTTGAAGCTACAAGTCCCATGTGAGTCGTCAACCCGACGATGGGTAAGTTTTCGCAATTTCTTGCAAAACAGAGCAATAACTTGCAATTCCTCATCTTCACATATATCCTGGGCACTGGCAGAGCCACCTAGGGGGCACGGTGGGCACACGCCCCCACCCCAAAAAGGTGTAAAAATTCTTATTTTTATTGGTTTTTTGTTATACAAAACGTTTTTTTGTTCTCTCTTTTTTAGCTTGCCGTATTAAAAAAAAAAAAAAAAAGAAAAGAAAAAAAAAAAAAAAAAAAAAAAAAAAAAAAAACTCTAATGGAATATTCTGGCTCCACTCCTGATCCTAGGTAACTAGAACTTCCAAACTGGGACACCTCTCAAACAAGAAACATTGGCAATTATGTTCAATATCTCCACATTCAAGATCCACTTCCCGTAGCAGATTGAGATAGGGGAGTAGTAAAGTGAATGAAGCTTCACGCAACTGCTGAAAATGTAAACAACGAAATATTCTGGAAAAGTTTTCAAAGATACTAAAGACTTTTATATCGTATGAATCAAATGGGTAATGAAAACCTAACGACTCCATAACCGTGTTACGCAAAGCCAACCCATGTAACCATTTCCCATTCTCACCACCATCTATATTATTCCAATCTAAACGCAAATTTTTTAAATCAATACAATACCTAGCGACATACATTAAACCATCCTCTTGAAAACATTTTACAGCCACGAATCTCTAAACTCCTCAAATTAGCACCTTGGGTTTTCTCCAAGCTTTTGCGATCAGAAGGAGACACAATCATGTTCCGGATAGATAATGATTTGAAACGATCAAACTTAACAGCTCTCTCTTGAATCCATGGGGTGACTGGAATACGACATTCGTCAGCAGTACATAACCTATGGGAATAAGACTTAAGTGTTAACGACTCGATATTAGGGAATCTTAGACTTAAACAAGAGGAGTCAGGAAGGTAATGCACGTGGACAGTTACGTGTTTACGCGTTAAAGAATCGACATCACGACATTTCACGGAGACTAATGAAACATAATTAAGGTCATCATTGTCTTGTTTTTAAGGCATTACACAATCAAACACTAACTCCATATTTTATATATATATATTTTTTTTTTAATAAATGAGAAAGAGAGTCTTGCCGACGCCGATTACCGGAGTTTCAGAATGTGTGACATTGCGAATTGTGTGAGCTTGCAACCCTAGCATTTGGGGGAAAATCCTTATGGTGAAGAGTCAAATATCGATATATAGAGATAACAAGTCTTAATGCAATCCAATTTTGATGGAACTAAGTAAACACGTAAGATCATATGTTTAATAGATGAATTTATATTGACAGTGTCACAAACGTGCACATCCACATCTACACGCTTGTGCAGAGACACAGTAAGCAATAAAGGGACATCAAATGCTTATGATAAACAGATAAATGATTTTTTGTCAAATGCACAAACTTTAGTAAAAATGACATTACCATTATTGACCGAATTCACCAAAGATAACACACAAAATCTTGATGACGTACAAGGCAACTTACAAATATGGTTATAGACCAGCAGCAATTAGAAATAGTGAAATACGTCAGGATGCATATGGTTACTTGATTTCATAAATTTAATCAAAAGCGCATACACTAACTAAGGGAATATATAGACACTAGCCCTATTTAAAAAGCTCTCAAGATAACAACAACAACAACAACAACAACAACAACAACAATAACAACAACATACCCAATCCCGCCGGGGCAGGGTATGGGGAGGTGAGATGTAGACAGATCCTATCCCTACCTTAGAATGCACCTGAAGATAAAGAGACTGCTTCCAGAAAGACCTCCGGCTGGTGTGTGCTTTATATATATATATATATATATATATATATATATATATATATATATAGGGAAGAGATTCAATAAAAAGAAAAATTAAAATGAGAAGGGTAATAGTAACACATTTTAATTTAGGAGGGAAGATTTGAATGAAGATGCATCCATTTTTGTATGTGCATCTAAAATGTGTGGTTGTGGTTTCTTCTTATTCTTCTTATTTTAATTTTTCTTCTTATTTGATCCTAACTCTACACACACACACACACACACACACACACACACACACACACACATATATATATATATATATATATATATATATATATATATATATATATATATATATATATATATATATATATATATATATATATATATATATATATATATATATATATTAAAAAAAAAAAAAAAAAAAAAGCTCTCAAGATCCTTGTGTCAATTAGTGATTTAGTTCGCGAATTTATATCACAATAACAAACTATAGTTATGTTGAATTAGTGATTTCATTTTTGGCCATATTTCCACCAACATGAGCAACAAAATTCTCATGCTAGATAAGTCAATCAGCAAACACAACTAAAACTAAAGCAATCTGTACTATAACTTTATGTAGGAAATCTCATCAAAATTACAACTTTTATAGTAACTAAAACCCAAAGAAAACACAACTGTATTAAGGCAAGACTAGACTCATAAAACTGACCTTATAAGTCAAATCATGATGCAGACTAGCAATTGCAAAATAAGCCTGCAGATGGCTTTCAACCACACCACTCTCGTCATCCAGCTCAGCCCCACGAAAACACGAACAAAAAATTCCCATTTAACAAATCCAATCACTTCAATCCTCTGCATATCACAATTCAAAATAACCCCATCAGTCTCAACTCACAACATATATAAAAAAACACCACAAATTAACACTAAACCACACACAAATTAGTTAACTACATAAAGATAACTAATTATATAACAATCAAGAACAAGATCCAACAAAGAGCTTAAACTCACTCACATGTGCTTTGCTGATGATCTTCTTGTTTTATGTAAGGGAAACAAAGGTTCAATTGAGGTGGTTAAAAAGACTCTTGAGGAGTTTAGTCTTGTTTCTGGCTTATATCCAAATTTAAGCAAAAGTTTAATGTTTTTTGGAAGTATTAAGCTGGAGGATAAGATGGAATTGTTTCATATGTTGCCTTTCAAGGGTGGAAGTCTTCCAGTGAGATATTTAGGAGTACCTTTACTTGCTAAAAAATTGAGTGTTCATGATTGCAGAGTTCTAATTGACAAAGTTGAAGAAAAGATTAATTGTTGGAGAAGCAGAATGTTGTCTTATGCTGGGAGAATTCAGCTGATTGCATCTGTTTTAGCTTCTATGCAATTATACTGGGCATCTGTATACTTGTTACCTACATCTGTGATTGATGATCTTGATAAGTTGTTTAAAAGGTTCTTGTGGAATGCTGGTGATTCAGTTAAAGGTAAAGCAAGGGTGGCATGGAAAATAGTTTGTAGGCCAAAAGAACAAGGAGGTTTGGGAATCAAATCTATGAGAAAATGGAACATGGTGTTACTTACAAAACAGTTTTGGAAAATATTGGAAAATAAAAAGTCTTTATGGGCAACATGGGTTAATGTGGTAAAGTTAAAAGGTAGAAGTATATGGAGCATTCAAGTTGATAATGGTGATAGCTGGGGATGGAAAAATATGATGGGGTTTAGAGATCAAATTAAGAATCATGTTAGATATGATATTGGAAATGGCAAAAACACTTCTGTGTGGTATGGCAAGTGGTGTGATTATGGCCCTATTAGTGATTTTGTAACAGTGAGGGATATATATGATGCTAGGCTTAATAAAGATGCTATGGTTGCTGACATGATACACAATAATGATTGGGTTTGGCCTAGGAGTTTGGTTGATAAATATCCTGTGTTACAGAACATTGATATACCTACTATTCAGGATGATAAAATGGATAAGGCTGTTTGGGTGACAAATGCTGGAACTAAAGTAAGGTTTTCAATTGCTCAAGCATGGGTGGATATGAGAGAAAATTGGCCTAAAGTTATGTGGAGTGAAGCTGTATGGTTCAAACAAATGATTCCAAAACACAGTTTTATTCTATGGCTAGCAGTTCAAGAAAAGTTGTTAACCCAGGACAGAATGGAGAAATGGCATATGAGTGGTAATCTGTCATGTAGCTTATGCAAACAAAGGGGTGATTCTCATAAGCATCTATTTATTCAATGTCAGTATGCTAATCAGGTTTGGGGTGAAATGGGGATCATGTCTTCATTTTTGAGCAAAGATGATGGTTTGCTGGATACTTGTAATCTCATTGTAGAGAAACAAGTTAGAAACAATTTTGGATGGGCTGTAGACAAAATTATTGTGGCTGCTTCAGTCTACTACTTGTGGCAAGAGAGAAACTGGAGATTATTCAAAGGTAAGTGTAGAACTGTGGAAGTAGTGGTCAATATTATAAAAGATAGTGTCAAGACACAACTTCTCACCTTGAAAGTTAGGAAAACAGTGAAATCTCAGTTAATAGCAGACAGATGGAGATTGAATTGGGCTACTAATGGGAATTTTGTTGCCTGCTAGCTAGCTGAAATGGAAGATTAAAACGTATTTGGTATTGGTAATTGTGCATATCTGAGGTGTATTCAAGTTTAAAGCATGATTCAATCAAATGATGCTTTAAGGAGTGTTTGGATCTTGGTAAAACAGTTGCATTTTGCATTTATAATGCTCTGTTTCTTTTATGCAAATCATTACATTTGTGAGATACCTTGTACCTTGGAGTCCTAAACAGTGTGACTGTACCTAATGCAATCTCATAGCTTTTCTAGTTTGGCCTTGGGAGGAAATTAGAATGCTATGCTTGATTGCTTAGGAGGTCTAGCTGTATGGATGTACCATAAAGTAGGGTCTCCTTATGTGAAGGGTAAATGATTTAGCGGCCTATGTATGATGATTGGAATAGCGAGGTGTGCAAGATGAACCTGGTTGGTCCTTCAATACATAGGCATAGGAGGTTTGGTTGGTCATCATGGAGGGTGAGTGTTTCTAGCCATTTGAAGCCTTCCATTGAGAGGGAAATGTAGGATGTTCTGGAAGAGCCCCCCCATGGATGGGTTATGGGTTCCTAGTGATGTCATGCTCCATTTTACTTAATCTACTGTGGTGGCAGGTTGAGTGGATTTAGTAAAATGGAGTATGAAAATGTAGCTAGATGATAAGGTGCAATTTAAGGTGAATTTGATGGATGTGGAGTTGCAGGATGGTACTATATGGATGCTGCTTCTCTGTTTCTTGTTTGAGATTCTTATCAGATAGAATTTGAGTTGTATCAGACATTAGTTGATTAGCTTTAGTATTCTACTTATGTCTTGTATCTGGTTTGGGTTATGTCCAAATCAGTTATGGTTATTCATGATGTAATTTTGGTATATAATATAATTCACCTTTTGCACAAAAAAAAAAAAAAAAAAAAAAAAAAGATCCAACAAATAAAATAACCAAATTTAACACAAAAACTAACATAATATATATAAAGTCTTTACCTTTGTATAAACAAAACCGATGAATAACAAGTGATACGAAAAGATTAAAGAATTGTGATGATGAGCTAATAAAAGAGAGAGAATAATAATACAAAGCAACAGCATTATGGCTCAATAAAAGAATATAAAATATTAAAGCGGGAATTGCTTTTTAACGTTGGACTCCTTTTTTCATTGTTTTGTTTCGGAATTTTGTTTTGTTCAGTTGATTTTCCAAATTTTAGTCGTAAGTTGTTTTGTTAACGTTAGTATCAAGTCAAAGGGTTTACTTCGGTTTGAGAAACAACAACATACACAAGCCCGTTCGGGTAGGATACGGGGACCTAGGGCCCTCTTTCTAATTCGAGGAATTGTTTATTTCAAAAATTAATTGTTTGGTTTAAGTTTTTAGGAATTAAAGTGAGCCCATGAATGATAGTTTCATTCATTTAAAGAGGTATCTTTTGCATATAAATGGACCTTACATTCATATTTCACTCGCAATCTATACATAAATTAATTACTAGCAGGGTATCCGTGCGTTGCAGCGGTGGGTACCATGAAATAAATTTTTTTGATAGAATTAATAAAAATGTCACGGAAAGTCATTCTGACACCTAAATTTACCTCGAGTACGAAATACTAAAAGATTTGGTAAACTACACTTCCCACCCTAGCATATATTTACAATCTTAGCCCTAATAGTGCAATAGGGTTCACACAAGTCTAAAACACTTTTTTATATAAACCTCATTATACCCTCACTTAGGGTTTGACACTCTTTCTCTCTCAAACCAGCCGCACCCTATTTATTCTTCTTCTCCATTCGTTTTCCGGGCCAAACAAACACCACCGCCGGCCACTTAAACTCACCGCCACCACCACCACACTCCTTACAACTTCCCCGTCATTTTGACGTACATCACGCGCCAAGAAACACCACAATTAACACCACCACAGCTCGAGTTCATCACCAAAACCATCTCTCTCTTGTTTTGTTGATACAGGCGGTCGAAGGTAGGAAAACTCACCACCCTTTTTGTTGTTCTAGCGACGGTGGGGGATAAGTACATGAACTTTCAAGAGTTTTTGATAAAATAAAGATTAAAACTAATAAATATGAAGCTAAATAATTGTTTGGTATCATTTTCTCTCTTTTTGTTGTTGTCGTTGTTATTGAGTCGCAAAAACAAGGGATGCCGTGAGCTTGAGCTCACAGCCTTGCGTATCGAGTCGAGTTTTATTGAGTCGAGTCTTGGTCACAGGTTCGTGTCTATGTTAAGATGGAAGGTTGTACATTGTGTTTAAATGATTGTAATATTGGGTGTAAGGGTGTTTTTAATGCTATTAATGTAGAATGAGGGTTGTACATTGTGTTTAAATGATTGTAATATTGGGTGTAGGGGTGTTTTTAATGCTATTAATGTAGAATGGGGGTTATACATTGTGTTTAAATGATTGTAATATTTGGTGTAGGGGTGCTTTTAATGCTATTAATATAAAATTCTAAGGAAAGTGGTTTGAATTTTGATTCATGCTAGTTTTTGTTGTACACAATGCTTTGGTTGTTGTAATTATGAAAATTGTTTGCTTTAAAGTATTGTAAACCATGCATCATTTTTTGTACATCTGAATTTTTAGGAGAGAGAGTCCTTCCTCCATTATAAGTAGTATAGATTAAAAAATAAAAATAACTCACTTTCTATTTAATAAATTATTTATCAACTATTAAAATAAACTTTTTAATAAAATATTATTTTTTTCTTTTACCTCATTTTCTTTTATTCTAAACTGAATCCAAATCCTTTTACAGACCAAACGGGCCTTTAGAATATTAGACTATTCCTATACCACATAATAAAAGAGTGTACAAAAACTGCATTTAGAAAGTCTTTCGGTGACAAGGAAAACTAAAATAAAAATAATAAGAACACATTTTAAATAAGAGTGAAATTTAAGGAGAAATGTATCTATTTTTTTGAGTACATATAAAATATTTAGCTGTGGTTTCTTCTCATCGTTCTCATTTTAATTTTTTTCTCATTTGATCTTAACTACCAGTAATATTATTAAGGAAATTTGCATTTAGACTATCCTTATTTGTGACCAAAAAACACACTCACTCACGTTCCATCTTAGCGCCAACTCACTATTTACTTCTCCTCACTTCCTCTCACTTTTCACCCACATTAGTCACACTACTCTCACTTTTCAATTAAATATTCACTTTATACAAATATATCTCACTTTCAATTCACTCCTGGGATCTAGGATTGTGTTAACGAGAGTCATCCAAAAACAAGAAATGCTCAAGCTTAGCTAACCGTCAAGATAGACTAGACCTATATTTATTCTATAGCCTTAATACCCCACACACTTATAAACCAAATAAATAATACTTCCTACGTTCGAAAATTTAATTCCACGTGGATTTTTTTTCCCTCAACTTTTGATCTTTATTTTTTTTTTTTCGTGTCATATAATACTTGATGAAAAGTATACCAATAAAAATAAATTTAAAACACAATTCATTTATATATTTTGCATCAAGTATTATATAACACGAGAAAAAATAAGTAAGATCAAAGTTGCGAAAAAAATCCAAATGAACTAATATTTTGAGACTGAGGGTGTATAAACATTGCATGAATACTTAGTGGTGAGCAGCTCTCCATTCTGAGTCTTTTTTGGCCTCACTCACACATCTCACTAACACCCCACAGTAGGCTCACGAGTGAAAACCACCCCTCACGATTGGTCATGCATGACCAATAAGTTGAGTCTTATGTGTGATCTAATATGTTACTTGGGTGTGTTTGAGAATTTTTATTTAAAATAAATTATGCGTTTTGAAATATAGTGTTTAGATTAGTTTGTTGTTTAATATATCGCAATAATCAGATAATCGGCTTTTTTAATGTTTGATACAATAGATTTTTTAACGTGTTAATATGTAAAATGACTAAAAAGGATAATCTTGTGAATATAAACTTTACAAATTATAAAATATTTTTAACGTTTAGTCTAGTTGTTGCGTTATTTTGTGTGATAGAACATAAATGGAAATTCAATGTATTCTTTTATATTTATAACAAGTTAGGCGCCCGGCGCAAGGGAATTTTTTCTGTAATTGTTCGGACTTTTTTTTTTTTTTTTTTTTTTTTTTTTTTTAAATTATGACCCTTTTTTTTTATGTGTTTGGGTTTTTTTTTTTTTAGGATTATGTGTTTGGGTATTTTTTTTATGTTTATGTGTTTTGTTATGTTGCAATTTTTAGCATATATTTTTTGTCTTATGTTATCAGTTATCACACATCATTTTGGACACTAAAAACAGCCCAGCGTCAAAAAGATAGGGCCGAAGTGAGAGCCCACGTTGAAGTCTTACTGGATACAATTTTTTATTACTCTATAGTGAGAAAGTATTTCTTTATTGCTTTCATGGTGAGAAAGTATTTCTTTATTGCTTTTCGCCGAAACTGTGGCTCCATAATATATAGAGGGAACAAGGTTGTTGCCCCCGCCGCGCTGCGGCGGGTTGATTTCTTTATTCAAAAGATAAGGTAAACATGTGTATTCAGAAATGGAATTAGTTAAGATTCTATAAAAAATTAATGGGAGAACACATGGTAGTTTATAAATAACACATATAGTTTATAAATAACACATATAGTTTCTGTCAATTATCTTACTACAGTTGTGCTTTTGCTTGTGTATGCTTTGACATCAAATGCTTAGCAACGTCTTCAGTTGTATCGATAGCTGCCCAGGTTTACATGCTTCAAGTTAGTTTTTCACCTGTATATTCGAGGAAAAACTACAATGCGCATCTAGTCCTTTGTTGTTCGCCCGCAAACTGTTGCAACCATTTTCAAGCGCTGCGTCACACCTGTAAGTCTGTAACAACATGAAATCAGTTAGGATTAAAATAACTTAAACCTGGTATATGTTTGGACAAAATCGATACATCAAACTGATGCAACTTTAACTTCATTTGTGACCTCTAATGTATCCCACTGAAGACAAAATCGAATTCGGTTTTATGGCAGCAAAAGAATGTTCCTAGATCTTGCGACATTCCTTCGGCCCGCACTTCAATTGTTGCCACATCAAGCTTAACCTATACCACTCCCCTAGAAAAATCCATTTAGAACCCATACACCATTGCGACAATCAACATATCCACCCTGTAAATTTATGAACATTTTTTAATAAGTTTTAATAATTCATAAAAGAATGTTTCTTACCATGTTATCGATTTCATCTTTTTCATCTTTCCTTGACCACACAACGGTTTGATACTGTGCAGGCAAAAAAAAAACTTACCTATCTACATGTGTAAGAGCAGGAGTATTTGTTTTGGTTTTACTTTGATTCATCATCACTGTCGTTCATAACACTAACCTTGTTCAATCATAACTCTTCGACAATCAACTAATAAATATAATGAGGAAAACTCACCGGAGGTCCATTATACTCCTGAAGCACATCCTGCACGTAAACACTGACGGTTGTCACTGACAAAAAAACACAAACCACAAAACTGTACCCTGAAATTAGATTAACAAACAAAAATTATCTCATTAACCAAGAATCAAAAACACAAATTAAGATCACCCCTAAAATAAAATAATTGTAGTTCATAACCATTTACCAGTTTATTTCTTCCGCTCCCGTATGAGTATCGTTTGATGTAGAGAATTTCAGAATAAATGAGATGTTGACGATAAATATCAAAAAAATGAGGCGGTGCTGTTCTTGGTTTTTGTGGGAGTTGGTTTGATGGATAATAGCTTCTGGAAAAAGAAATCACTCTCACTCTTATCCTTGTGCACCCCTTGATCTGGGCTAAAACTGTTGGGCAAATGGAAACGCTTTAATGGGCTCAAAGGTTGGGCTAGCAAAATTCGAATATTTTATTTGCCACCGACGTTGTGTTTTAGTATAGAGATATAATAGGTCATTAAATTAAATTACTTGATAATATAAACATGGACCTCATTTTATTATTTATTGCATAAATAGTTAAGATATAAGCTAACTAGACAAAATTATGAGGTGTGCTACACCCACCAAAAGTTTACACAATTTCATCCACTCGCTGACGTGGCGGAGTATTGATTGGTTGGTTTTCTGTGGCCCACAGAAAACCAACCAATCAACACTCCGCCACGTCAGCGAGTGGATGAAATTGTGTAAACTTTTGGTGGATCTAGTATTTTTCCAAAATTATTCCTAAATGTCTTCTTGGTTCAAGTGGTAAAACATGTAGCTTTTATGGTATAGTTATAACAAGAACCTTTCTACCAGCATTCTGCTATGGGATACGAAAAAGAATCGTTTCTAAAATCAATGATAACTGCATAGACTGTTTATGTATTTTTCGTTACACAAAAATCCCTAGATTTAACTTTAGAATTGTTTTTACAATCGCAAGTAACGGCAAGGACCACTTTTGCAATTTTTCTTGGACTAATTTTGCAACGTGAGGAAATTTGAGGGACATTTATGTAAATTAATGTTACACAAATAGTTGCCTGATTTAATTTCGAGATTGTTTCTATTATCCCAAGTAAACAGCAGTGATTGTTTCTAAAAAAATTATGTGACCCTCTTTGCAACGCAGTTAAATTGGATGGACTATTTTGCCATTTCACCCACATTTTTTTATGAACACCGAAATTCAAGTGAAAATTTTTATTCTCTCATTGAATGGTAATTTACTCTTATAAACTATTTTATATTTAAAATGTTATATTGTGACTGATAGCGTATCAATATTAATAGTTAAAGCCCATTAACTATACGCCAAAGCCAAGCCCATCACAAAACACTTAGCAAGGCTCATTATCAACATTTGATAGGCCCGACCACATTCTCAGGCTTCATACAGCCTTGGAAGACCTCTTAGGCCATGTAACGGACTTGCAGGGGACAACTGTCTTCCAACTGTCACTAACGTCTAAGATGTACCATATCTATATTACATATAATGCATGAAGCACTCTCTCTCCAAAATTTTCAGATTTACAAAGGATAATGCATGATTTACAACACTTTAATGTACCCAATTTTCAGAACTACAACAAAGTAAGCATATTGTACAACAGAAAACAGCGTAGTGTCATTTTAAGACCAAAATTCTATCAAACAACATTAATGTTATTAAAAACACCCTTTCACCAAAAATTACAACCATTTAAGCACAATGTACAATAGCTTTTAAGTAAATACAAGTCATGAGCACAAGTATGTAAAGCACAATAATTTTAAGGTCAACAATCTATTCAACACATATAACTAATTAATTCACTCATTCACCAAAATATACAATCATTTAACCATAATATACAAGCTAATTAAGCTACTAAGCAAAGTACTTAAAAATAAAGCCATTAGGCTGGGCACAGTGGTCGGTCGACCGGACCGGTCGCCCCTGCGCTGACCGAGTCGCCGCCACTGCAACCACAAGATCGATGAAGGTCGGACGGCTCCAAAATTCACAAACCAGTCACCCCCTCGACCGATTAATGCATTCCACAAAAGAAGAAAAAAATGTACCGTTACATATCAAAACAAAAATGAAGATGAAACGAAAGAAGAAAAGAACAATCATCAATGAAGCCAAAACAAACATCAAACTTATTCCAACTATGGTCCATGAACAGAAAGTATACAGCAACAATAAAACCCAACATTTACATCTACCTCAGTTCTAACCCCATCTCAAAACCACCATCACGGTCAACACAACATAAAACCTTAGAGAGAGTTTTCGTTTGATATTCAAGAAAAGGGTCTGATTTTCTTGCAAACATAGATTGTTGGTTATGTTCCGTTATCAAGATAAGAAAAAAAGGAAGAGTATGTGATGTTTGTGCGGCTGCAAATCATGGATGCATATTTTTGTGAAGGAAATTAAGGCATGAATGAGGTAATTTAGGTTTTGTACACGTATTTATAAGTCCTAATATTTGGGTTATATACCGGTTTGGTTGTTAATTGGGCTGGCCAAATGATATCACAAATTGTTTAGTAGTTTTATCATGAGCCTTAATAGATATTGATGATTAAAGTTTGTTTAGGCTGAAAATAGTTTTAGACTAATTACCTTGGTAATTGAGCCGTATATTATTTGTATGGTATAGTTGATTTTCGGCTAATTTTCATATTTGGTTCATGTGAATAGCGTATATTAAAAATAAAAATGTAGGGGATATATATAATGTAAAAAAGATGGATTTTTTGAAATAAAAATAAAAATATAAATGTCGGTCGCCTAACTATGCCTAAAAGGTCGCATGTAGGTCAGAAAATTTGAAGGTGATTGTGCTGTAGGAAAGAATCAAGATTTCTATTTTTGGTAGCTTCAGTTAACAATAAATGAAATTATACTACTACTTTTTTTATGGTTTCCAATACCGTCTTCCACGATGTATGGGGAGGTTGAGATGTAGACGGCATTACCCCTACCTAAGGTAGAGAGGCTGCTTCTAGTTTTATCTAAGATAGGAAAAGACCTCCGGCCTTTTGTAAGGAGTGAGGATCGAACCATTGACCTCTAGGTTAAGATGCAAGGGGTTTTCCAACTGATCAAACCCTAAAATTATTGTTATTTGTAAATTAATCATTAAAAAAATATGGCCGCATAACATCACATTACCAGAAAATATAGTCACAGGATACTTGCCGCCGCATCGCGCGGGTACCCTGCTATGACATATGACAATGGGAGACACACCAACAAAAATAGATGATCGGGCATGACCTGGTACGAGCCAAGGAGAAGCAGCCACATGTATTCTTATCTAACACTTATGATCAACACGTGTCTTGTCTTACTGTAACAATTCCCAATTTATGAGGTCATTATTTAATTATTTATGTCACATAATTTTTTATTTTAAGTAAACTTACTTTTACGAGAAACTGGATATATTTACTCGCGTACGTCATTAAACGTACATTAAACATGAACCAACTCTAGACTATGGTCAGTCTACACAATTTCATGCATTTTAAATTACTTTTACAAGTGAATTTTATACTTGTCAGGTCATTTTTATAGTTTACGTCAATTTTATTAAAAACTGGTGTCAGCAAACGCGTTTTAAACTCCAGTTCTTAGTCTTAACAATATTTAAACATCCCGTTATACTCTTATAACATTAAAAATAACAAAATTATTTATTTTTGAAAACTTGTGACATTATTATAAGTTTTATGTGTTTACGTTACCTGGTTTCACGTTTTACGCATTTTTAAGGCTTCACTTTTTAAGTTTTATCATCAAACAACTAGTTTATACATAATAAACTAACAAATCTCATCTTAATACATCTCATGAGACACTTGTCTCATGAGATGCATTAGCTAGTCATTTACAACAAATATCTACTAAGTTATCAATTTCATTTTGATTTCTTTTCTTTTAAACTAACACTTTACTTCTCTTCATTCATTACTTAGGAAATTTAACACCTTTCTATTCCTTTTTTTCTCCATTATTGATGAACAAAAACAGCCCCCAGATACCTCTTTTGATCTTGATCTTGCTTGTATAATTCATCTTTAGTTGAAGGCTTATGTTCCATGCTTGATTCTAGTTCCATTTCAAACCATAAAATCATCATACACTACACAAATCTCATCCATTTCCAAGGATTTTTCATGAAAGTTTAAGAATGGTTTTTATATCTTAGATTAAGGTAGATCAAGGTATTTTAAGGGAGGTTGGTTGGTTTTGTTGGTGAGTTTTAAAAGTATAGGTTTAGAAGTGTTCTTGTTATTTTGGCCTCTCACCTGCACAATTAAAGGCTGCTGGAATTCAAGACTTTTGTCTCAACTAGGGTGTTTTTATATTTTTTGCATAAAATTTTATGATGTACATTATTTTATACTGGTTTTGGTTTAGTCATCTTATTGGTTGTAGCTAGTTGTCATTTATGGCTTGTCATAAATGATTTGTGGTTGTGTCAAGCGATTGTGTTAGGTCATGATTTCTTAACACATAATCACTAAATCTTAGAGAGAGAAAGTAAGTTAGAGAGAGAGAGTGGAAGGAACTCTAATATGAAAATGAAATGAACTTTGATATTGCAAGAGAACCAACACCCTCTAATGAGGGGATACATGAGTATCTATAGGTGAGGTTTATGGCATCTCTTAACTTTGACAATATTACATATTAGGCCCTTAGACCTTTACAAATCAGGTAAACTTAGCTTAAACACTTATAAAACATAACATAAATGTAATATAATGCAACCTAATACAAAACTTAATGACCGACACTTGATTTAATAAAGTCTATTCCCAACAATCTCCCCCTAAGTGTTGGTCATCAAAGGTTGCTCGACATCTTCATCTTCTTAACTTTGACATATTTGTTGACGTCTTCAAAAATAGTAGCAAAATCTTTCATCGTTCTTTGTTCTTTGTTCTTTGTTGATATGGCAGTGATCGTATTATGAAGTTATCCTCCTTTTGTCACTTCTGTGTCTATGGTGGTTGTCCGCCATTCCAACATGCTCACACATCTTTGGACTTTGACTTTCACATGCACGAAGTTCCTTTACTTACACTTTGATCTTTAGTCTTTAAACTTTGTAGATTCTTTTTTTTTGGCGTAGAATCTTTCTTTTGAACTTTGTGTTGCTTAGATCTTTGGGGAGCTTTTATTGACTTCAAGATGTATGTATGAGCATGTGGAATAGATCGCCATGGAGATGATGTATAGCTGCAGGTAAACAGTTAGCAATAAACAACCGGTACTTACATATAAGGAATTAGAGATTATCAACAGCATATTGTGAAGACTCCTTCTAATCCTTATCAAGGCCGTTCCCATATCAGATACTCCCAAGGGAGCTTACAAGACCTACTTAGTAGCTCAATGAATGGGTGAGTCGCTGGGGATCACTCCATGACTGTAGACCACTATGGAACCATCGCGAACACTAAGCGTAACCCACAAGGAGTTACCAAAGTGACCTGCTGTCAGGGCTGTTTGATGTTGACCCTGGCAGGATTTCCGTTCAATCATTGAGAAATACTTATGTAAATTCTCTCATAAACGTTCTCGGCAGATTGCTATGATCTGCGAAGGACTCGATAATTTACAGCTGGTGTCCATTGATGCAAAACACCAGTTGTAGAAATACTAAGTGTTCCTAAGAGATCTTTGATGAATCTCATGGCTCTAGACTCGATAAGTGCACACTTAGGTTTCCTATGCGGAGACTAGGGAGGGGTCTCCTGCTTCAATATCAACCATCTCTAAGAGACAAGTCGATAGATTACACCGATTCCCCGTGAGAATGAAACAAGCTCTTTTAAAAGAACTTGAGTTGCTAGAAGGTTAGGTGCAGTGCGTCACTGGGTCCATGACGTCTTTATCTTCAATACCGGCGTCGCCTTAGCAACAACCAGTAGTATGTGAATTGTACCCGGTGTATGCCCTAAGGTTGAACATATGGAGGGCTATTTCTTTTCACCCTTTTCTTTACTTTTCTTTTTAATTCTTCAACCCCTTCTTTCTCCTTTCATTCTTTTCTCCTTTTTTCATATCATACCTAAGGACTTCTAATTCTAACTATTGGTGATGTCCTTGGGTAGATCCCTCCGGCTCTGGCGGATCATAGGACGGTTTTCCCTAACCTTAGTCACCTTATAACTCCATGACTATCCTACAATTGCCATTGAAACCATTTATAGAAAATCTCTCAAAGTGTTTATTATTGCAAGACAAGTTTTGTAACACTTTGAGAGTTTTGATTTTCTTTTGAAGGACTCCCCCGTCACATGTGCTCATGAATATTTAAGAAATTTGCACATGCGGGAGGAGTAAGCACTTTTTGAATTGATCCATTCTGAATAGACATATACACGAGGGACACGTTTACGTCGCTAGTTAAAGAGATGCATTGTCAGCTTTTAGGTGACAACTAGCCCTAGTAACTAACTTGAAGTTGTTAACATTCCTTGAAAAGGAAGTTAGACTCGTCAAAGTATACATCTAAGAAGAGCTTCTCGAAACGGTACTTTCTACTTTGACAAGTCCTGTTCGAGACACGTTTACGTCGCGAGCTAAAGAGATGCATTGTCAGCTTTTGGGTGACAACTAGCTCTAGTAACTAACTTGAAATTATTACTCATCGAGGACAAGCCTTTTCGAATACTAACTTTTGATGTTCCGTCAATTCTTGGGTCAATTCTGAGTCTAGCTCGCATGATTTTCAACTTTAAGCATCTTTGAACTTACATATTTTAATCACTTTCATTTTTCTCCCCCTCAAAAATGGCATATAAGATGATGTTTTTGATAAACTTTTTTTTGATTAAAATATGCCTTTTTGAGTCTTATGGGGAGAAATCAACAAGAACTTTTGACGTTAAGAACGATGATTTTTTCCAAGTGCTCCCCCTCAACAAGTGAATACTTATTAAGGTGAAATACTTGTCTTTTGAGCAGAATTATGAAAATCAGAAAACGTTTGATTAATTCTACTCAAAAGTAAGAAGCCTTCACTTCTTATATCAGGATTGAGGCACTGATGCGTACCTCAGGGTCCTTTCTATACAAGATCGGGTTGTACACTATTATGTGTGCACAAGCCATAGTTATAAATGAAGAAAATGATGATGTTACCAAAATTACCAAAATAATCACATTGGTGGAGTATCCGGACAGCGATAACTGAGGATGTTCTGAATCGGTGCTCTTGCTCCAATCAAGCTTTCCAATCTGCGTATGTGCTCTCTGAACTTCAATCTATGATCAATTCTGTCCATGAACTTAAGATATTCTCTCACATCTTGTCTTTTCCATCCCACATTTATTCCCTTATCATGTTCCTTGAGCTTTTGATCCAGCTTTATCCTGACGAATTTGAGAGTCTGATCCCCGAACTTTTGAAGCTCATCGTATCTCATGAATTTGTAGCCATCCTTATAAGGGTATATGACTCCAAATGGTTTGTTGTTTGATGAGTGTGTAAACACCCATCATTTTTGGTTAATCTGAATTGCAAAAATATTTAAAAACACTCAGAAATGCATCAAAATACTGAAATATTCCAAAATTGTGTTTTATATGTTTTAGATGCAAAATGTTTAAAAACAAATGAAAAACGAACAAAGTTTGCATAATTGGCAGTTTCAGTCCCCAACTTTCATAAATTGGCAAAAATAGTCCTTGGTATGCAAAATGTGGAAAATTATCATTCAAGGTCCCTATATTATTCAAATGCTTATTCTGTTTTCTTTACTGCTTATTAGTCAATGCTCTTTGCATATTCAACCTTGTTCATACTTAAATTGTGATCACCTTTTAAATTTTTAGTATTTAAATTAGTTTTTTAGACCAAAATCATCACAGGTCACCCATTAAGGGGTGTTTGGCATAAACCTAGTACAAGCATTCAAACTATTTTGACCTTAAGTTCTAACTTTCACTAGCTTTACTTTGTCATATTTAGTAGTTTTAGACCATCAATTTGCATTTCTTAATAGTTTTCAAGATTGTAGACTTGATTTCCAAATCTCACTCATATTAACTGTTTTTATGTAGTAACTAGGATAAAATTTATATTTTTGCCTATTAGTGGTATTTTCTAGTTCAAACATGTTCAAAATAGGTTTGAGATAGATTGCATTCCTGTCTTTGACTTCACAGGTCAAAGCAATCCCAGTTAGCCCATTTGGTCACAATTGCACTTGCAGCCTTCATTTCCAATAGCCCCCCAAAGGTCTATTTTTAATTTATTCATCTTTAGAAGTTATGCCTTGAAATTTGGTTTGTGAACCATTGGCCAGATTGTGGTTCTATAAACAATTTTTTTTTTATAATTTTAGAAACTTTCTTTATCAGCTTTTTAACAGTCCAAAGTTGGACAGTTGACATGTAGATGCCCTGCACCCCTGCAGACCTGTCCTACTTAGCCCCATACCAAACCTTGTTTACAAGTTCAAATCTGCTCATAATAAGCTCAAACTTTTTCTTTATGGTCTCTTGTTGTTCTTATTTAGGTTTGTTAGCTTTTTAGTGCCTTAGCTCATAGGCTGGTAGCTTATTTTTAAGCTCAAATCAGGCTTGTGAGGCTAATAGTTTAAGACCATGAATTGCATTTTAGCTTGTAACTGTTTGAGCTTGTGCAAGCTTGTTCCAGCTCATTTATTTGGTCATTTGAGCTTATTAGGGTAGGGTGGATTGAGCTTGAGCTTATTTGTGCCTTTAGGACCAGTAAACCTATTACATCAGTCTATATGCACCTTTTGATTTTAAATTCAGTAATGTTTATGTTAGATTTAGGGTTTGAATCTGTTTTCTCTAGTAGTTAGTAGTGTGGATTTCACTAGAATAGATTTCATTTAGTCGTGGTGGCTAAACTTATTGCACATCAGCCTTTATCAGCCCCCAACTACTCTTGATCTTAATTTTAGTCTAGTTTAAGTTAGTTTTAGAATTTGGTTTTAATTTTGCAAGTAGTTCATAGGTTGGTACTAATATTTGTTAGCTTCTTTCATATCTTCCAGCTTATTTCTTTGCTTATCATTGGCTTACAAAACTCCCTCTTAAGCCTGCTATTACAGTCCTTATGCCCAAACCCATTTTGATCCTTATTTCTTAGCTTGCTTATTTTTAGGATTCATGACTTAAAACTTAGTTTCCTACTTATTTTAAAGCTTATCTTGATGTCCTTATTTTTATTTTTATTTTTATAAACTTTCTTTTATTACTTTTTGAACACTCAAAAGTGCCCCCCTCAACTCACTGCTGCACCAGCAGTAAGCAACCATACTGAGCTTGCATGGATCAGGTTCTCAGCTTTTGTTAACTAGATTGGGTAGATTTATTTAGCTTATTTATGTTACCCTCAGTAAGTTGATGCTTGTTACACCATTAGTTTTAGCTTGTGAGCTTTCGGGGTGGCCTTCTGTCACTTATGGCTTAACTGTTTGGTCTCACCAATCAGTGAATTGCATCAATTTTCAAAAGCCATTTGTGAATTCATCTGTGAACCCCAGGGCTTGAGCTTAGGCTTTTTGGACTGCCCACCAGCTCAACTTGTTTGTTCCAGGCTTACTTTTGGATATTCAGCTTATTCATTAAGCTGATTTTGCCTTCAAAAAGCCCTGCAGGCCTGTTTGGCTAACATTGTACAAAGGAAATGCTTATTTGCTTAATCTGAGCTTATCAGTGTAGTTCTTTGTACGATTTGGCTCATTTTTAGTTTCTTGTACTTATTTCCATCTTGTTTTACCTTTGTTAGCTTGTTTGCTAGTTTGCTTGACCTTAATATCCACTTTAAGCTAAAAAGTCGAAGTTGTTAAGCTCATAAGCTCTCACTGTGCTTATTTTTAAGTTCTGGCCAAAGTGCCTTTGTTAAAGTTGTGTATTTTGAGTGTTTAAGTAGTTTTGAAAAAAGAAAATCAGAAAAAGACAAATTTTATAGAAGTGATAGCTTCTATTTAAGTTTTTTTAGCTTATTTTTCAGCTTTTTCAAAAAGCAAATCTCATTTTTATAATTTTCCTAGGTCCCTGTAGCCATAAAATAATTTCATTAATTTTTTCATATTTTTCTCTTTTCATTTAGTATTTTTAATAATTAATATTAGTTTTTACTAATTAATAATTAGTTAATAATTAATAATAATTATTTAAAAAGTCTTAAAAATATATTTTCAGTGTTAAAATTAGTTTTATATTATTTTAGATTTTTCCAAATTTAAAATTTATTTTTCTAGGTTAATTTTCTAATTATTTGTATTTTAGGGTATTTTAAATAATTAAAAGTAAATAGAAAATTAGTAATTAATTAATAATAATTAATTAAGTAGTGTAAAAATTAATTTTAATTTTCTAAAAATTTTCTTTTATCATTAGGATTGTAAAAATGTAATTTTCATATCCGTAGGTATTTTATTTCAAAAAACTCGCGTTTTATTTCGTACGTTAACGTAACTTTAAATCAAACGTATGCGTTATTAGGTTTAACTCACGTTTTTAGTTTATCTGATCCTCAGTAATTGTTTTTATAGTGTTTCTAAGTTATTTTCATTCCTCATATCATAGTGTAATCATAATAACCAAATTCCTTACCTTTCTGTCCAAATTCACCCGATCACAAACCCGTTTTGATTACCATCCACACCTCGTCGGGATATAACGACCCGGGGAAACCCTATACTTCCACGGAGCATTGAGCCTAAGGAGTTTGACTATATTGACCACATCCGTGGTTGACTTTAGTTGACTGCTTTTGCCTCAATCATTGTTGAAGATGAAAGGTCTCAGATATGGGATGTCGGGAACTTGTGTTTGTAGAGCAGTAAAGTTGAGAGTCGTTTGATAGCTTTCAACTCCTAATTGCGCATCCTCAACTCTAGCCTTGATGATGGTTTGGCGCATGAAGAGCAAAATCGAATTGATGATGTCATACTGAAGGCTACCAGGCATATGATGTAGTTTGCCTTGAACCTTAAGTAAGTACATATCTTGGATATCATTGAAGTTCAATCTATGATAGTCTGCTTCACTGAAGGAATACAACTGGTCATCAAGTCGACGGACCATAATTTTGTCAAGAAAGTTATAACCAAATCGTCTTTCAGTTTCTGGAACATCTGTGTTTAGAGAAGACCTTATGCTTAGATCTGAATGTCAACTTGTACTTATAGAACCATTTGCGCATCTCTGGCCAGTGGAGAGTACACAAAGCTGCTTCATGATTGTATTTGCTTACAGATGGTGAGTACAATCCTCTCATTTGTGCTTCTAGATCTTCTAGAGGATATGAGGCGGCTTTGAACTTCGTTAGAGATGTGGCATAACGGTGTTATGGATCTGTGTTTCCATGGACAAGGTATTGCAGATCGTTGTTGAAGAAATATTCTTTGGGAATCTTTAGTCGGTTTAGAGGACCAATAAGGGGCAATGGTTTAGAAAAATCTTGAAACTTAAAGTCATCCGGATCATTACCGGGGTAAATTCTATCCCATAAAGGCCTCTTTTCCCAAGTAACATCCTCCGATCATGCTCTCGCAACTTCATCTAAATTGTATTCGAACTCGAGTTCTGTTGTTGTACATGTTTTGAACTCTGTGAACCCTGCAGCACGAATCTTAAACAAATCTGAGAGCTGAAGTTTTTGAGTTTGCATCACTTTCTTGATTCATTTGGTGAAGTTCACAATTGATCCTTCAATAAGTTCTTCATCTTCAGGAATATCAGGGTAAGCATCTACTATTTCATCAAACCAGTTGTATGAAGGTGCATCGGGATTAATCCATTCAGGAGCTGGAATTAATTGTGCATCCTTTGGTGGTTCTGGAATGTTTTCAATGATATCTGGTGGGATGTCATCCATATGTACTCCTGCTTCCTCGGTTGAATGTGTAGGGATTGGATCATCTTGAATGTCGACAGTTGTAGTTGGAGGTCTGGGGGTTGAACCGGATATTCTCTTCCTTTTGTCTTGTTGTGGTTGAGCATCCGGATCTTCATGACGATGCTTGGTTGCCTTTGTCTTCTTGCACGCTTCGTCTTTCTTTTCAGCCCTTTTGATTGACTTAATCAGCGCCTTGCGAAGTTCATTCTCATCTGGATCATTCATGATTGCTTCCAACAACTTACCTTTGAGATCACTCACTGAAGGGTTCGGTGAAAGAGTTTGAATAGTGATAGGAGTGGTTTGAAATTTCTGTGAAACGATTCCCTCAAGATTGTTTTTAACATAATTTGTAGAATCGTAGAGGGGGGGCGGTGAATACGGCTTCTTCGGCTTTTTAGATGTTTAAAAACTTTAAGCCAAAGAGAGCACCAAGTGGTTGTATAATAATCCAACAACCACTAACACAACCAAAGTATATAAAGCAAGTAAAAGACACCACGATATATATTTCGGGATGGGGGGTTTATACCATCCGTACGTCCAGTTGCGAATCCGCGACTCTGATACTATTCACTACTATAATCCTTTCGATGGACTACAAACCGTTACAATTCACTCCACCGATATTCACCAATATCGATGCTCACAAAGAAGGAGTTACTCACACGGTATTCCGCCCTCGGAAACCACCCAAAAGAATCTCACGATTCGACTTTACCTAAGGGTCACCAAGACTTCCACCAGGAAGTATCAAACCCCAACTAGATCCCCAATGATCTAGGCTTGGTCACCAAGACACAAGACTTCCCTTACAAACAATTGAATGAATGAATGAATGTTTGTTCAATCATGTCCTAACCTAACCTAGAGACTCGATTGTAATAGAAAGGGTATAAGAAAGAAGACCCTCGACACAATCACAAGAGTGGATTAGGTTCTTGTGATTCTTCCCTTGCAAAGATATGTGTTCTTCCAAAGATGTTAGTGTGAAAATCAAGAACACAAGATTAGAGATAGAGAGATTGAGAGTGTTTAGAGAGAAAGAATCTAGAGAGAAAGAATAATGGCAAGAGGTGAGGAGTACAAGAGACAAGGGTGGTATTTATAGGCCAAGAACCCAAACTTGGGAATTTTTACGGAGGCCGGCGCGTCTCCTACGCGTCAGCGCGTAAACTTTCCCAAGTGTTGGGTGTTTGGATCTTATAAATACCAATCCTTGCTAAACCCCCAATTGTAGTTCACACTAAACCTTAACATTAATCATTCTAAGGTTTTCCAACTCAAATAGCCAATTTGGAAAATGTTTTGTGAAGTATTTAAAGAGAAACCAAATTACCAAGGGTTTAAAGTGTAGATAGGGTAATATGGAAGGGGTAGAAGTGTATCTCCTCACATGGCATAGAAAAGAGAGAAAGAATATGCCAAGGAATATTCCAATGCTTGGGGGGAAGAATGAGATGGAGGGTTGAGATGAAATGGTTTGAATGGGATGGATAGGATCAAAGGGAGCCTCCCTTGGTTTTCAAACAATATGGCATGTGTGGAATGTGAATGGTTGAGATGAATTCATTTGAAATGAATGGCTAGGATCAAACATGCCTAGGTTGGGGTTGAGAAGGATATTCCAAGGAATATGCTTTGCTTGGGGGGAAAGGAGAAATGGAGGGTTGAGATGGTTTCATTTGAAATAGATGGTGGAGATCAAAACCATGTGGTGGTATAGGGAGGAGAGATTGGATGGATGGTTGAGATGGGTTTAGTTTGAATTTGATGAGGCGAAAAATGGTCCGTTTTTAGGGGGTCATTTAAGCCCGAATCCGAATTTATTTTATCAAATATTGCCCTAAATCGTTCCTTTTGTGATTTTAGGTACTTGGAGAGTGAATTCTGGAAAAGAAGCCATTTTGGACGTTTTTGGAGCATAAAAGTAAAGAAAACGGCAAAGTCTCAATTTTCCATGCTGGGAACAGTACATGAAGGCGTCAAGAGTTCTTCCTGGCGGCGTCAAAACCTCAAGAATTAAAATCCGTAGTTGATGACGGCATCACACAGGGCGTCAGATGTAGATCAAGGCCGTTCGAGGAAGTATTTGGCGGCGAGATGACGGCGTCACACCTTTGTTCTTGACGCCGTCATCCCTATTTTCCTATATATAGTTTTCTAGTTTTTCACATTAAAAGAGAGAAGTTTGGGAGAAACCCTAAAGACGATTTTGGTGTAACTTTACAGGTTTTTCAAGGGTTCCAACCCCTTGATACCTTGCATGATTAATTAAGATAAGTGTTCTTCTAATTCAATCAATATGTCTATGTGTTGGTTGTCTATATCTTGTTCTTGTCTTAATTCTATCATGCTAGGCTAGATCTCTTTTGTGTTTGCTTAGATCTAATGAAACCTAGATATTGATTATGTGTTGATTACTTGTTTATTCTTGTCTTGGATGAATGATTTATATGTTAGGCTTAAGAAAACTAGCAGATCTCCAAATGGTAACATGCTTGAACGTCTTAAGAAACATGAACCGAGGCGTACTAGGTCTTTATTGGTTGTATTTAATGCATGATCCACTGTTTACAATCCCTATAGTTGTGCTAGGCATGGTGTAGGAGGAGATATGAGCTCATAGAATTGGGGAGTTATGTATGCCACCCCATGAATGGTATTAAGGAATACAATCCGTCATCCATGCAATTATAACAAGTACTTAACGTGTAAAAGATATCTAGGGAGTAGTGAAATCTAAGTAAACACATTTTCTCCAATTACTGCTCACAACCTTAGTATAAATTAGTTTATTTTTATTTTTAGTATTTTATTTTGATTGCATCTTAGTTTTGGGTTAGTTGAATAGCAACTAATTCCGCCTACCCTTCCAAAACCCGAGATTTTTACTTGCTTTCTAAAAAATATAAAAACACAAAAATAATCATCCCTCACCTTTAGAACTAGTAATTAGGCTTTCTAATCCTAGCGACACTATTCCTAAGCTGAACGATCAATCCCCCGGTACTTGTCACTATACTATACTACAACGATCAGGTACACTGCCTGGTGGGGGTTCTAAGCTTCTCAAGATCCCTCGAGAGGTAAAGCCTGTTGCGATTCCCACGCATCAAGTTTTTGGCGCCGCAGCCTGGGGAATAGTTATTGTCTAGGTTAGAATTTCTTTTTATTAGGTCTACTTGCTAGATTCCTTTCTAGTAAGATTTTATTTTTATTTTTAGGTTCTCTTTAGTCTATCTTTTTCTTTGTGCCCTTTGTTTGTAAAACCATTTTCATTTGTCTTCATGGCGGATGAGATTCCATTTAGATCATTAACAATAGAGGAACAATTAGTTTACTCGGATAGATTTGCTTCCTGTTGTTCCAATAAATTTTTAAGTGATCTTAGATATATACAAGAAGAGATGAGTGTAAAGTTTCATAGGTTTGATGAGTTATGCGCATGTGTAGCCTATATTAAACAATCATTGTTAGGATCAATTCCTTTTAGTAAGACCCTTTGGAAAAATTTTGAGGAAAGCCTCCTAATCGTGAACCATGAGTTCAATGAATTGATGGGTTTGTATGCATCACAACTTGAGGAAACAATTAAGGAGGATTTAGCCGAACATGATCATATTGAGCAAAAAGATGAATCCTTTAGGCAAATTGAACATTGTAATCAAGTTATTGAGGAAGGTTCTTATGAATCAGACTTAGAACTTGAAATGGCTAGAGAAGGATTTGAGATACTTAGCAACATGTTTAGGTTAGATTCTACTAAAACACGTGATGAGCATATAGGTGATGTTGAGAAAAGGAAGGATGAGGTAAATAACACAAACCTACAAAGTACCCCACAACTCCCACCATCACTTGAGGAATACACACCACCCGTGACTTACGCGGAAGAAGTAGAAGAGACTATAGGAGCCCCAATAGAGGTAGAACCCTTGTACCAAACACCACTAGAGGATATAGGTTTGAATACTTGTAGTGATAACCTTACTCTTAGTTCTAGGGAATTACCTAGTGTTGATGAACCAGAACCTCAATCTTCACACAACTCTCCATCCTTAGATATACATCTAGGAGACAAAAGAGGAGCCGACCCACCCATCAACCCATGTAGTCTGGGTAGTCTTAGGATAAAGGTAATGGACTCTAAGCCTTGTAGAGAGGAAGCCAATATAGGAGTGGAAAATGGCCTTACATGCTTACATCACCCATTTATGATTGATCACAAGAAACATTATGGGTTTAAACCAGGTTTATTAGGTCAATATGGATCCCCAACTAGTAGTCTCTTGAAGATGATAGAAAATGATCCCTTTCTAGGAGAAAATCTTAATTCACCCGATTGAATTAGGTAAGGTTATGATGATAGGAGTACACCCCTTTGAGCATATAATTCATCCACCACACTTTCCTCACGAGGCATATTTCCACCCTAAGGGTGTGTATCGATACTTTCACCCACACTTAATCTTAAGTGTAGGGAAAACCTCCCCTATTTCCATTAAATAAGGGTAGAGTCAGGCTCGTGACTCGAACAAAAACAAGCGCTTCTTGGGAGGTAACCCATGTTTTGTGTGATTTTATTTTTGTTCATTTGTTATTTGCTTCCGTATGCATGCTTAATTTTTATTGTTGGTAGATCATGTTTCTAAATTAAAATGTGGAAATACTTTACTATGTTGTTTGGCCTAGTCTTAACTCCAACCTAAAAGTATTTTTGCAAAAGATAAGTGTAAGGGGAAACGCCACATATGTTTTTAAGAAACAAACCGATCATGATTTTCCACAATATTAAATGAACATGTATATTCGTATTTGTTAGAGTCAAATGCTTGTATTGAGTCATAATGAAGTTTTGCAGGATTTTCCAGGAAGTAAGACCAAGTTTTTCCAGAAATTTTCCGGAAACTTAACATAAGAATTTCTGCAGGTCCATTCTGACGGCGTCAGAGTTTTACTCTTGACGGCGTCAGGAGTTAAAAATATGGAAATTTTACCGGTTTTGTTTTTCTAACGGAGTCTTATGGTTTTTGTGAATTATTAAGTTTTATAATCTCCAGGAAATCTGCAAACTTCATTCCACAAGCATTATATCTTACTTTGTTTTCTAGGATTTAGAAACTTATATAGGATGCCACCGATTTTACGCGAGGTTGTCTTGTCTATTTTTTTCAGGATTTACAGGTTATGTTCGACAAGGAGATGATTTATATTCTGGAAGGGAAGCTTTGATTGTTCGTTTTCTTGGAGGAAGATCTAACCTGGCCAACCTATAATCCATACCAAGCGAATCAGGGGAGTATTTGATTTCATTCTCTTTACTTTTTCACTTTTACATTCTTTACTTGAACATTGGGGACAATGTTCATCTTAAGTGTAAGGGGAGGGTAAAAAGATGATACCTTACATATGCACTTTCGCTTGAGTTTGTTTTGTTTGATAGTAGATGTGTAATAAAACTATGAGAAATACTTGTTAGTGTAATTTTAGCGCCAAATTTAAAATTTTTTACAACATTTAGGAGTGAAACTTTAGCCATAGCAAGCGTCTCATGGATAGGAGATTATATGACTAGCACATAACCGTATATTCAGAAAAATTTTTCACCCAAATATGTGAGGTTCGCCTTTAGATTTGATAGGAAAAGCATTTACTATTAGTGCTTATGAGTGTACCGGTAGCATTTAGATTCTAGAACTTGCGTTAGTGATGCATCCCGAGACCGCTAGTGAGACTACATTCGTGTGGTAGGATTTACTACATGATAAGAGGCATTAGGATCACCCTTGTGTTAAACCCGTATTATAATTACTTGACCATTTAAGTCATATTACTTGGCTAGTTAAGTCAACTAATTTTTCCCACACCCTTAGCGTTGTACTCATTTTTAGTACACGATACCCCTAGTACACCCCTCCGAGCCTATCTTTTCGTTTCTAACTTTAAGCATCTTACTTAAAGGAAGAATTTGTTACACCCCACTTAAATGTACAACCAAATCGCCTTAGCCTTCTGTGTATGCGCTCATTTTTAGTGCATTATTGTTATTTGTTAAACCCTAAGTTAACTTTCTAATTGATTACATGGTTGCTAAGTCGAGTCATATCCTTGTACATATTGTTTTGGGACGATTGGGACTCATGGGTAAGTACTTATTTTATGGAGTAATGGGAAAGAACATCATTTATTACCCCCATATGTGCGTTAATCTTAAAAGTGCTCCAAGTGTTTTGATTTTCTTAATTCGAGTCATTAGAATAGTTAAATGTAAAGTATGTAAAGATTCAAGTGTAAGGGGAATTTTCATTCCCTATGATGTATTATTTTGGATGGTAGGGTAAGAGTGTATGCAAAAAATAAAATAAAAAAATAAAAAATAAAAAAAAATCGAAAAAAAAAAAGAAAAAGAAAAAGAAATAAAAAATAGAAAAAGAAAAGAAAAAAAAAAAAAACATACGGACTACCATCCCGTTTCATTCTATGTTCATTTTATGTTTTTGTTATTTCTCATTTATTAGCTTAAGTCGAGTCTAGTCTTGGCTTAGCAACGCCATCTTGTACATGTAACTAACCAAGATTGTTAACTCGCCACCAGTAAAACTTCCTTTATCCAGCAAAACCGTGAAATTCATATCCCTATACCTAACGTTACAACCCTTTAAAAGACCTCTTTGATAGTTTATCCTAGGTGCGTACGCCATATGGTGGAGGTTTGATCCTTTCCCAAGCCTATGGTAATCTATTTTGCTATGACAGGTAGTGAGAGATGTCTTCCATTTCCATAATGTTATATTACTTTATTACACCCGAGAGATGTGAGTATCTAAACACTATTTGTGAGGTGCTAGTGTATGACCTCCGAGCTTGTCTATTGGTCTTTAGTGGAACGATTATTTGTTGTAATTACTTTTATATTAGTGTTAAATGACTCCTAACTTGTCTTTTGACTAGAATAAAAGCGCATTTGCTTGAGGACAAGCAAATCTCAAGTGTAAGGGTATATGATGAGGCGAAAAATGGTCCGTTTTTAGGGGGTCATTTAAGCCCGAATCCGAATTTATTTGATTAAATATTGCCCTAAATCGTTCCTTTTGTGATTTTAGGTACTTGGAGAGTGAATTCTGGAAAAGAAGCCATTTTGGACGTTTTTGGAGCATAAAAGTGAAGAAAACGGCAAAGTCTCATTTTTCCATGCTGGGAATAGTACATGAAGGCGTCAAGAGTTCTTCCTGACGGCGTCAAAACCTCAAGAATTAAAATCCGTAGTTGATGACGGCGTCACACAGGGCGTCAGATGTAGATCAAGGCCGTCCGAGGAAGTATTTGGCGGCGAGATGACGGCGTCACACCTTTGTTCTTGACGCCGTCGTCCCTATTTTCCTATATATAGTTTTCTAGTTTTTTACATTAAAAGAGAGAAGTTTGGGAGAAACCCTAAAGACGATTTTGGTGTAACTTTATAGGTTTTTCAAGGGTTCCAACCCCTTGATACCTTGCATGATTAATTAAGATAAGTGTTCTTCTAATTCAATCAATATGTCTATGTGTTGGTTGTCTATATCTTGTTCTTGTCTTAATTCTATCATGCTAGGCTAGATCTCTTTTGTGTTTGCTTAGATCTAATGAAACCTAGATATTGATTATGTGTTGATTACTTGTTTATTCTTGTCTTGGATGAATGATTTATATGTTAGGCTTAAGAAAACTGGCAGATCTCCAAATGGTAACATGCTTGAACGTCTTAAGAAACATGAACCGAGGCGTACTAGGTCTTTATTGGTTGTATTTAATGCATGAGCCACTGTTTACAATCCCTATAGTTGTGCTGGGCATGGTGTAGGAGGAGATAAGAGCTCATAGAATTGGGGAGTTATGTATGCCACCCCATGAATGGTATTAAGGAATACAATCCATCATCCATGCAATTATAACAAGTAATTAACGTGTAAAAGATATCTAGAGAGTAGTGAAATCTAAGTAAACACATTTTCTCCAATTACTGCTCACAACCTTAGTATAAATTAGTTTATTTTTATTTTTAGTATTTTATTTTGATTGCATCTTAGTTTTGGGTTAGTTGAATAGCAACTAATTCCGCCCACCCTTCCAAAACCCGAGATTTTTACTTGCTTTCTAAAAAATATAAAAACACAAAAATAATCATCCCTCACCTTTTGAACTAGTAATTAGGCTTTCTAATCCTAGCGACACTATTCCTAAGCTGAACGATCAATCCCCCAGTACTTGTCACTATACTATACTACAACGATCAGGTACACTGCCTGGTGGGGGTTGTAAGCTTCTCGAGATCCCTCGAGAGGTAAAGCCTGTTGCGATTCCCACGTATCATAATTCAATGGTTAGGATCAAGCCCATGTGATGATATAGAGATGAGGGTTTGGATGGATGATTGTGATGTAATATAATTTGAAATCAATGGCTTGGATGAGAGGAGCCATATTAGGGTTTCAAACAATTCCCCATGTGTTGAAAATAAAGGGTTGATATATGTTATAAGGGAATGGATGGTTTAGATGAAGTGTGTAAGGGAATATGTACGGGTGTAAGAGATTGTGTAAGAATATTTGATTTGGATATGATTGGTTTTGTATTAGTATAAATGGGATTAAGAGGAGATTAAGACATAATCTAATTGTCATTAAGAAGAAAAGGTTTAGACAATTAAGATTATAAGTTGAGAAAATCATAGGTTACTTATAAGTTCAAGTAACACAACGTCGAGAATCCATAGTTCCATATCTCGCGACTTTCCACGACTCGACGTTCTCAACTAATACCTTGGTTCAAACAAGTTAAGTGCTTTGCCTTGATGTAAAGCATAACCCAAGTGGGAAAGGATGCGTTTACACAAAGTGACCTTTGATTTAGTTTGACCAATAAGGGTGTAAACCCGTTACGTAATTATAGAAGACGTAAGCACGGGATATAAGCATATGGATGCTTCAACACGATGTTACGTGAAATATACAAGCTCCCTAAGTTTAGAAAAGCCTTGGCTAGAGGCGATAGTTAGAAAACATGAGTTGGCGTTTTCCCGTAAATGGGTGTTTTAAAAGTAGGATCTCTCAAGTCTCAAAACTCGTTTCGAGTGTTCTCAATTAAGCACATAACATATTCATACCTGAATTGAAAGATCCACATTTGTCGGGTAAGGGGAAAGCCGACTTTCAAAATTCACCCGGAACCATACAGACTCCTGGCGCGTCACCCGCGCGTTGACGTGCGGGCAGCGCGCTAGGAGCAGACATTGGCTCCGGCGATTTTGAGCTAACGTTTGTTATTTTATGTGTTTCGATGGTTTATTTGTCATCATTAAAACATAAAGAGATCTTGATCATGTTGCCTCAACAATCTCCCCCTTTTTGATGATGACAAATAAAAACCGAAAGCAAATAAAATTACAAAACTTAGCGAAGATAAAGCGCGCCTTTGATGTAGCTTTGTGTCTTGACCTTTGTCTTGTAATTTGGTGAAGCCTTTAACATTACTTGAATGGTCTTCACACTTCTTGCTTTCTTTCTCCCCCTTTTGTCGAATCAAAAAGGCGGGACCGAATGTGCTCCCCCTTGAACATAGCTCCCCCTAGATCGTTGCTCCCCCTTGTTTCAAGGCGGGGATCCATGGGTCAAGACCCTCACCTTTGCGGTGGCCTAGCTACACATAGAAATCACAACATGCAACCAACAAGAAATCCTCACATGTGAAAGTTCCAAGATGGGTTAGGTTACCATTTGGAGACTTGCAACATGGGTTAGTCCACAATAATATGACAAGTTATACAAGTTCCAAAAGATTGCATTTCATTCCAAGTATACATGAACAAAATATGCTACACATTTTATTATACAAGAACTATCCTAGTACTTTATCTAAAAGCACTATACGAGTACTTGATGGCAACATAAAGATGTGATGTCTAGATTCCTAGGTTTGTGCCTAGGTTGAACTTTTCTTTCACTATTTTCCCTTTCCCATTCACCTTATCATCTTCCAACTTCCTATTCATTTTGGACATAGTGGCAAGCAATTCCATGATTCCTTCATGGATGAACAAGAGCAATTCCATGACATAGTCCCACACTTCACATTCCGCAAATGTCCTTAACTCATACTCAAACTTAATCCTATCATCACCTTCCATCTTCATCATATCCGTGAATGACCTTTTCAATCTCTTAGAGCTCTCCGGATATTGATTTCCTTGATTATTGTTAACGGACCCTTTCGAATGAGACATGATTCCTATTGTGAGTGTTATTTTCTAAAGTATGGTGGAGAAAGTTATGTGTTCTAAGAAAAGTCTCTAGAGATTTAAAAGAGGATGAAGATGTGAAAAGGGGGTTATTATCCAATGGTTAATACAAAAGGTTGTATGATTATTTGTGAAAAGTAGGAGTTTGGTGGATCATAATTAAAGACTTGTACTAAAGATTCTTCCACCATTTTCTATTTATCATTTATATCCTCATCATCTTCTAGTAATCTCATTCCTAATCCTAATCTTAAATAATTGAATTGATCTTTATCTAAGGGTTTTGCTAGGATTTTAGAGATGTTGTCATCACAAGGAATTTTCTCTATGGTGATATGGTTCTTAGTGATGTTGTCTTTTAGAAAGTGATGTCTAATTTCAATGTGTTTCGTGCGAGGGTAATCAATTGGGCTTGAATTTAGATTGATAGAGCACGTATCGTCACATAGTATAGGTACTTTGTTTAATATGACGTTATAATCAACAAACGCTTGCTTCATCCATAACGCTTGTTGGCAAGCCCTTCCGGCCGCAACGTAATCGGATTCCGTTATGGAGTTGGCGAAGGAAGTTTGTTTCTTAGAGAACCATGATGTTAAACAAGCACCTACAAATGTGCATATTCCACTAGTGCTTTTCATATCAACTATATCTCCCGCATGATCCGAATTGGCATAAACCAATACTTTTACCCCTGAATCCTTTGGGTACCAAAGACCTAGATGTTGAGTTCCCTTAACATACCTAAATATTCTTTTAACGGCCTCTAAGTGGGAGATTTGGGGATTTTCTTGAAACCTAGCGCAAAGGCAAACACTAAACATTATATCGGGCCTACTTGCCGTTAGATAAAGCAAGCTTCCTATCATACCCCTATACTTAGTACTATCAATGGATTTGTTGTCATTGTCTAGGGTGAGAACTTTTTTTCTAGAGATAGGGGTTTTTGTAGCCTTAGAATTTTCCAAGCCAAACTTCTTAAGCATTTCACCAATATACTTAGATTGATTGAAAAATATCCCATCACTTAATTGCTTGATTTGTAATCCTAGAAAGAAACTAAGTTCACCCATCATGCTCATTTCGAACTCATTATGCATTAAGTTTGCAAATTCATCGCAAAGCGATTGGCATGTTGACCCAAAAATGATATCATCTACGTAGATTTGAATAATAATAAGATGTTGTTCTTTTGTTTTAGTGAATAAAGTATTATCTACAATACCCATTTGGTACTCATTAAGCAAGAGAAAAGATTGTAACCTATCATACCAAGCTTTAGGAGCTTGTTTAAGTTCATACAAAGCCTTTTTGAGCTTATAAACATGATTAGGTTTTTGAAAATCAATAAAACCGGGAGGTTGTGCAACATACACTTCCTCTTCGATGACTCCGTTTAAAAATGCACTTTTCACATCCATTTGAAAAAGTTTAAAATTATGACTACAAGCGTAAGCAAGCAAAATTCTTATAGATTCTAATCGGGCAATGGGTGCGTATGTTTCATCATAATCAATACCTTCTTGTTGGTTATAACCTTGAGCTACTAGCCTAGCCTTGTTCCTACATACTACACCATTTTCGTCAAGTTTATTTTTAAAGACCCACTTGGTTCCTATAATAGTGTAACCACTAGGACATGGGACTAAGATCCATACATCGTTTCTTAAGAATTGATCTAGTTCTTCTTGCATTGCCATGACCCAATTTTCATCTTTTATGGCCTCCTTAATCTTCTTAGGTTCTATGGTTGATACAAATGCAAAGTCATTGCTTTTGTCTTGGGCATGTGACCTAAGGGTTCTTTCATCTAATTCTCCTATGACATGATCTATGGGATGATCTCTTATTTCCTTAATATTTTCCACTCTAGGTAGTATTTCCTCTAGATCATTATTAGACAATTCAATCTTATTTTGACATGCATCTTCTTCTATGATGTCATCATCAACTAAAGGCAATGTTCTAGATTTTGGGGAAGTTTCGTCAAAGATTACATTATATGATTCTTCAACTTTTAAGGTTTCCTTATTTAGCACAATGTAGGCCACTGATGTTAGTGAATAACCTAGAAAGATCCCATTGTAATTACTAGTATTGTTAGAGTTTTCTAATGAGTTGAAGATTAAGCATTTACAACCAAAAACTCTAAAGTATTCTAGGGATGGTATTTTACCTCTAAGAATCTTATAAGGTGTTTTATTAATGATTTTTCTAATCAAGACCCTATTAAGTATGTAAGATGCGGTTTGTACGGCATGACACCAAAACTTTTGAGGTATGGATTGTTCATTTAACATAGTGCGACTCATTTCTTGTAACGTCCGGTTCTTCCTTTCAACTACCCCGTTAGATTGAGGAGTGCGAGGAGCCGAGAAGTTATGAGATATACCATGTTTATCACAAAAGACTCCAAATTGAATTTCATTATCAAATTCTCTACCATGATCCGTTCGAATTGAAAGAATTGAACATTCAAGTAGGTTTTGCAAAATTTTCCCTAAGGCTTTGAATTTATTAAATGCTTCATTTTTTGTTTTTAGAAATAGTGTCAAAGTGAATCTTGAGTAGTCATCCACTATTACCAAAGTGTAGAAGTTTCCTCCATAGCTTTGAATAGCGGATGGTCCAAACAAGTCCATATGTAATAGTTCTAAAACTCTTGATGAATAAATCATGTTTATAAGCTTATGACTTGCATGGACTTGCTTACCTACTTTACATGCATCACAAAAATGATTATCAAATTTTTTCTTTAGGTAATTTCCTAACTAATTCCTTAGATGCAATGTTGTGAATTAATCGCATGTTAGCATGACCTAATCTCCTATGCCACAAATTTGAATTATCTACAATGGATGCAAGATTAATAGTGTGATTGCAAGACACATTACCTAGTTTTGTATCCTTTTCCTTAGAGATGATTTCGAGTAAGGTATGCATAATGTCAACATCATTACAAGGTTGAGATCTTGAAAGTGGCCTTTCCTTAGAGCATACCTAAAATTTGAAGTGCATCTCAAAATTTTGGTACCCATTGTTTCTTGGGTCCGACATGGTTAGCACATAAAAAGCCCAAGTTGAAAACTCTTGGGTCTTGAAGGAATAAATACAATTGTTCAATTCCATATTTTGAAAGGGTAGACCAAGGATTGTTTTGAAAATATGTTTTGTTTCGAAAGTTGAATCTTTCATATCTTTGATCTAAAGAATATGATGTCATGTTTGGGGTAGGTAGGAGAGGTCTTTGGTCAATTCTAGCGTGAATATATTTAAGACCATTGTATGTACCAGGGTTGTAGTATGGTTTTGTGGTTTTTCTCCATACAATGGGTCTTTGATTATGTTGAGTATTTGCAAGAGGAACTTGAGTATTGATAGGTTTGATAAAACTTCTAGTTTGAATACCTCTTTCTCTCAGAATCCTGGCGCGCTTCTGGCGCGTTGACGCATCAACCAGCGCGTCGAATTCGGAGGATTTGAGAGTTTTATTTTCGTTTACCTTCTCAAAATTTAGGGGTTTAGCTATATTTTTGGAAGTGGTTTTCTCGTTATTTGCAAGTTCAAGACCTTCCTTATTTTGGGACGTCTCATTTAAATCATTTTCACTCTTTTTGAGTTTTGTAACATTTAATGACTTTTGTTGAAGTTCTGAGACTTCTTCACTCAAAGAGACAACCTTAAGTGTGAGGTTTTCACAATCTTTACATGGTTCAACATTCTCATGTAGAGTGACAAGTCTCTTTATTTCAATTTCAAGTTCATTATTTTTGTGAAGAGCTTTAAAAAGTTCCTTTTGAAAAGAGCGTTTTTTCTTCATAGTTAATTTTAATTTTCTAAATACTTCCTCATAGTTATTAAGTAATTCCTCATTTTCCTCTTGCAATTCATTTATAAAAGAAGTTTTGCTAGTAGTAGGGTTATGTTGTACCTCATGAGACTCAATCGCCATAAGACATGTTGCTTCCTTGTTTGCTTGATTTCCTTCTTCATCGTCACTCTATACATCACCAACAAATGCTTTGTAATGTAGAGAATTTGGACAATCACTAATGAATTGATCCTTTTCATCACGCTTTGAGCCTTGACCATTCTTGTTTCTACGATCATTAGTGCGGTTATCAAGCCGATTCCTTTATTGAAACTTTCCACCTCTTCTAAAGAACTTTCTAAAATTCTTAGCCATGAGGTTGAATTCTTCATTGTTCATTTCTTCTTCATCACTTTCTTCAAGGCTACCACCAACGTCACTTGTATGACTTTTAGTGACTTTAGCTTTAAGTGCCAAAGATTTCTCATTTTCCTTTTTGTTTTTGGTCACAACTTTGTCACTTTCAAGAATCATTTCATAAACTTTGAGATTCCCGATAAGCTCATCTAGAGGAAGCTCTGCCAAATTCTTTGCTTCTTCAATAGCCGTAACCTTAGGTCGCCACTTCACCGGAAGAGCACGAAGGAATTTTCTAACATGATTCTTGTTGTAAAAGCTCTGATCCAATGCCGTAAGGCTTGTGATAATAGCATTGAATCGTGTATAACCATTGTCAATGGTTTCTTCTTCCAAGATTACAAACTTCTCATATTGTTGAATGAGTAAGTCAATCTTGCAATCCTTAACTTGTGAGTTCCCTTGATGAGTGATGATGAGAGAATGCAAAATCTCCTTGGCGGTTTTGTACACATTGAATCTCTCGAACTCCCTTCGAGGTAGAGCATTGTAGATCATCATCTTAACCTCTTGATTTTTGACAATCTTCTTCTTCTCATCTTCTTTGAGTTCTGAATATGGCTTCTCAACCATCAACTTGGTTTCCGGATCAAGCATCATGAAAACAAAGTCTCCGTTTTGAATGACCTCCCACAAGTCAAGGTCCTTGGACCTAACATAGGTCTCAAACCGGGATTTCCAAAAACAAAACCCTTCAATTTCTAGCAAAGGTGGTCTTTGCATAGAACATCCCTCTACATAGTTCTCTTGAGCCATGGATCTATACTCTACTTTACCAAAAATCTTAGTTAGGATTTTAGATTTTTGGAAAAGAAGTTTTTGACTTAAAACGACTTCTCGGGAAGGCTTTAATGCTAAAAAACTTGAGTATACCGCTCTGATACCAATTGTAGAACCGTAGAGGGGGGGGGTGAATACGGTTTCTTCGGCTTTTTAGATGTTTAAAAACTTTAAGCCAAAGAGAGCACCAAGTGGTTGTATAATAATCCAACAACCACTAACACAGCCAAAGTATATAAAGCAAGTAAAAGACACCACGATATATACTGGTTCGTGATGGGGGGTTTATACCATCCGTACGTCCAGTTGTGAATCCGCGACTCCGATACTATTCACTAGTATAATCCTTTCGGTGGACTACAAACCATTACAATTCACTCCACCGATATTCACCAATATCGTGCTCACAAAGAAAGAGTTACTCACACGGTATTCCGCCCTCGGAAACCACCCAAAAGAATCTCACGATTCGACTTTACCTAAGGGTCACCAAGACCACTACCAAGACTTCCACCCGGAAGTATCAAACCCCAACTAGATCCCCAATGATCTAGGCTTGGTCACCAAGACACAAGACTTCCCTTACAAACAATTGAATGAATGAATGAATGTTTGTTAAGTCAAGTCCTAAACTAACCTAGAGACTCGATTGTAATAGAAAGGGTATAAGAAAGAAGACCCTCGACACAATCACAAGAGTGGATTAGGTTCTTGTGATTCTTCCCTTGCAAAGATATGTGTTCTTCCAAAGATGTTAGTGTGAAAATCAAGAACACAAGATTAGAGATAGAGAGATTGAGAGTGTTTAGAGAGAAAGAATCTAGAGAGAAAGAATAATGGCTAGAGGTGAGGAGTACAAGAGACAAGGGTGGTATTTATAGGCCAAGAACCCAAACTTGGGAATTTTTACCGAGGCCGGCGCGTCACCCGCGCGTCAGTGCACGGGCAGCGCGCCAGGCTTCTATAAACTTTCCCAATTGTTGGGTGTTTAGATCTTATAAATACCAATCCTTGCTAAACCCCCAATTGTACTTCACACTAAAACTTAACATTAATCATTCTAAGGTTTGCCAACTCAAATAGCCAATTTGGAAAATGTTTTGTGAAGTATTTAAAGAGAAACCAAATTACCAAGGGTTTAAAGTGTAGATAGGGTAATTTGGAAGGGGTATAAGTGTATCTCCTCACATGGCATAGAAAAGAGAGAAAGAATATGCCAAAGAATATTCCAATGCTTGGGGGGGGGGAAGAATGAGATGGAGGGTTGAGATGAAATGGTTTGAATTGGATGGATAGGATCAAAGGGAGCCTCCCTTGGTTTTCAAACAATATTGGATGTATGGAATGTGAATGGTTGAGATGAATTCATTTGAAATGAATGGCTAGGATCAAACATGCCTAGGTTACGGTTGAGAAGGATATTCCAAGGAATATGCTTTGCTTGGGGGGAAAGGAGAAATGGAGGGTTGAGATGGTTTCATTTGAAATAGATGGTGGAGATCAAAACCATGTGGTGGTATAGGGAGGAGAGATTGGATAGATGGTTGAGATGGGTTTAGTTTGAATTCAATGGTTAGGATCAAGCCCATGTGATGATATAGAGATGAGGGTTTGGATGGATGGTTGTGATGTAATGTAATTTGAAATCAATGGCTTGGATGAGAGGAGCCATATTAGGGTTTCAAACAATTTCCCATGTGTTGAAAATAAAGGGTTGAGATATGTTGTAAGGGAATGGATGGTTTAGATGTAGTGTGTAAGGAATATGTAAGGGTGTAAGAGATTGTGTAAGAGAATATTTGATTTGCATATGATTGGATATGATTGGTTTTGTCTTAGTATAAATGGGATTAAGAGGAGATTAAGACATAATCTAATTGTCATTAAGAAGAAAAGGTTTAGACAATTAAGATTATAAGTTGAGAAAATCATAGGTTACTTATAAGTTCAAGTAACACAACGTCGAGAATCCATAGTTCCATATCTCGTGACTTTCCATGACTCAACATTCTCAACTAATACCTTGGTTCAAACAAGTTAAGTTCTTTGCCTTGATGTAAAGCATAACCCAAGTGGGAAAGGATGCGTTTACGCAAAGTGACCTTTGACTTAGTTTTACCAATAAGGGAGTAAACCCGTTACGTAATTAGAGAAGACGTAAGCATGGGATATGAGCATATGGATGCTTCAACACGATGTTACGTGAAATATACAAGCTCCCTAAGTTTAGAAAAGCCTTGGCTAGAGGCGATAGTTAGAAAACATGAGTTGGCGTTTTCCCGTAAATGGGTGTTTTAAAAGTAGGATCTCTCAAGTCTCAAAACTCGTTTCGAGTGTTCTCAATTAAGCACATAACATATTCATACCTGAATTGAAAGATCCACATTTGTCGGGTAAGGGGAAAGCGACTTTCAAAATTCGCCCAGAACCATACAGACTCCTGGCTTGTCACCCGCGCGTTGACGCGCGGGCAGCGCGCCAGGAGCAGACATTGGCTCCGGCGATTTTGAGCTAACGTTTGTTATTTTATGTGTTTCGATGGTTTGTTTGTCATCATTAAAACATAAAGAGATCTTGATCATGTTGTCTCAACATAATTTTCCACAGTGACTGGGAGTTTTTCACTAACATACTTTCTAACCTCTCCAGGTAATCTCTCTTTCACCTGGTACTTTACTGGTGCATCAAGATTTTATACTTTGAACGTCTCGACATCCTTCTTCTGTTCATCAACTTGTTTTTGAAGCATCTGAAGATGTTCTTGTAATGATTTGAGCAAGCTAGGGTGAATTATTATTGGTGTAGCTAGGGTTTGCTGAGGATGAACTTGTTTTGGTGGTAAGGGTTGAGGTTGTGTTGGGATTGAAGTTTCAACATCATCTCCACCTACTATGTCAACCGTAGTATCATCATTATCACTTTCATTATTCTGAACATCATCATCACCATCTCCATCGGAATCATCATTACTTCCATCATTTACACCATCTTCTTCTTCTTCATCAGTTTTCTTTGCTTCATCACTGTCTGACGGCTTCTCTTCATCACTACTTTCATTGCTTTTGGATGCATCCTCTTCTTCATCACTTTTAGTTGCTGGCTTATCGAGAGAACTTCGTTGTTCTACTAGATGACTTAGCTTCATTATCAGATTCATCTTCATCTTGATCAAAGGATGATAATGTTCGTGAACGTGTTTCTTCAGATGATTGATCATTTCCTTCTGATGCTGGATTTACCATTTCTTCATCCTGAGTTCTAGAACCTTCACCTTTCTTTGTAAGTCTGGCAATTCTTTCCTCTTCCGATAGTTTGTTTTCTCTTAACGTTATTTGCAGTTGTTCATCTTCTTCGGATTCGGACATTGGTGAGGTGAGGGATTCTTCCAGAGATTCTTTTGCCTTTCCCTTTTCTGCCTTTTTCCTTTGAATCATTCTAAGCTTTTCAGTCTCAGTCTCTTTTTGAACATTTCCTTCATCATCAGTTGGTTCATCACGAAGAGTTGTCAGTATCTTCTTAGGTTGACGAGTGACCTTCTTCGATCGTGACTTGGCAACTGTTTTTCCTTTTGGTGCAGTTTTAGCAGTAGATTTTCCTTTCTGCATCGTTAAACCGACTAAATCGTTCTTTTGAGCCTCGTCATACACCTCAAAAGCTTTAGTCTTACGAACAGCTTCAGTCAACAATCTTTCAGGAATTCTCATTCCTTGTTTCTCTGTGCTTGTCTTCTGAATTTTGGTTCGTGTATACATATGATCCATGGCAGTTGAGTGATCTTTATCTTCTGTTCTACGATCAATATCTAGATGTATATGCATGAAATGAGCGATGAGACACTTGGTATATCTGTAAAATGGAATTCTTGAATTTGAAGCTTTCTTAAACTGTCTGGCTTGATGAACCATATCCTCCCAAATCAGTTGAGCATAGTCAATAGTTACGACTTTGACAACCCCCCAGAAGATCTGCATGAGTTCAAGAGAAGGGTGTTCATGCCCGGTTTCTTTGCCAGTTAAGCTATTGGTGAGGATTGAGTATAGTGTAAGCCATGGTTGTGGAATGAACTTTCTGTCGATAGTAGATATTTTGTTGAGTTTGATCACTGATTCATCATACTCAATTTCACGAAGAAGATTGATAATTTCTGACAATGAAGGCATAGGAGTGAATTTCTTGAGGTTTCTTGTTCCTTCTGCAGGTAAACCAAGAACAGAGCGGAGGGTATTCACATCAAACACAATATCTTTGTGATCAAGACGAATACCCATGGTTTTGCTGTTTCTGCTAACTTCAAGAGTTTCCCAGAACTGTGTTAAGTAAACTTCTGGTACTGAGCATGTGGTAGTGAGGAGGTTACGTATGAAGTGTCCTTTGAGAATCTCTATTATGACTTAACATGTTGGATGGCATAGGATTGTCTCAAGATCAACTCTCATATTCGAATTTCCAACAGTCCTATCTTCTCCTTGAATCAACTCATGTCTAGGTGTAGATGCAATCGACATGTTTGTACCTGAAATGTATCATACAACCAACAAAAGCAATGTGCTGATATTCATGTTAGTTTACATTTCAAAATCCAAGATGTCATCCATTGTAGACATGTTATGATCTAACACCAAAGACAACAGTACAAAACCAATAGTTACTTATAACTTGATAAAACTTTACTTTGAACTTAACTCGACAAAATAACACTCATTTAGAAAACAACACAGCTTTCTAACTTGATAAATTTTAAAAAATTTGGGCAGCATTTCTTTTCATAAAAGTTGTAAAACTAGAACCAATATTTGATGGTTCCATGATGAAACTCCTTACTCGGAGTGTAAAAAACTTGTTATTCGAAAAATTCAAGCTTATCTCGATAAAATTGAAAGAATGTTGCAAACTCGATAAACAATCTGAAACTAGATAAAAGTATAAAACTCGATGAAATCTCAAACTTGATAAAATCCTAACTCGACAGAAATATTCCTTACTTGGTAAAATATAAAACTTGAAAAAAAATGTCAAACTCGGTAAGTATAAAACCAAACTCGATATCATTGTAAACTTGATACAGACACTGGTTTAGCCTACTTAACTTGGTAAAAACCAAACTTGGTGAAATATCAAACTCAGTAAGGCATATAACTCGGTATCACACAAAACTTGGTAAAAGCAAACTCGATAAAGTCCTAACTTGGTGAAATACCAAACTTGGTAAACTTTTAGAGCAAACTCGGTAAAAGCTTTATCAAACTCGATAAGTTCTATACCTAACTCGAAAACAAGCTAAATGACCAAAAATTTCTGAAAGATTAAGGCCAAGGGTCAGCTACAGTTTGGTGACTATAGGAATCTAATTGCACAATCCAATTCTAAACATTACATAAGCCTAACACATTTCTCGCAAAAGATCAAACAGTTTACCAATTTCAATGAACCACAAGCAATTGTTAATGTAATGCCCTGAGACTTAAGGTACATGTTTAGTGTTCACAAATAAACCACAAACAATTCTCATAACAAACAAACATACACCCAGAATGTGACATCCAAGATAACGAGCCCTAAAACCCCAAACACATAATTTTCTCAAAACAGATGTATTAGAGGTCAAAGTAAAGATGGAATCTAGCATGTAATGACCTACCAAAGCTACCCATCTAACTTAATTACCCTAAAACATCACAAATGAGATACACCCAATTTCATGAGCATAAACCCTAATTATCAATTTCATGAGCATAAACATCAAAGAGAACAGGGGCGTGTGATGTATGCATAAAATGATAAACATTGAAACTTACAATCACAGAAAACTCGTAAATCTTGAATTTGTGAACAAAATTAGTAGCAGAGGTGTAAATGTTTGCGTAAAAAGAGTGAAACAAGTATATGGGTTTGTATATAAATTGAGTACTTTTGAGTATTGTCACTTTTGTCCTTGTACTTGTTTTCAAATACAAGTAATAACCATTTAAGCACATTAAGCCCCTAAGGTTATGAGAGCTTATCATTTTGAGACCAATCAATGAACACTTCAAGTATTTTGGACATTACTCCCCCTTGAACCAACCACGAGTAATTGTAAACGTTTTAAAAATCAAATGGTTCAAGAGGTGTAGAGAAAAGAATTTTTGTGATGAGAAAAAGCTTTCAAATGAAGAAGTAGAAAAACTTTTTGACTCCCCCTCAAGATATGTTTGTTATAAAATATGAAAATTGTTTTGAACAACATATCTTGAAGTTTTGAAAAGTTATTTGTTTTGTTTTGTTTTTTTTTTTTTTTTTTTTTTTTTTTTTTTTAATGAAAATTGATTTTTTTTGTTGGTTTTATATTTTTGTATTTTGTTTTTGAAAATATTATTTACAAAGATATTTTGATGTTTGACATTCACTTGTGTTTTAAAAACTTTTCCAGATCTTCTGGAGTCAAACATCGCATACCAATTTGGTAGACTAAGTCAGCAAACCTTGTTGGAGGTAATGCTTTGGTGAGTAAGTCCGCCAATTGGTATTCAGTTCCGACAAAGTATAATTCAACTGTACCCTTTTCGACATGCTCCTTGATGAAATGATAGTGGAGATCAATGTGTTTGGATTTGCAATGATGAACGGTGTTGCAGGAAATTGCAATGGCACTTTTGGAGTCACTGTAGATCAGAATCTTATTGAATAGGTAGCCATAGTCCTTAAGCTGTGATCTCATCCAAATGACTTGAGCACAACAAGCAGACATAGCTACGTACTCAGATTCGGTTGATGACAGTGATGTGCAGTCCTGCTTCTTAGATTGCCAAGATACAAGCTTATCTTCCAGAAACTGTAATCCACCTGATGCACTTTTACGCGTGTCTAAGCATCCTGCATGGTCAGCGTCTGAAAAAGCAATTAGTTCAAAACCAGAATCCTTCGGATACCAGATTCCCAAAATGAATGGTTCCCTTTATGTATCGAAGGATTCTTTTGCCTTATTAAGATGTCTTTTAGTTGGTCTAGACTGATAACGCGAACACATATAGACAGCAAAAATAATATTAGGTCTAATAGCTGTGAGATACATGAGTGACCCAATAATACTACGTATTTGGTAGGGTCAACTAGAGTCCCATGTATGTCAGCATCTAGTTTTGTGCCAAAAGCCATTGGTGTATTATAAGTATCACAACTTGTCATGCCATGTTTCTTTAAAATCTCAAGAGCGTATTTTCACTGGTTTAGAAAATTTCCACGGGGTGATTGATGAACTTGTAGTCCTAAAAAGAACGAAAGTTCACCCATCATAGATATTTCGAAATTATCTTTCATTAATTTTGCTAAATCATTTGAGTATCTTTTGTTTGTTGATGCAAAAATAATGTCATTGACATAAATTTGAACAATTAATAAGTCCACCCTGTAGGTTTTTGTAAACAGTGTTGGGTCCACCGAGCCTAAAGAAAAATTATTAGCCAGTAAGAATGTAGATAACTTGTCATACCACGCCCTTGGGGCATGCTTGGACCGTAGAGAGACTTTTTGAGTTTGTAGACGTGATTGGGACGTTCAGGATCAACAAAGCCTTCTGGTTGACTGACATAAACCACTTCACAGAGTTGACCATTTAGAAATGCTGTTTTCACGTCCATTTGATAAACAACCATATTCCGGTGAGCAGCATATGCAAGGAAAATCCATATAGCTTCAAGTCTAGCCACTGGAGCAAATGATTCTTCAGAATCGATTCCCTCTTGTTGAAAGTATCCTTTTGCCACCAAGCATGATTTGTTTCTGATACGTGGGAATTGCGCCCTCACAACAGGTTTTACCTCTCAAGGGATCTTGAGAAGCTTACAACCCCCACCAGGCAGTGTACCTGATCGTTGTAGTATAGTATAGTGACAAGTACCGGGGGATTGATCGTTCAACTTAGGAATAGTGTCGTTAGGACTGAAATTAATCTAACTAGGTCTAGAGGTGAAGGATGATTCTCTTTGGGTTTTTATATTTTTATGAAAAGCAGGTAAAAATCTCGGGTATTGGAAGAGTGGGCGAAATTAGTTGCTAGTCAACTAACCCAATTAACTACAAATGCAAGAAAAGTAAACTAAGGTTCTACAAGGGATGTGAAGCATGTCTACCCATGATATGTTACTCCGTGCTAGCTATCCAATTCTACCTATTGAATTGTCACACCTTGTTTTAATTGACGGGTTGTATTCCTTAATACTAGTCGTAGGGCCGTGTACGATCTTCCCTAACTCTATAAGCTACTACTTCACTCCTATGTCGAGCCGTTAAAAGCTCCTAACATGCGATCATTAGAATTCACTTATGCATTAAATACAACCATATAATCGTAGTACACCTCCGATCATGTTTCTTAAGACGTTCAAGCAAGTTACCAATTGGAAGTCTGCCAGTTTTCTTAAGCCTAACATCGAATTCAATCAACCAAATAAGAGACAATAGGAATCAAGAATTATAAGCTAAATCAACTAGACCTATTGAAGTTGTCACACCTTAATTGATGAAGATAGACACAAACATCGACAAAGACATCAATAAGATCTAATTAATTATATACAAGTTTCACACAATCATAAGTAGACACAAGATGAATTAGCCAAGCATAATTAATGAAGAACAAGCAACAATAATGAAAATTGAAGACATGAATTAAGATAGAATCAACAAACCATTACAAAATGTTTATAGAGTGATTGAAACCTTCTAAGTTGCTGGAAAAACACCTACCTAAACCCAGGAATCGACCTTAGGGTTTAGGGCTTACAAAAAGTGAAGTTATGATGTTATATTTATAGGCAATGTTTCTGTCGGCAAGGCTTGAAGGCATCAGCCCGTAAAGAGGGACGGCGTCATGACCAAATTTTCTTCACCAAATTGTAGATCTCTTCATCCTCTTCGCGTGGGCTTTTGGAATCACCTAAATCCGAGTTCGTATGCAAAAGTTATGACCAAAACAATATCAGCTACTCCGCGTGCAAGTTTTAATTGTCTTGATCAACATGTGACGGTTTTACTAAGGTTTCTTCTTGTGTAAGCTTTCTTCCTGACGTCGTCACTTTAAATCATCTGACGTCGTTAGGTTAAATCCTGACGCCGTCATGTTTAAATGTGTTCTGGGCCGTCACATGTAACGTGCTCTTGACGGCCTTGGTGACGCCGTCATGTACAAATGCCTTGAAATCTTTCTAGCCCGTCACGTACAACTTGAATTATCCACCTCTTTATCAATGAGTGACGGCGTCACCTTGTAGAGCTTGACGCCGTCAGGTACTATTTCCAGCATGGATTCTTGATTTTCTCGTTTTCTTCATTCTTGAGCATAAAAACGTCCAAAAAGCTCCAAAATGCTTCTTTTTGTAAAATTCATCCCAAAAGTACCTAAAATGACAAAAGGAACAATTTAGGGCAATATTTGATCAAATATTCACGATTTAGGGCTTAAATGACCCCCTAAAAGCGGTACACTTTTCGCTTCATTAGTTTCGTATGCGAGTGCCTTCTGCATCCAACTTATTTTTCCAGATCCATTTTAAACCAATGACAATGATTCCTTCAGGTTTTTCAACCAGCTCCCAGACTTCTAATCTTTCAAGTGATTCCAGTTCCTCTTGCAATGATTCAATCCAGTTGTCATAAGTCATTGCTTCTTTGATGTTCTTTGGTTCGGTTACACATACTGTGAGTGCGTAGATGCAAGTTTCACCATCTGTGTGGAGTCGTTGTCTAGTTATAATTGGTGCATCTGGATGGCCAATAATTTGAACTAAGGGGTGATCTCTTGTCCATTTGTGTGTCGAAGGGTGTAGTTGATAGTTATCTCGCATGTTAGCAGGATCCAAATTGCGTGTAGACGACTCAGTAATGTCAGGAATGAGTTGAGCCGGTGCAAACGGGTTAAAGAACTCCTCTGGATCATGCTCTGTGGTTTGTTGAACCGATTTAGGTATGGATTCTTCAGCTGATTGTCATGAGTTAGACCTGGTTTGTTCTGCGGTTGTTGGAGATGCAATTGGAGGGTCGTCTCTCCCAACAGTTGTTATTGTTTGTTGAGGTGAATCAGGTACTTGATTGTGATCAAGGTGTGCAGCGGAAATTGGTGAGACCTCAGAGGGACGGTTTTCAATCGTATCATCAAACAATGGAGCAAACAAGGTTTCCACTTCTCTACGGGAGAGTGACAATGGTTCAGCCAAAGATTCCATAAAGTTTAGACGGTTGGATGCGGGTCCTAAGCTGATTTGTTCCGAAGCCTTCCCTGTTGAATCTGTAGAGAAAGAAAGAAGAGACAAAACAGAGAACATGGAGCCCCAATTGTAACTGGGTTCCAGGTGTTAGAAGCATAAAGATGTAGTGTCAACTATCTTCTTGACACTCGAACGTACAATTCCGATGGTTTTTATTCTTATCTCAGAGGTAGATGTTGTGGAGATCACATTAGTTTTGGTGCAAATGTCTAAAATCTTTCCTGTAGGAATCCACCTAAGACTAATCGTTTTGAAAATTCTACCCGTGGGTATCCACCTATTGTTAGATCTAGGAGATGTTTCCCTTTTTGATGCAGCAGAATGAAATGTGGGAGCATCACTTGGTTGAGAAAACCTATGTCCTTTATTGATCCACTTTTTAGGTTTTTGAATTATGTCTTTTGGTTCAATGGGTTTGTTTGTCTTAGTCGATTGTGCCTTTGCAAGTGAATTTCCTTTTTGAAGATATTTTACAGCACAGATAACATGATTATTTACACAACTACTCTTAGATGCTAGCCAATTCCTATTAGTTTGTTGAGTAATCTTAGGTTTTGGTTTGCTACTACAAGCAGTGTTCTATACTACAGTGGAAGGCATCACACAAGGTTTTGATCCTAGAATTCCATCCTTTTGAAGTAGCGCCTTTTTTCTAGCCTTTTCTAGATCATAGTTCTTGTACATGTCATATGTGTCATAAGACTCTTTACTTTTAATGCTCGTTTTATACACTGTTTTTGAACTAATCCTAGATGAGCCAGGCATAATCACATGTTGAGATTTAGCAGACACAGATGCATTTTCCTTAGGCCAAGAATGTGGAGTGACTGGTTTTGTCAAATTGATTTTCTCAACAACTTGGGAGGCAAACCGAGATTTGGAAAATTTAGGTCGTTCAGATTTAAATGCAGTTGGTTGTCTATCCACTGATTGTTTTCTGATTGTTTGAGAGGGCGGTTTCCCCAAGATTGATGGTTTTGCAAACTTAGTATCTATATTATGGCCAGTCAGTCTTCTTAATTTGTTTTGCAATGCAGCATGTGCAAACCCCTTTGCTTGAATTTGACCTTTTAAAAGCTCATTTTCTTTAACTAATGTATCCACACGTTTACTTTGTTCATTCAAAAATTGACCATTGTTGCCCGAATTTAGAGATTCGTTTTGCAATTTAAGTTCCAGTGAGATGCAATGTGCCTCTAGTTTTGAAAAGTCTTTATGAAACTGGGCAATGGTCTTTTTGAGAAGAATGTTTTTAGACTCAAGAGTCTGGTATGATGTTTCAGTTATTAGATTATCAAGTAAGGACTCAGACTCAGAATATTTGTCAGGATATTGAACAACATTCTGGTCAACCTCTCCTTCATTACTGAAGTTAGGTTACTCAGATTGTTGTTTCTCATTTGCAGGCATAATATGATCAACAGTAGATTGTACCTCAACCATTTGCTCTTTGTCAAAGTTAGGTTCTGTGTCATAGATGGGTATGACATCTTCCTCAACCATCCGTTCTTTGTCAAAGTTGGGCTCTGAGTCGTAGCAGGGTCTGATCTCTGCACAAACTGCATCTGTATCATTCCCTAATCTACTGTTGTCATCTTGTTTATCCAATACTTTATCCTCATTGCCTTTATTACCGACATCTGCAGTATTCTCACCATTCCCAACAAACCTTTGAGCATTCCTTCCTTGTATAGCAACTCTTTCACCTTGCTTGACAGCTTGATTTCAGGGGTTAGATGCAGTCTGACTCTTTGAATTCTTATATTGTGAGAACCTTTTAGTTAGAAATACCAGTCCTTTGTTTAGTTCCACAAATGGATCTTCAGAATCATACTCCGGGCTTGTAACATTCATGTGAAATTCCTACATGTTTGCCATTAACATTACATCTGTTGTATCGGCTTCCAAATCTGCTGTATTGGCCTCCAAATCTTCTGTATTGGCCTCCAAATCTTCATATTCATCATCAGATGGAATATCTACCATGAAACTTTGCAAAACAGCATTGAGATTACCCCCTTCATCTTCCATTTGACAAAGTGTGGCATCATTTTCATCATTAGAGTCAAAGAGTGGAGTTGAATCATAATCTTGATCTTCCACATTTGCAATATTTTCCGTATATGCCATAAATGCCATGCTTGGTTTGATTAGATCTTCTTCATCATCAGTATCTTCCATTGTATTTAAGCATTCAGAAGTTGACATCATTGCGCCTTTGCCTTTCTCAGTAGATACTTGTCCAAGCTTCGCTAGATTTTGTAGAAGAGATTGCATATGAGCATATAGTGTTGCAGGATGGCATTGTGGAATGAAGATCGGCTGAGGTGCATTTGAAGGGTTGAAGAATAGACCATTTGGAGTGTAGATTAATGATCCATGGTCAACAGCTTGGGATGGTGAAGCGGGGAGAATGGTCTTCAGTGGATTCATGCTTAAACAAGATTCAAGAATTTGCTTCATTCTGATGTGATGAAGTTCTTCTGTACGATGCATAGCTTCAAGATATTTTCACATTTCATAAGCACTGGCTTGAAAGTCCATATTCATGTAAATTAAGTTGGGAAGGGCTAATGTCATGAACCATGCAGCTTGTTGGTCAGCATTGTACTGAGCAAGTTCAGTAGCATTCAAATCTTCATCAGTTTGTAGTCTGATAATCCCTGTTGACTCAGCAAGAAATATCATTTTGTATGGACCATCTTGAATGGATTTAAGTATGAGATCTGCAGCAGAACGATCTGTGAGCCATTCTAGAAATCTTCGTTTCCAATCAGTATATGTTCCTGGTAGCAACATTGGAGGTCTTGATTCATTGCCAAAGAGCAGAACATGACGAATGAGGGGCTGTGACTCTGTTGTTGATGATACTGTTGCTGATGAGAATATTGGTGAGGAAGGTAGTTGGAAGAAGGTGATTGAGACATTGTAAATGACATTTCTCTCCCCCTTGATTGTTGCGACTTAATCGAAATAATCAAACAAAAATGTCACACTCAAAGTCGATATACTAAATTCTGATTTTCCCTCCAAAATTTAATTTGAAAATTTTCTCTCCCAAAATTTGAAAACGACTATGAAATGCAATTTTGAGGTTGCAAGAAAAATTTGAGTTTCAAAAATTTTGCCGCCAAATTTTACTGAAAAAATTTGAATTTTGGCCTAAAAAATTTGAATTTTGGGCCAAAATTTTAACCGTTAAACCAAACTTTGAATTTCGCGTAAAAATTAAACGTTTAGTCTCTTGTAAAAATTAAATTTTACTTAAATTTTCCCGCCAAAAAACTTTTTTTTTTTTTTTTTTTTTTGAAATGAGGAGAGAAATAGAGAGAAAGATAAGAAGGATAAACTTGTTACGATTAGATGGATCTTTAAAGGATAAACAAAGGTTGGTGTTCTAGGTTTTCTAACTTGCTAACTCGATAAAACTGACTTCTAACTCGGTACAACTTGATGTTCTAACTCAGTAAAGCTTTGGTTTACTAACTCGGTAAAGCTTGTAACTCGGTAACTTAATTAGAGCAGGTGACTAACTCGATAGAAAGTATTAAACTCGATAAGAATCTGCTAACTCGATAATAATCTTCTAACTCGATAAAAGGAATTGAATCGAGTATAGTTTCCCCTAGGTAGTGAACAATGGAATACCTTACTCGATAAACGATAAGGTGAAACTCGGGTAAACCTCACTCGGTTAGGACTTCGCTTACTCGATATACTTACTCGGTATACCAAACTCGAAAGAAAACAACTTAACTCGATAAAGATCATGCAAACTCGATAAATATTTCACCAAACTCGGTACTCCGAAATATTAGTTAATCCTAACTCGGTAACTTGATCCTAACACGATAAACCACCGATGAACAGTACCAGATTCTTAAAAAACGCGTCTAAACCTCGTTATTTCGACCAAATCTAACCTAAAACAACCTATATAATCCCTTGGCGAATGATACCACTTGTTAGGTCATGATTTATTAACACATAATCACTAAATCTTAGAGAGAGAAAGTAAGTTAGAGAGAGAGAGTGGAAGGAACTCTAATATGAAAATGAAATGAACTTTGATATTGCAAGAGAACCAACACCCTCTAATGAGGGGATACATGAGTATTTATAGGTGAGGTCTAGGGCATCTCTTAACTTTGACAATATTACATATTAAGCCCTTAGACCTTTACAAATCATGTAAACTTAGCTTAAACACTTATAAAACATAACATAAATGTAATATAATGCAACCTAATACAAAACTTAATGACCGACACTTGATTTAATAAAGTCTATTCCCAACAGATTGCTTGCAGTTAATATGGTACTTCAGCCACATTCTATTGTACTTAAAATATTTTTTCGAGTAATATATTTTACCGGGTGTAATACCCTTTACCCAAAAAAGTGTTCTTGTTCTTTGTGATCATGTTCTTGTTTTGATCATTTTCACCACCAAATATTTGTAAGGGTTTATTGGTCATCTTTTTCAATGCTCTCATATATATATATATATATATATATATATATATATATATATATATATATATATATATATATATATATATATATATATATATATATATATATATATATATATATATATATATATATATATATATATATAGTAGGGATCCATTAAGAAGTAAATTAAAATAAGAAGTGGTGAGAAGTGACCAAAAACACGCATTTGAGATGCAACGACTTGCATTAGATGCATTTCTATTCATATAGATGCAACATCTTGAGTTTCGAAAGTTAATTTGATATATAGATGGTGCAAATTGATTTTCATGATTTTGGCTCGAGCAAAGGAACAAAAAACAAGAGAAATCATGAAATGCATCTAATATACGTATATGCTTCTGATTAAAAGTTAGAAAACACACTATGGTGCGTTATAATGCATCTAAGATTATAGGGATGCATCTAATTTAAGTCAGTGCATCTCGGATTTGCGGTTATAGTTCTTCTTATTCCTTCTTATTTTAAGTAATCTTCTTATTTGATCCTAACTATATATATATATATATATATATATATATATATATGTGTGTGTGTGTGTGTGTGTGTGTGTGTGTGTGTGTGTGTATATATATATATATATATACACACACACACACACACACACACACATATATATATATATTACATTCTTATGCTTATATTGATTGATTATACCAAGAACATAGCTTGAAAACCATAGAAAATGTGTTTTGAATCATTAGTTATGTAACAGTTTTAAAACAGCCCGCTAAACGGAATTGTTTAGAAAAATCAGTGGACTTATGGACTTGGAAAAAAATATGGGGTTGTAGATCAGTGTCTTAGCTACGTTTCGCTGGGTGGATCGAGCCGTAACTCCACCTAATGAATTAAATAAAAATGTTTTCGTGAAAGTAGTCATAAATTGCACACCAGATTCAATCACTAGAAATTCTTAAAATTTGTATATAACTTACTGTTGAGATAAAAATGAAAGTTGCAGATAACACTTAAACTTAAACGTGTCCGCTAGACCCGCGTCAAACTGAGTTGTAGAACTCAAGGTATCGCCATTTCCGTGGGACTGAATTGTGTTGTCCAAACACAGCTTGTGTATTTAATTTTTAAGACAACTGGACCTTTAAATCTGTTCAGTAGACTTAATTACCTTTCTAAGGACGTAAAAACCAAGTCGTTATCACTTACAGTGAGTTCATGGCCCCTACTTTACTCGTTTCAATGCTTATTTTGAATTACTTTGGAGTGACATACATGCTTAACTATTTTCATTTACTTTCACAAGTACTTTAAACTTTTACGGATTACCGTGAGTTCATAGCCCCATATTTTCTCGTTTAACTGTTTTATTAACTCTTGGGGAGATTCATGCTACTGCTTTTATTATGATCACAATTGCTTGAAAACTGTATTCTGAACTAAAAGTATTATTGCCTAAGTACCACTATTGCCAAAAGGCCCTCTAATCATGAACCATTAATCATTTGTGTGTGAGCGCGAATATTGTGGATAGACCTATCGGGATTGACGAATCCCGTCTATATTGATTGGATAGATAACTGTCCAATCAAAAGAAACTTTAATTTATGTTCGTATACAAAATCTTCCATCTAAAGAAACTTACAATACAAAATCTTCCATCTAAAGAAAATTAAGAAAACAATATTTGTTTTCTACCGAATGACTGAACAAAGGGAAAAGAAAACAATATCTAATTAATATGTAGGATGTTTAAAGTTTAAGCTTGTATCGTGTGTGAGAGTTCACCGAAAGTGAGACCAAAAGGGGTGTTTAAATACCCACGAATCCTGTTCATCAAGCTTTAGTCTTCATCTCTTTAACTTTCACAAAAATTGACACTCTCATCCCTTCCTAGAACATTCATTATAGCCGGCCATTTTGGAGGAGGTCCGGGAATTTCGTTTTTCAACATAAAGTCCATCTCTTTTTATATTTAGCGTATATTAAGTTAGCTAAACGTATAACAGATAAACTAACAACCATTAAATATATATGTGGCATATTATATATTTAATAACTATATATAGCGTGTATATATTAAATATATGATAAACACGTTGTTTGTGTATACGTATGCGCCCCGATAGGTCACGTATTTCTTAGCCGTATAAATGACTACTCTAACGAGCAACATATTGGATGAGAATTGTTGGAATTATGATATCATGACAATCATATAAAATAAACCAAACACATCAAGTGAGCATAACGGAAGCAATTACAAGATCATATAATATGTAATTAATTAATCAAATATAAAAGTAAACATACCTTTGTGATTCTAGCCCGAACAAGAATCAAATGCAATCTTAAAATCAAGAACCCTAATTAGGGTTTATGTGGATTATAAGAATTACCCCTTACCTCTTTTGTAATTCAATCCAAGAATCAAACAATAGTGTGTTTGAATCACGTTCTTGTACACACATACTAATTCAAGTAAAAGTTTATGCAAATAAATCAAACACAAAACCTTTTAGCTATAAGAAAATTGAATCCCTTAAGGGATTGTTTGATGGATCGATTTAAGACAAGAAGAGGAGAAGAAAAACACCAAAATGTATGTGTACAAGTTATGAGAAACAATGAATCTTGGGTTTGTTTATATACTTGAGTTTCCTTGGAGCACAAGGCAAAGAGGAGGTGGAAACCCACCCCTTGGCCGATCGGTTCTAGGCTTCCCCAAGGGATTCCGGAACCTTCTCTTGTTTCCAATTAATCACAAGTATTACTTTCCTAATCTTCGTCTAACGGTCGTTAGTCATTCTCCGTTAAATACTAACGGTCGTTGCTAGTTTTGTGTTTATTAATAATTACATATAACATTTATAAATAATTATTTTTTTACTCTTCATACGTATTGTGTGCAATCCCGTGATCTCGAGTTCGATCCTAACACACAACTATTATTATAATGTCTATAAAACTAACAGCTCCCACTTAGGCATATCATAATAGTGTGATCACATCGGTTAACGTCTTGCAACACGCCGATGCCTCTAGTACAACTCGAGTAAGGATCCTGGAAAACCTTTTACTGATTTCTCATTATTATTATCCCTTTGTTTCTAATACCATGTTAATAAGGATATGGATCTAGGTCATTCCTTATTTAACCATTCTGTTTCTCGTTGTTAGTGATTGACAAGATTACCAAATCTTCTGAACCTTTCAGAAGAGACCTTGGGCATGGCCACGCAAACACCTTGACAACCCTACGAGGGGCCCAGCAGCGTTAAACTTCAAAAATTAATTTGAATGAACAAATTCTATATTGACTACAAGCAAAACACACAAATTTTGTAACACTTCCGAAAACAACCCTTATGACTACCAGTTACGTATAGCGTTAAGTTATTCCACAAAAATGTACTACATTCATGACCGTTATCTTGTATCTCAAGTCTAAGGATAACTTCTTATGATTTACTTAATGACAAGATCCATAAAGTAACATCATATAGTCGGGATAAGTCCTATATTCAGTATCATCGAATATCATCTGAAATGGCATGACTACGCATCAATATACTTTAAGTATATTATACAACCTTCAGATTTGTCTTAATTTAATAATATTCCCATATTCTTAACTGACAACGGACAATTTAGAATAACTTTTATTCATGGATTTAAACATGCAAAAATAGGACAACAATAATTAACAATAGAAATAAACATACCAAAATACTTTATTTCATTAAAATAATAATTGTTTACAATATCCTTTATCCAAATACTAATCACAGTTATGCATGAAATTACTAGCTAATTTAAGCTCAATTCCATTGGCTAATTCATTACGCTTTTCTTTAACCAAAGCTTTAGTGAATGGATCAGCTAAGTTATCATCTGTGTGAACTTTCAGCAGATTTATTTCACCTTCGTTAACCTTTTCACGAACAAAGTGATACTTCTGTAGAAAATGTCTGGTGCCTCTCATGACTCCAGGTTCATTGGCAAATATGATTGCAGCAGAATTGTCACAATACATATTAATAGGTAATTCAATTGAAGGCATAACACCAAGCCCTGAAATGAATTTCCTAATCTAAACAGCCTCCGTAGCAGCTTCTGAAGCAGCAATGTATTTAGCTTCTGTTGCAGACATCGCAATTGTACTCTGCTTCTTGCTCTTCCAGTCTACTGCTCCTCCATTGATAATAAAGACATAACCCGTCTGAGACTTTGAATCATCTTTATTACTTTGAAAGGACGCATCACAGAAACCTGTAACACCAAGTTCTACAGCTGGTTCTCCACCATATACCAAAAACATATCTTTTGTATTTCTCAAATACTTAAGAATATGCTTAACAGCAATCCAATGTTTTTCACCTGGATTCTGTTGAAATTGACTGGTGATATTTTGAGCAAACGCCACATCTGGCCTTGTGCATTTTACCGCATACATAATAGATCCAACAGCCGAAGCATAAGGAACTTTACTCATGCAAGCCACCTCAGCAGGTGTTGAAGCACATAACTCATCACATAAGCCATGTTTTACTTCCATCGGCAAATATCCTTTCTTGGAATTTTGCATGTTGAACCTTTTCAATATTTTGTCAGTGTAAGCACTTTGACTTAATCCAATTAACCGCCTTGAACTATCTCTATAGATTTTGATTCCCAGAATGTATGCAGCTTCTCCTAAATCTTTCATAGAAAAGCATTTTCCAAGATATGCCTTAACCTTTTGCAAACTTGGAATGTCTTTTCCCATGATCAATATGTCATCAACATATAAAATTAGGAAAATTACATTATCACTCCCACTAGCTTTGTGATACACACATGGCTCATCAAGATTCTGAGTAAATCCAAACTTTTTGATCTCAGCATCAAATCTCTTGTTCCATTGTCGTGATGCTTGCTTCAATCCATAAATGGATCTTTGAAGTTTGCATACACGATTTGGAAACTTTGGATTTTCAAACCCTTCTAGTTGTGCCATATAGATGTCTTCATCTAGATGACCATTTAAGAAAGCGGTTTTCACATCCATTTGCCATATCTCATAGTCATAGTATGCTGCTATAGCTATAAGAATCCTTATAGCTCTTATGTCTGCTACAGGAGAAAAAGTCTCCTCGTAATCAATTCCAAAAGTTTGAGTAAAACCTTTAGCAACCAGACAAGCCTTATAAGTGTGTGCATTTCCATCCATGTCAGTCTTAATCTTGTAGAGCCATTTACTCCCAACTACCTTGGCACCAGGAGGAAGGTCTACTTCTGTCCAGACTTCATTATCATGCATGGATTGTATTTCCCCATTCATAGCAGCTTTCTATTTTTCCTTTTCAAGACTATTAATGGCAGCTCTATAACTAGTAGGTTCATTAAGATCCCCTAGTATATTCTCCTCAACCTCTACATTAAGACATAGACCGTCAGGAGCTTTCACAGGTCTAGAAGATCTGCGAATGGGAACTACTTCAACTTCCAGTGGAGGACCCAGACTTTCAGGTTCTACAGGAAGTGTGCTAGTGTTTTCTGAAGGTAATGCATTATCTTGATCATATTCTAGATCATATACTCTCCCACTGACTTCTTGAGATACAAGAACACTTTCAAGAAAGTCACCATACCTTACAACAAACACTTGGTTTTCAGGTGGATAGTAAAAGTAGTAACCCATTGTCTCCTTTGGGTATCCTACAAAAATGCACTTTACAGATCTTTGTTGGAGTTTATCTTGTGAGTCACGTTTAACATACGCCTCACAACCCCAGACCTTTAAATAAGACAAGTTTGGAGCTTTTCCAGTCCACATCTCGTATGGTGTCTTATCAACCTTCTTTGTGGGAACCATATTTAAAATACGAACAGCTGATTCAAGTGCATAATCCCAAAAAGACAAAGGAAGATTAGTAAGATTATACATTGATCGAACCATGTCCAACAATGTACGATTCCTTCTCTCAGATACACCATTTTGTTGTGGAGTATATGGAGGTGTAAGATTCTGGACAATTCCATTCTCAGTTAAGAAATCTTTAAAATCTTGACTAAGGTATTCACCACCTCGATCAGAACGAAGAGCTTTAATCTTCTTTCCTAATTGCAACTCTACTTCTGCTTTGAAAACTTTAAATGTTTCAAACACCTCATGTTTATGTTTAAGTAGATAAACATAACCATAACGGCTGAAATCATTTGTAAAAGTTAAGAAGTAAACAGCACCTCTCCTTGACACATGTCTAAGTGGTCCACACACATTAGTATGTATCAAACCAAGTAGATCTGAAGCTCTTTCCATATTGCTATGAAAAGGTTTCTTAGTCATCTTCCCAGAATTACAAGACTCACACTTATCAAATGACTCATCATTGATATTTTTCAAAAGCCCTTCTTGTTGCAGCTTTTGCATGCGAGTCTTGCCTATATGGGCAAGTCTACAGTGCCAAAGGTAGGAAGAATTCAAGTCATACTTCATTCTCTTACTAATGCTGTACATTGAATTATTTTTATTGTTGGACATACAATCATTCATATCTATTTCAAACACACCATTCACAGCAACAACATTAAAATAAAATACACCATTTAAAGAAACAGAAATTTTATTGCCATCAATAGTATGAGTAAAACCAAGATCCAACAAACATGAAAAGGAAACAACACCTCTAACAATAATAGGTGCATAATGACAATTGTTTAAAATTAGTACTGAACCAGAAGGTAAAACTAAATTAAACACTCCTATGGCTTCAACTGCTGCTTGTGCTCCATTGCCCACATGCAGAAATTGCTCCCCATAAGATAGTCTCCTTTCCTCTCTAAACCCCTGTAGTGTATTACATATGTTAATACCACATCCAGTATCATATACCTAGGAATTTAATTTACGAGATAAAGTAAATAATTCAATGACAAATAAGTTACCTGAAGTACTGGCGCCCATGTGCCCAGTCTTCTTAACTTTATTATTTCGCAAGTCATCGAGATAAAGAGGACAACTCATCTTCCAGTGACCCATCACCTTGCAGTAATGGCATCCTTGATCCTTCTTCGGATTATCCTTTTTAGGAGGGTTCTTCTTAGGTTGAGGAGGTTGATAAGCCATAACTTGATTATTCTTATCAGCCTTAGCCTTAGCCTTACCCTTCTTCTTGTTTGCATTTGGCTTGTTAATTCTACCCCCTTGAATAGCAAGTACTTGGGGTGTAGGAGCCTTTTGTGGTAAACCTTTCTCATAATCAATGAGCAGTGCGTGCAATTCAATTACTGTCTTCCCCACGCAATGCATATTGAAGTTCCTCACAAAACCACTAAATTCCTTATTAAGGGATCTATTAATTAAGTTCACAGCCATATCATTGTCATAGGGTTTACCAAGTGTTTGTAGTTGATCCATGAAACTCTTCATTTTCAACACATGAGCACTCACAGGTTCACCATCACCCTGCTTACAACCATGTAGAGACTCCATCAAATCGTAAATCTCTACATTTGATGGTTTCTCATTTAGTTTCTTTAGTTCATCAATCATGTCCATGGGAAAGTATTCTTCAAACTGTCTTTGAAGAGCAGGTGACATCGCCCCTAACATCATTACGGCCACATCAATATGTTCCTTACAAACTATTTTCCAATCAGCCTCGGCAGCATCAGTAGCTTCAGGGCCAGTTGGTTCACCAGGACAAGGCGTCTTCAAGATTTCAATTTGACCAGTCACTCGCAAGACAATCCTGAGTAAACGATACCAATCATTGAAATTCTCTGAGCCAGTCAATTTTTCTCGTTCAAAATAAGTTTTGAACGCAGAACGTAAGTTGGTGTTATCAGTTTGAGCCATTTCTACAGATAAAGAAAGTTCAAAACATTAGTATTTTTGATAATACAATTTTTCAAGAAAATAAAATACCCAAGGAAATCATATCCATAGAATTATCTTGAAAACTAGGATCCTCCATAAAAAGAAAGTTCAAAACATTAGTATTTTTGATAATACAATTTTTCAAGAAAATAAAATACCCAAGGAAATCATATCCATAGAATTATCTTGAAAACTAGGATCCTCCATAAAAATAGTTTCATCACATCAGTTGATCTGCTAGTAATGAAAGTATAATATGAGGTAACTTGTCGTACAATAATTGGCATAACATTTGTCCAATTCCTAGATTTATGGGATTTACAATCACAAAACATTTGTATTGTAAGCATGTTTAATCCCCATCTTAATGACTTGAGTCCAAGATCTCACTTCCTACTCAATTTAAGTCGTCTAACTTAAAAACTGCAAACTCACAAATCCATCACATCATTTGATCTGCTAGCAATGAATTTATGAAATTTACCTCTCCATTGCAATCTAGCCAAGCTCTCACATGACGTAAACTACAACTTCAAGTGTTCTTAATTAGATGGCATTTGACTTAATTTTATAAGGGTATTAATTTTGACGTGTAATCAAAATAATATATGAAGAAGCATGCATACAACTTCATAACATTGGTTTTATAAAATATTTTTATTACCAATTCACTAAGAGTAAAATAGCAAAGTTTTGATTGAGGTATCGGGTTCACCAATTAAAGAATTACCAACAATTATCGTCCACTATATCATACTTTTGCATAAGCCCTAAGGCTTAGTGTTTCGGATAATCATTGTGGAATTGTGGTGAATTCATCCTTAAGATGACAATGTACGTAATATAGTGATATAGGTAAGTCTAAAGTCGGCACACAAGCGGTTGTAGAGAACCGGTAGGTGCATGGTCTTTAATAACCCCTCTCTACAAGCACATTGTATGGCAACCTTCGGTCCGCCTTTCGCACACTATGTACAAAAACATCAATCAACCAATCCTTTGAAATTTAAACTCTTAAAACCAAAACAATTTCGCTATTTATTTAGTCCATATTATTTTTCTATTCAAAAAATTACCCTTTTCGTTTATAAACATATCTAACATAACAATAAACAAAAACAAGTAATATATAATAAAAATAAAACAACCAAATAAACATATACATAACATAACAATTAAATATGTATAAAACATGTAGCCACATGCAAATCTTATTCAATAGTCCTATTAATAATCAAGTCTAGGTGTATACTGTATTTATTCAATTAAGGCTTTCTTCTTCAAAGGAAAAAGAGCCACATACATCGATAAATCGATTGCGTAAGCCAAAACTAAACAAATACCACATAGCACATAATTGATTACTTAATATTGGAGTCTTCCCCAATTCGACATCTATTAATAAATTTACATGTCCATCAATTTAAACAATTTAAATATTCACAAAATTAAATCCATGCAAACATGCACTTTTCATGGATTATGCTTAACAATTAACACATTGCACCAAGATCGTTTACTAAAACGTATAACCAATTACATGACATCCTAGGGTTTCTAATCATATTAAAAATTCAAAAAACAAAACCCTAATAGATCAATCGACCCTATTAAAAAATTAGGGTTAGGAATGAAAAACCCTAAGAAACATGTAATTAGACGAATCAAGATTCAATTTTTATGCGTTTCGATAATTAATTACACATTATAACGGCTCTAGATGCCACTGTTGGAATTATGATATCATGACAATCATATAAAATAAACCAAACACATCAAGTGAGCATAGCGGAAGCAATTACAAGATCATATAATATGTAATTAATTAATCAAATATAAAAGTAAACATACCTTTGTGATTCTAGCCCGGACAAGAATCAAATGCAATCTTCAAATCAAGAACCCTAATTAGGGTTTATGTGGATTATAAGAATTACCCCTTATCTCTTTTGTAATTCAATCCAAGAATCAAAAAATAGTGTGATTGAATCACGTTCTTGTACACACGTACTAATTCAAGTAAAAGTTTATGCAAGTAAATCAAACACAAAACCTTTTAGCTATAAGAAAATTGAATCCCTTAAGGGATTGTTTGATGGATCGATTTAAGACAAGAAGAGGAGAAGAAAAACACCAAAATGTATGTGTACAAGTTATGAGAAACAATGAATCTTGGGTTTGTTTATATACTTGAGTTTCCTTGGAGCACAAGGCAAAGAGGAGGTGGAAACCCACCCCTTGGCCGATCGGTTCTAGGCTTCCCCAAGGGATTCCGGAACCTTCTCTTGTTTCCAATTAATCACAAGTATTACTTTCCTAATCTTCGTCTAACGGTCGTTAGTCATTCTCCGTTAAATACTAACGGTCGTTGCTAGTTTTGTGTTTATTAATAATTACATATAACATTTATAAATAATTATTTTTTTACTCTTCATACGTATTATGTGCAATCCCGTGATCTCGAGTTCGATCCTAACACACAACTATTATTATAATGTCTATAAAACTAACAGCTCCCACTTAGGCATATCATAATAGTGTGATCACATCGGTTAACGTCTTGCAACACGCCGATGCCTCTAGTACAACTCGAGTAAGGATCCTAGAAAACCTTTTACTGATTTCTCATTATTATTATCCCTTTGTTTCTAATACCATGTTAATAAGGATATAGATCTAGGTCATTCCTTATTTAACCATTCTGTTTCTCGTTGTTAGTGATTGACAAGATTACCAAATCTTCTGAACCTTTCAGAAGAGACCTTGGGCGTGGCCACGCAAACACCTTGACAACCCTACGAGGGGCCCAGCAGCATTAAACTTCAAAAATTAATTTGAATGAACAAATTCTATATTGACTACAAGCAAAACACACAAATTTTGTAACACTTCCGAAAACAACCCTTATGACTACCAGTTACGTATAGCGTTAAGTTATTCCACAAAAATGTACTACATTCATGACCGTTATCTTGTATCTCAAGTCTAAGGATAACTTCTTATGATTTACTTAATGACAAGATCCATAAAGTAACATCATATAGTCGGGATAAGTCCTATATTCAGTATCATCGAATATCATCTGAAATGGCATGACTACGCATCAATATACTTTAAGTATATTATACAACCTTCAGATTTGTCTTAATTTAATAATATTCCCATATTATTAACTGACAACGGACAATTTAGAATAACTTTTATTCATGGATTTAAACATGCAAAAATAGGACAACAATAATTAACAATAGAAATAAACATACCAAAATACTTTATTTCATTAAAATAATAATTGTTTACAATATCCTTTATCCAAATACTAATCACAGTTATGCATGAAATTACTAGCTAATTTAAGCTCAATTCCATTGGCTAATTCATTACGCTTTTCTTTAACCAAAGCTTTAGTGAATGGATCAGCTAAGTTATCATCTGTGTGAACTTTCAGCAGATTTATTTCACCTTCGTTAACCTTTTCACGAACAAAGTGATACTTCTATAGAAAATGTCTGGTGCCTCTCATGACTCCAGGTTCATTGGCAAATATGATTGCAGCAGAATTGTCACAATACATATTAATAGGTAATTCAATTGAAGGCATAACACCAAGCCCTGAAATGAATTTCCTAATCTAAACAGCCTCCGTAGCAGCTTCTGAAGCAGCAATGTATTCAGCTTCTGTTGCAGACATCGCAATTGTACTCTGCTTCTTGCTCTTCCAGTCTACTGCTCCTCCATTGATAATAAAGACATAACCCGTCTGAGACTTTGAATCACCTTTATTACTTTGAAAGGACGCATCACAGAAACCTGTAACACCAAGTTCTACAGCTGGTTCTCCACCATATACCAAAAACATATCTTTTGTATTTCTCAAATACTTAAGAATATGCTTAACAGCAATCCAATGTTTTTCACCTGGATTCTGTTGAAATTGACTGGTGATATTTTGAGCAAACGCCACATCTGGCCTTGTGCATTTTACCGCATACATAATAGATCCAACAGCCGAAGCATAAGGAACTTTACTCATGCAAGCCACCTCAGCAGGTGTTGAAGCACATAACTCATCACATAAGCCATGTTTTACTTCCATCGGCAAATATCCTTTCTTGGAATTTTGCATGTTGAACCTTTTCAATATTTTGTCAGTGTAAGCACTTTGACTTAATCCAATTAACCGCCTTGAACTATCTCTATAGATTTTGATTCCCAGAATGTATGCAGCTTCTCCTAAATCTTTCATAGAAAAGCATTTTCCAAGATATGCCTTAACCTTTTGCAAACTTGGAATGTCTTTTCCCATGATCAATATGTCATCAACATATAAAATTAGGAAAATTACATTATCACTCCCACTAGCTTTGTGATACACACATGGCTCATCAAGATTCTGAGTAAATCCAAACTTTTTGATCTCAGCATCAAATCTCTTGTTCCATTGTCGTGATGCTTGCTTCAATCCATAAATGGATCTTTGAAGTTTGCATACACGATTTGGAAACTTTGGATTTTCAAACCCTTCTAGTTGTGCCATATAGATGTCTTCATCTAGATGACCATTTAAGAAAGCGGTTTTCACATCCATTTGCCATATCTCATAGTCATAGTACGCTGCTATAGCTATAAGAATCCTTATAGCTCTTATGTCTGCTACAGGAGAAAAAGTCTCCTCGTAATCAATTCCAAAAGTTTGAGTAAAACCTTTAGCAACCAGACAAGCCTTATAAGTGTGTGCATTTCCATCCATGTCAGTCTTAATCTTGTAGAGCCATTTACTCCCAACTACCTTGGCACCAGGAGGAAGGTCTACTTCTGTCCAGACTTCATTATCATGCATGGATTGTATTTCCCCATTCATAGCAGCTTTCTATTTTTCCTTTTCAAGACTATTAATGGCAGCTCTATAACTAGTAGGTTCATTAAGATCCCCTAGTATATTCTCCTCAACCTCTACATTAAGACATAGACCGTCAGGAGCTTTCACAGGTCTAGAAGATCTGCGAATGGGAACTACTTCAACTTCCAGTGGAGGACCCAGACTTTCAGGTTCTACAGGAAGTGTGCTAGTGTTTTCTGAAGGTAATGCATTATCTTGATCATATTCTAGATCATATACTCTCCCACTGACTTCTTGAGATACAAGAACACTTTCAAGAAAGTCACCATACCTTACAACAAACACTTGGTTTTCAGGTGGATAGTAAAAGTAGTAACCCATTGTCTCCTTTGGGTATCCTACAAAAATGCACTTTACAGATCTTTGTTGGAGTTTATCTTGTGAGTCACGTTTAACATACGCCTCACAACCCCAGACCTTTAAATAAGACAAGTTTGGAGCTTTTCCAGTCCACATCTCGTATGGTGTCTTATCAACCTTCTTTGTGGGAACCATATTTAAAATACGAACAGCTGATTCAAGTGCATAATCCCAAAAAGACAAAGGAAGATTAGTAAGATTATACATTGATCGAACCATGTCCAACAATGTACGATTCCTTCTCTCAGATACACCATTTTGTTGTGGAGTATATGGAGATGTAAGATTCTGGACAATTCCATTCTCAGTTAAGAAATCTTTAAAATCTTGACTAAGGTATTCACCACCTCGATCAGAACGAAGAGCTTTAATCTTCTTTCCTAATTGCAACTCTACTTCTGCTTTGAAAACTTTAAATGTTTCAAACACCTCATGTTTATGTTTAAGTAGATAAACATAACCATAACGGCTGAAATCATTTGTAAAAGTTAAGAAGTAAACAGCACCTCTCCTTGACACATGTCTAAGTGGTCCACACACATTAGTATGTATCAAACCAAGTAGATCTGAAGCTCTTTCCATATTGCTATGAAAAGGTTTCTTAGTCATCTTCCCAGAATTACAAGACTCACACTTATCAAATGACTCATCATTGATATTTTTCAAAAGCCCTTCTTGTTGCAGCTTTTGCATGCGAGTCTTGCCTATATGGGCAAGTCTACAGTGCCAAAGGTAGGAAGAATTCAAGTCATACTTCATTCTCTTACTAATGCTGTACATTGAATTATTTTTATTGTTGGACATACAATCATTCATATCTATTTCAAACACACCATTCACAGCAACAACATTAAAATAAAATACACCATTTAAAGAAACAGAAATTTTATTGCCATCAATAGTATGAGTAAAACCAAGATCCAACAAACATGAAAAGGAAACAACACCTCTAACAATAATAGGTGCATAATGACAATTGTTTAAAATTAGTACTGAACCAGAAGGTAAAACTAAATTAAACACTCCTATGGCTTCAACTGCTGCTTGTGCTCCATTGCCCACATGCAGAAATTGCTCCCCATAAGATAGTCTCCTTTCCTCTCTAAACCCCTGTAGTGTATTACATATGTTAATACCACATCCAGTATCATATACCTAGGAATTTAATTTACGAGATAAAGTAAATAATTCAATGACAAATAAGTTACCTGAAGTACTGGCGCCCATGTGCCCAGTCTTCTTAACTTTATTATTTCGCAAGTCATCGAGATAAGAGGACAACTCATCTTCCAGTGACCCATCACCTTGCAGTAATGGCATCCTTGATCCTTCTTCGGATTATCCTTCTTAGGAGGGTTCTTCTTAGGTTGAGGAGGTTGATAAGCCATAACTTGATTATTCTTATCAGCCTTAGCCTTAGCCTTACCCTTCTTCTTGTTTGCATTTGGCTTGTTAATTCTACCCCCTTGAATAGCAAGTACTTGGGGTGTAGGAGCCTTTTGTGGTAAACCTTTCTCATAATCAATGAGCAGTGCATGCAATTCAATTACTGTCTTCCCCACGCAATGCATATTGAAGTTCCTCACAAAACCACTAAATTCCTTATTAAGGGATCTATTAATTAAGTTCACAGCCATATCATTGTCATAGGGTTTACCAAGTGTTTGTAGTTGATCCATGAAACTCTTCATTTTCAACACATGAGCACTCACAGGTTCACCATCACCCTGCTTACAACCATGTAGAGACTCCATCAAATCGTAAATCTCTACATTTGATGGTTTCTCATTTAGTTTCTTTAGTTCATCAATCATGTCCATGGGAAAGTATTCTTCAAACTGTCTTTGAAGAGCAGGTGACATCGCCCCTAACATCATTAAGGCCACATCAATATGTTCCTTACAAACTATTTTCCAATCAGCCTCGGCAGCATCAGTAGCTTCAGGGCCAGTTGGTTCACCAGGACAAGGCGTCTTCAAGATTTCAATTTGACCAGTCACTCGCAAGACAATCCTGAGTAAACGATACCAATCATTGAAATTCTCTGAGCCAGTCAATTTTTCTCGTTCAAAATAAGTTTTGAACGCAGAACGTAAGTTGGTGTTATCAGTTTGAGCCATTTCTACAGATAAAGAAAGTTCAAAACATTAGTATTTTTGATAATACAATTTTTCAAGAAAATAAAATACCCAAGGAAATCATATCCATAGAATTATCTTGAAAACTAGGATCCTCCATAAAAAGAAAGTTTAAAACATTAGTATTTTTGATAATACAATTTTTCAAGAAAATAAAATACCCAAGGAAATCATATCCATAGAATTATCTTGAAAACTAGGATCCTCCATAAAAATAGTTTCATCACATCAGTTGATCTGCTAGTAATGAAAGTATAATATGAGGTAACTTGTCGTACAATAATTGGCATAACATTTGTCCAATTCCTAGATTTATGGGATTTACAATCACAAAACATTTGTATTGTAAGCATGTTTAATCCCCATCTTAATGACTTGAGTCCAAGATCTCACTTCCTACTCAATTTAAGTCGTCTAACTTAAAAACTGCAAACTCACAAATCCATCACATCATTTGATCTGCTAGCAATGAATTTATGAAATTTACCTCTCCATTGCAATCTAGCCAAGCTCTCACATGACGTAAACTACAACTTCAAGTGTTCTTAGTTAGATGGCATTTGACTTAATTTTATAAGGGTATTAATTTTGACGTGTAATCAAAATAATATATGAAGAAGCATGCATACAACTTCATAACATTGGTTTTATAAAATATTTTTATTACCAATTCACTAAGAGTAAAATAGCAAAGTTTTGATTGAGGTATCGGGTTCACCAATTAAAGAATTACCAACAATTATCGTCCACTATATCATACTTTTGCATAAGCCCTAAGGCTTAGTGTTTCGGATAATCATTGTGGAATTGTGGTGAATTCATCCTTAAGATGACAATGTACGTAATATAGTGATATAGGTAAGTCTAAAGTCGGCACACAAGCGGTTGTAGAGAACCGGTAAGTGCATGGTCTTTAATAACCCCTCTCTACAAGCACATTGTATGGCAACCTTCGGTCCGCCTTTCGCACACTATGTACAAAAACATCAATCAACCAATCCTTTGAAATTTAAACTCTTAAAACCAAAACAATTTCGCTATTTATTTAGTCCATATTATTTTTCTATTCAAAAAATTACCCTTTTCGTTTATAAACATGTCTAACATAACAATAAACAAAAACAAGTAATATATAATAAAAAATAAAACAACCAAATAAACATATACATAACATAACAATTAAATATGTATAAAACATGTAGCCACATGCAAATCTTATTCAATAGTCATATTAATAATCAAGTCTAGGTGTATACTGTATTTATTCAATTAAGGCTTTCTTCTTCAAAGGAAAAAGAGCCACATACATCGATAAATCGATTGCGTAAGCCAAAACTAAACAAATACCACATAGCACATAATTGATTACTTAATATTGGAGTCTTCCCCAATTCGACATCTATTAATAAATTTACATGTCCATCAATTTAAACAATTTAAATATTCACAAAATTAAATCCATGCAAACATGCACTTTTCATGGATTATGCTTAACAATTAACACATTGCACCAAGATCGTTTACTAAAACGTATAACCAATTACATGACATCCTAAGGTTTCTAATCATATTAAAAATTCAAAAAACAAAACCCTAATAGGTCAATCGACCCTATTAAAAAATTAGGGTTAGGAATGAAAAACCCTAAGAAACATGTAATTAGACGAATCAAGATTCAATTTTTATGCGTTTCGATAATTAATTACACATTATAACGGCTCTAGATGCCACTGTTGGAATTATGATATCATGACAATCATATAAAATAAACCAAACACATCAAGTGAGCATAGCGGAAGCAATTACAAGATCATATAATATGTAATTAATTAATCAAATATAAAAGTAAACATACCTTTGTGATTCTAGCCCGGACAAGAATCAAATGCAATCTTCAAATCAAGAACCCTAATTAGGGTTTATGTGGATTATAAGAATTACCCCTTATCTCTTTTGTAATTCAATCCAAGAATCAAAAAATAGTGTGTTTGAATCACGTTCTTGTATACACGTACTAATTCAAGTAAAAGTTTATGCAAGTAAATCAAACACAAAACCTTTTAGCTATAAGAAAATCGAATCCCTTAAGGGATTGTTTGATGGATCGATTTAAGACAAGAAGAGGAGAAGAAAAACACCAAGATGTGTGTGTACAAGTTATGAGAAACAATGAATCTTGGGTTTGTTTATATACTCGAGTTTCCTTGGAGCACAAGGCAAAGAGGAGGTGGAAACCCACCCCTTGGCCGATCGGTTCTAGGCTTCCCCAAGGGATTCCGGAACTTTCTCTTGTTTCTAATTAATCACAAGTATTACTTTCCTAATCTTCGTCTAACGGTCGTTAGTCATTCTCCGTTAAATACTAACGGTCGTTAGTCATTCTCCGTTAAATACTAACGGTCGTTACTAGTTTTGTGTTTATTAATGATTACATATAACATTCATAAATAATTATTCTTTTACTCTTCATACGTATTGTGTGCAATCCTGTGATCTCGAGTTCGATCCTAACATACAACTATTATTATAATGTCTATAAAAGTAACATTAATTACTTGAGATGGCGGCTAGCTGGCCATCGAGACCAACAACCTTAAAAAATGGACACAAGTTCCCCAAGCATGAGAAGACTATGATAGGCCATTTGATGCTTGGAAAACAATACCAAGCATGGATAAATCTTAAGTATCGTAGTTTTTTTTTAACTGAAAAACTATGTATAATCCTTTTGTTATAACTTATAAGACATACAGTTCATCAAATGAAATGATGGTGTAGACTGTAGTGTAAATGATTGGTTCATTATTAATTGTTTTTTAATGTGATTAATTTATTATAGATACAAAAGAAAATTGAAAACTAAGAAAGAGACATTGCAGAAATGTGAATATATTTTATGGAGTAATTTGCAGTAAGTCAAATAAAATGATAATAACATGTTGATTGCTATATTTTTATATAAGATTTTGTGTATGATTTGCATATTAAAAAACTACATAATATGTTTTGTACTAAGGTTTATAATTATGCCACATCACAAACACATAAATCTTTTAGATTTATAAACCCGTTTTCACTATAAATAAATTTGTTAAAGCTTTATAAATATATAACATAATTTAATGCATTAAATTGTGAAGATATCTAAAATATTGGACCTCTTCATGCTATGTACGCATGAAATTCATGTCCACTATAGTTAACACTCTTATAGCTCAACGAAAAGATTTTATAGACTAGTTTAATATTTTTTAATGATTTTTAAAACAAGAAAGAAATCATAAAGAAGAAAATGTGCTCAAAGACAAAATGCATTGAAAAGATATGGCCTCAACTACTTGTTACAGTACAAAATTAGAACTCAAAAAGTTAACTATTGCAAAAATAAAATAATAAAAACGTGTCGAAAACAACTATTATTCAATAGCTTTTTTACTTCACATAATAGAAATTAGAAAGAGGAACAAAAGGTAAAAAAAATTATTTTTAATTTTAGCATTTGAGTAAAATAATATGAAAAAAGTTACATTGTCATGATCGATCATCATCTCTTAGGTTGAAATCATTGTTGAAATCATTGCTTTTATTCTTTTTGTGAGCTTTTTTTCATAGCCTTTCTTTTTAGCTAATATAAAATGAGTGAAAAACACATGGTACCTATCGTAATATATCAAAAAACAAAGCCCATTTCCACAAAACACCAACTTATATATACCACAACTTTAAAACACATTAGTACAACATAATACTCAAAACATGGCTTTCACATTTTTTCTCCTTATCCTAACCATTACCAGTGTGGTTGCATCTCCAAATCCGTTCAACCAAATCCACTTACTCATGCCGCATTCAGGCTCGGGGGGTCACAAACACCCCGACCTCGACTGCTTGAGCTGGCGGCTAGCAGTCGAGACCAATAACCTCCAAAAATGGAAACAAGTTCCTGAAGAGTGTGAAACTTACATTGGTCACTACATGCTTGGAGAACAATATCGTAAAGATGTTGATCTTGTCACGGAAGAAGCGTATGAGTACGCTAAAGGACTTAACATTACTAAAGATGGCAAGGATGTTTGGGTTTTCGATATCGATGAAACCACACTCTCTAATCTCCCATATTATGCTAGCGACGCAGTTGCTTTCGGGTAAAAACTAATACACTAAAAACACAGTTCAAGAAAAGTACATTTATTACAACTTTGATCATTGCAAAAGTCACAAAAAGACAGTTTTACCCTTTGACAATTATTTAAACCAACGGAGTATATATCAATGTGAGACAAGTTGTTACACGTTACTATCGTATCTTAATTTAATGGGCTTCTCATGTACTTTCAGGGCAATACCATATAATGCAACGTTGTTTAACGAATGGGTCGAGGAAGCAGCTGCACCAGCTATACCAGGGGCTCTTAAACTATACAAACAACTAATAGAACTCGGATTCAAGATCGTGTTTCTCACCGGGACAGAGGAAGCTTACGCAGAGGCTCGTACAAAAAATATGAAGGATGTTGGATACACTACATGGGAGAAGATTATCTATAAGTAAGTTGTTAACTTTTGCTTTAAGTTGTGCCTATAATAATTTATGGTCTATGAAATGTGACAAATATGTGTTTATTGTTGATAAATAACGGATGACAGGGGAGTTTCGGATGGAAGTGGAGTTGTGTACAAACAAGCCAAAAGAAAAGCATTGGAAGAGGGTGGATACAAGATTAGAGGCAATATGGGCGATCAATGGAGCGATTTACTTGGAAGCAACCCTGGTGATCGCACTTTTAAAGTGCCCGATCCAATGTACTACATCGGTTAATGCACAATGAAAGTGAATTGACCGATGTAATGGTGTAAGTCTGTATAAATAAGAGTTTGTTGTAGAAACTCGTTTTGATTTTTATCCCAACCGTTGTAATAATTTGGAAGCAGTTTTAATATAAGGCTAATCGTATCATAATGTATCTAATTATGGTTGGATGATTATTACATGTGTCTTTTGTCTAGTGGTATATGAGTAGTTCATCAATCGACATGTTGTGAGTTCAAGTCTCGTCAGATTGTATCGAGGTGGATTAACTTGTGACATTAGTTGTTCGCACCTAACATGTGATGGACACATACGATAGTTTTACCAACCAAATCTTAACAAATTAACATACTATCACTTATGTTAAAACTTTGCCATAAAAGTCACATCAGTAAAGCTTAATATATGGATCATTGATTTCTATACCTAACGATTGTGTACCTGTTATTATACACTGCAACACTAAAGTACCCACGTTTCAAATATGGCTTTGGATTTATTTAAATGGACCACAATATCTACATTTGGACCACATGGTGAGTGGTGCCACGTTATTTGTGATGGTAAGAGCACTCTGTTACATCAAGTTATAGGTCGTGTATAACCCTATAACGCGATCCTATGGCACGAGAGTGTACCAGACCCCAGGTGGTTTTTTTTTTTTTTTTTTTTTTTTTGATAAAAGGGACAAGTTATAAGGTATGGCGCCAAATTTACTAGCTAGGCGATAAGTGTGAGGAGTTATAGGGTATGGCGCCAAATTTACTAGCTAGGCGATAAGTGTGAGGCCCGAAGGTTTCCTATCGAGTGATAAAGGGATTGTGTTTTTGCAAAAAAAAATAAGGTAGTAGCACTTTTTGCTATAACATCATCGGATAATACCATGGGTACCTAGTGCTCTAACTCGGGGGAGGGGGGGGGGGGGGGGGGGGGGGGGGGGGGGGGTTGGGGGGAAGGAGAAGAAAATCTCCCAAAAAAAGGTTACAAGGCATTATGATGGTACATCTTTCACAATGGATGTTACAAATTGGAGTTTGAAACCAGCTCTTACACAACAAAAACACCAAAACTGCCAAAAGCTTTATGAATTTAGGATACATGACTTATTAGCTAGCTCTTGATACTCAGTGTCGGAAGTGCCTAACACCGGTGAAGACTAATGAAACGTTATACTTGTCACAGCAGTCGATTGCATCATTGTCCCTTATGCTACCACCAGGCTCAGCAATGACACCAATCCCACTTTGACATGCTTCCTCAACCGCATCGTTCCATGCTGTTCACAGAACATTCTCCAGTTATTTATCGAGTATATATGGAGCATTAAACTGTTACAACGAGACTGGTTAAGAAATTACCAAATGGGAAAAAGGCGTCACTGGCCAAAGCAGCTCCTTTGACCTCATCCCCTGCTTTCCTCACAGCTATTCTCAAACTATCCACACGATTTGGTTGCCCACTTCCCATACCTAACATACAGTTGTTCTGCCACAAGGTAAACAAATTTACTATTAGACATTGCAAAATGTATAAACAGGTCATTTGGTGTGGGTCGGATTAACTAAAATGAAGTCTGTGACTTTAACTAGCTGTGGCAATGTCGACCCAGTTGTAGTGAAAACTAACCTTTGCAATTACAATGGCATTGCTCTTAACGTGTTTTACACACAACCATGCAAACTTTGCATCACTAAGCTCACTCTCTTCTGGTGCCTTCTTGGACTTTACATCAAATGCAATTTCTTCTGGTGTTAGATCATCTGAATCCTGAGCTAACCAACCTCCACCTACTTGTCTAAGTGAGAGCTTCCCTCTGCTGTTTTTCTTAGCTTCAAGAATTCTTAAAGTCTTGGACTTTCCACGAAGGATCTCGAGACCCTTTTCGCTATAGCTAGGAGCAACTACAATCTCATAGAACATTCGGGTTGCACCGTCTGTTGGGCTTCTGAATTCACGGATATCCTTAGCAAGAGCCTTTAAAACAAAGTGATATGCATAGTAAGGATACATACCAAAAGAGATCGCAAACAGAAAATAGCATTTAGATTTTAGAATCACTTGTCTAGAGTTGGTGAAATGGATTCACAAAGATAGAAATTCAACTGACCTCATCGACTTCTGTGTTGAAGGCTACAATACCACCAAATGCACTCACTGGGTCGGCTTTTACAGCTAACCTATATGCTTCAATCAGGTCATCACGTGAAGCTACCCCACAAGGATTTGTGTGCTTTACAACAACACATGTTGGTTTTTCAAACTCACAAACACAATTCCAAGCTGCATCAGCATCCAAATAATTATTATACGACATTTCCTGCATGGAAAGAATGACATGACTGTTACGTTACCAAACTTATTCATTACTGCTTCAATAAAGCAAACATGAATGTTATGCATGATACAATGGAGTCTCACCTTCCCGTGGTGTTGGATAGCTGTCGCAATACCACCACCGTTAACTTCAGACAAGCTACTGTCGGTGTAAAAGGCAGCCTTCTGATGAGGATTTTCACCATAGCGAAGCGAACTCTTGAGAGTGAGTGGCACAGTAAAGCTTGGTGAAAATTTATCTGCAAGCATAAATAAGAGTACATTAAGTCTAATATTGCATCTATACAATATCTGAGCGTATAGTGAACTAGAATATAGAATTTATTGTTAAACTGAATAGAAGAGAGTACCTCCTTCAGTCTGCTTCCACAACCATTCAGAAACAGCAGAATCGTAAGCAGCACAATGCTGGAAAGCTTTCCATGCCAGCTTTCTTCGAAATTGTTGGTCATCCTTGTTTCCTTTCAGGAATTCTAGAAGTACAGGATAGTCTTCTGAATCAACTACAACCAAGACATCCTTGTGGTTCTGTTCAAAGAATTACACCACATTAAATTAAACACAAGACATAAAGGAAGGTAGGGCTACCTAAAATATGAGTAATGCTAATAATTGACCGTTCAATACTCGCCCAAATCCATTTACAAAAAAAAAAAAAAAAAAAAAAAAAAAAAAAAAAAAAAAATCAACATCGCGTAATCTTATGACTATTTAAGAGATTTGTAGATACACGTTTAGTAGAATATATAATTACTTTGAAGAAACATAGAAGCAAACCATTTGATAACAATTCATTAATCTCTATACTATTGTAGTTTTGAGAAAATTTAACAGGCACATAGAATGGCTACATTGAGTTAGAGTAGCAACCTTTGCTGCCGCTCTTATCATTGTAGGGCCGCCAATGTCGATGTTCTCGATTCCATCATCAAATGTAACTCCATTGGCAGAAGAAACTTTTGCATAGAAGGGATATAAATTTACGACGACCATTTCAAATGTACCTACACAATAAAAGTCTCTAAGTATCTTCTAAAAGTAAATGTAGAAAGACAATAACTTCCTAGTAGACAAATCATGCCACAGACCTGATTTAAAGCACGTCTACCACATTTTGGGATATATCATCAGGGTATCAATTACTCTATGCAACTTACCAATACTGTGCTTCTCTAAAGCTTCCATGTGATGCCTTTGGTCTCTTCTGGCGAGAATACCTCCATGTACATTAGGATGTAAAGTTTTTACACGACCATCAAGCTGCAATCAAAGATGGTAAAGGTATTCAGTTTCTAAAATTCACATATGTAACTAACGTAATTCTGATGCTTTAATAAATCATTACCATTTCAGGGAAATTGGTAAGCTCTTCGACTTTTGTTACAGAGATTCCAGCTTTCTCTAGAGCGGATGCAGTCCCTCCAGTTGACACAATTGTGTACCTGCGTGTTCACGTCACAGACATCAAATTACTTGCTGGGGGTGAAATTTTCAGCTAGATACAAGAATATATGTTTACACAATCAAATACATATAACCATGTTGACAGCTAGACTTTAAGCGCAAAATTTTCAACTTTATAGAGAAATATGTGTTTGTTTATCGACTTGCGAGTGTGCAGCCAGAAGAGATGTTATCATAGACAAAGGAATAAATAACAATTTCCATGATAGGTAGGACTAGGAGTAGCAGTTTACCCCAATTCTTGAAGTCCAGCCGCAAGAAGGTCCAAATTCTTCTTGTCAGACAACGAAATTAACGCATTCTTGCTTCCTGAAATTTAGTTTTTGCGATAAAGGTTATATAAACAGTAATTAAACCTGTGCTTTAATTTAACAGTGCGATAAAGGTTGTGCAATACAGATGAGTGTATCATTAGAAAAGTTACTTGACTAGAAGTAGTTATAAATAGGACTGTAACCGGACGAACACGAACGGAGCCTTGTTCATGTTCGTTTGTTTAATTTTAACCGGACAAATAAATGAACATTAACACTTAAACGGACGAATTTTCTTGTTCATGTTCGTTTATTAAGAAATTAAACGAATGCTAAACGAATATAAACGATCGAACACAAATGCGCATAGACAAACAAACATAAACTTTATTAATTATGTCCAATATATTGTTTTATAAGTATTGTTTTGTTTAAACAAACTAATTTTAAAATTATTTAATTAAAAGATATGATGTTCGAATATAAATAAGTAAATGAATATAAACGAACATTAACGAATGCATAATCGGACGTTCGGACGTTCAGGAACATAAATGAACGGAGGCGACTTTTGTTTATGTTCATTCATTTAACTAAACGAACCTAAAATATTGTTCATGTTCGTTCATTTAATAAATAAACGAACATAAACGAACTTTTTACCGAACGGTTCATGAAATGTTCACTGAACGTTCAGTTCGTTCACAGCCCTAGTTATAAACTCACATTCCTTATGTAAGCAATAGTTTAATTAAATTAGCTTAATTTCATTTAAGCTATACATGCACATGCAATGATAACTGAAGTAAAATTATTAAGTTATGATTACCAGATGGAGAGGTAACTGAACCAGCAGCAACAGTTTCAGCCATGGCCTTATTTCGATAACAATTCAATCGAACCGAATATCCTTCAATCTATACACAACAACAAAAACACTTATTCATTCACAATTTTATAAAAAAATAAATATAAAATGAAATGAAGGATGGATAATTAAAGACCTGTTGAAATGAGAAGCTGGTGGAGAAGAGGGGGGATGATGTGAACGGAAGTTGAAATGAAGTTGCCGGAGATGTGCGGCTGAGTACGGCGGTGGCGACGGTGGTTGTTGGAGCTCCGATGGTGAGCATCATTTGTCAGGGTTTTGGGGGTTTATTTTTGGTTTAGTTAGCGGCGATGACTCACTGACTGACTCACTGACTTTACCCTCTTTCAAATAAAAATTGGCCCAGTTTCTTTTCACGTTATCTATGGGCCTGCTCTATGCAATGGCTTGGCCCGGTTAAAATAACAAACTAGCTTTTAGCGTTTTGTACATAATGTTTGTTTGACAACAAGCAACAAGCGTTTATAGCTTTTAAAACGCTCCAAATTAAAATACTACTTTTAGTAACATTTACCAGAAATTAACGTTTACATTTAGTATGTAACTTTTTGTTTTATTTTTTTTAGAAACGATAATTTTAACTATCTCACAACATTTACACCACAAACTTATCTCACATATGACTTGAACCCATAACTATTTATTTGATTGAGTAGTTTCTCACACAATATGAGATACTATTAGGACACACGCACTTTGATTTACATTATTATACATAGTTATACACATATTTTACCAAACGTTATATCAAAATAAACAGTTAGTGCTTTATTTTTACTAAACATACACGTATTAGATGGTTAAAAATATATAGGCCCAAGCTATGATACTATGTTAGATAATGTAAAACCAGTAAGTTGTTATCTTTCATTAATCATATCTATATCTATACTATCTATAATGGAAAAATGGTCAAACTTGAAAAGTTGAGTCTTGAAAGTTGAGTATTGAAATTCAAATGTGAGAGAAAATTAATGTAATTAATACTCTAATTAAAACACCCCATTACTTAAAAGTACAATAATTTATTCACATTGTACAACCAATTAAAAACATATCTATCAAATTAAATACAACTAATTAAAACACAAACCGAGTTGACCCGGCTTAAATCGACCCATTTTTCGACCGGAGCAGTTCAACCGGGTCGAACCGGGTTTCAAAACATTATCCTTTACTTAAAAGTACAATGATTTATTCACATTGTACAACCAATTAAAAAACATATCTATCAAATTAAATACAAACAATTAAAACACAAACCGGGTTGACCCGGGACGCCTCAAACCCGGCTGATTGACCCGGTTTAATTTGACCCGTTTTCGACCCAACCTAGCAAGTTGACCCGGTTTAAATCAACCTATTTTTCGACCGAAACGGTTCAACCGGTTGAACCACTCGGGTCGAACCGGGTTTTAAAACATTATTTTTCGTTTATAACCTATAAAATTTTTTTTATCCATAAACTATTTGTCGCTATAAAATCCCGTTGCTATGCACGAGTACTCGTCTAGTATTTATAGTACTAATATATAAGACACTAGAAGCTTTAAAGAGACCCTAAATCCACACACCGGGGTTGGGACTATCATCTAATAACATGACCAACATATCTAATATGCTCGTTTAGTTATTTCATGACAGTTACACCAAGCATTTATAAATGTCAAAATTTGAATCTTTGGCATGTAGCTTGACTTATAAAGAGCTGATACGACTTGTCTAATGGGAACATGTAACTTATGATATACAAGTAACGTGTATTTCATATTTTCATAACGAGGTTGAGTAATAAACTATGTATTCTTCAGTACTATATTATGTTAGCTGACAATTTATATTTCAAATAATCTTTTATCCTTCAATGCCTTCCAAATCACAATATATATTTCAAATAGTCTTAAGCGGGTAAGGATCCAGTGAGAAGAAAACTTAAAATGAGAATGATGAGAAATAATTATAATCACACATTTGAGATGTCTCGACTTGATTTAGATGCATCTCTATTCATTTAGATGCATCCCAATTTGTTTTGAAAGTGATTTTGAAGTGAAAACGATGCAAAGTAGTACTAACAACAAATTTGACCCGTAGAGGACGAAAAATGTATAGGATTCGTCTAACTTGATGAAATGCATCTAATATATGTATATGCATCTAATTTTTTGCTAGAAAATATATTATAGTGCATCTAAAAGATTAGAAATGCATTTAATTCAAGTCGATGCATCTCAAATATGTAGTTATAATTATTTCTCATCTTTCTCATTTTAAGTTTTCTTCTCATTTGATCCTTAGTCTTAAGCTAAGTAGCTAACTTTGTTTTGTCCAAAGGTCATTGATATTTCTTTTTCTAGAAAATTATATAGATATATATCGATTGGGTTGTTGTTGTTGTGGGTATAATTGTTTAACTTGCCAATAGAAAAATAGTTGGTTAGGGACAGTTTAACTTGAAATGCTCCAAAGGTTTGCAAATACTGTTGGAATTATAATAACATGACAATCATAAATAAACCAAACACATCAAGTAAGCATATAGCGGAAGCAATTATAACAAGACCATAATATGTAATTAATTAATCAAAACATAAATAATAAACGTACCTTTGTGATTCTAGCCCGAACAAGAATCAAAGCAATCTTCCGGAACCAATTCCCCAATATAGGGTTTATGTGAACAAATCCAAGAAACAAACAATAATATGTTTGATTCACGATCTTGTACACACGTACTACTTCAAGCAAACGCTTATGCAAGTAAGACGAGCATAAAACACTAGAAGAATAACAAATCTCGACTGCCTTAAACTTTAATGGGTATGTCGAAATTTGCTAGAGAAAAGAGAAGAGAAGAAAACACACAAGATTAGGTTTTCAAGTTATGAGAAAAGAATGAAACCTTGTGTGTTTATATAGGGTAGAAATCTTGTGTCAAAAGCTTCACCAAGCGATGTGGGATACACTTCCCAATCGTCCCTACACCCTTAATGGGTTTACGAAACCTTCTTGACATTCAAAGTTTAATCTATCGTTCTTCCTTTTTATTCGTCTAACAATCGTTATCCTTTTCCGTTAAACGTTAACGATTGTTACGTGTTTGCGTTCTAATAATTAATATAACATTTATATAAAATTATTACTCATTTACTTTTCATACGTAAAGTGTGCAATCCCGTGATCTCAAGTTCGATCCTAACACACGACTACTAAAATAATGTCCATATTCTAACAGCTCCCACTTGGACATATTTTAATAGTGTGATCACATCGGTTAGCGTCTTGCAACACGCCGATGCCTCTAGTACGATCTCGAGTAAGGCTCCTGGAAAAACCTTTTAATGATTTCTCATTATTATTATCCCTTTGTTACTAATACCACGTTAATAAGGATATGGATTAAAGTCATTCCTTAATTAACCATTCTGTTTCTCGTTGTTTGTGATTGATTAAGATTACCAAATCTTCTGAACATATTCAGGGAAGATCTTGGGTGCGGCCACACATACATCTCACCAACCCTACGAGGGGCCCAGCAGTATTAAACTCCAAAAAATAAATTTGAAGGAACAAATTATATCTTGACTACAAGCAAAACCCATAAACTTTGTAACATTTCCGAAAACAACCCTTATGACTAACAGTTACGTATAGCGTTAAGTTGTTCCACAAAAATGTACTACATTCATGACACTTATCTTGCATCTCAAGTCTGAGGATAACTTCTCATGATTTACTTAATAACTAAATCCATAAAGTAACATCATGTAGTTGGGATAAGTCCTATATTCAGTATCATCGAATATCATCTGAAATGGCATGACTACGCATCAATATACTTTAAGTATATTATACCAACCTTCAGATTTGTCTTAATTTAATAATATTCCCATATTATTAACTGACAACGGACAATTTAAGAATAACCTTTATTCATGGATTTAAACATACAAATATAGGATACAATATATTATAAATTAAACATACCATGTATTTCAATAATAATTGTTTAACATCCCTTATCCAAATACTAAATAGATCAATGCATGATAACTCTTGTTGATGAATTATGTCTCAAGCAATGACATTCATACTTGTTGACAAGACATAAATCATCCAACTTTGATCTATCGGAATTTTGAGAATACTTATTTCAAGAATTCAACTAGTGAAGTTCTTGTATGTGCATACTCAACTATTTTGACAATGCCATATAATATTTCATAAAATGTGTGACATCCTTAACCACCAATTTATGATAATTAAACTTCCAAACATTTTAAAGTTTAAAGTATTCTTATTCTTTTAATGTATAATGCAACTATACTTTTAATCAGCATAACTAGTACATATAGTCAAAGATGAAATCCTTACCATGACTAGTATTGAGTGTCATCTCAATTTCATTAGCATCATTGTATGCAACAACAATATGCTATAAAAACTTTCCGTAAACCATAATATCTATTGTGTAATGTTTGATGCCCTTCAAACTTTCAAGTTTGTTGGCTATGACAATTTTCACAACAATTGAAAAATTGTTCATCTATAGAAATTGGAAGCTGTTCCAGATTTTAGGATGTAATTCTATAATCAAACATATTTATTTTAAGAATATTACACAAGTTATCTAATAACTTTTTATTTAGATATTAATATTGCCAAATCATCTTGTAATCAAGTATGATACAACAAAACATGATATACATGAAAAATCTATGAGTCATACTTAGATTTTATTCATGTCATACATATCTATTTAGACTTTCTAAATAATATATCATGTTATATTAGATTTATTTACCGCATATGTTTCAACAATAAACATTCATTCCAAGGTTGTATGTCTTATTTCCTAAATCTTACAAGTAAAGTTTCATTCCATTCTAAGACTTAACATTTATTTATATGGAATGTTACTTTTCATATGTTCTACAACATATATGATTTAAGAAATTAAACATAATACTCCCACTAGCTTTTAGGAATACTTAGAAATTATCTTATTTCAATTATAAATCAAACATGAATTTAATAATTAAATATAAGAGTAATCTTCTAGATGCATGCATTTATCCATCCATGGATTATTGCACAATGTACACTTCCAAAGATTTATTTGAATTCATAAACTCCTTTTGATTACTTATCGTCCTCGCTCAAGTAATCACTCATGAAAGAGTTTTGATATTCTATTGTCAATTTCATATAAATGAAACTAAATATAACAATCATAATCTTTATATATTTAATGTGTTTATAATAGAATATTCAATCACAGTTAATTACTTAAGTGTGATTAATAATCTTGTCATAAGACATGAATTAAATACGTGCACAATATTGTCCATATGATTTCTATCCAAAGATTTAAACCACAAGAGTTACCTAATCTTTGAAGAAACTCAACTTCATTTTCTAATCTAACTATTAAGATAAACCAAGTTTCTAAAATTGATTATCTTTATGGACAGCATCTTAATCATTCATATCATGTATACTTTACTCAATTTCATATTTGGTAATGTATCATAATGATTATCAGGTTTACAATAATCCTGTAAATCATAGTCCTCAGCATATTAATCAAATATCTGAGATATATTGCTATTCTATGAATGATAATTCCATTATCTTGAGATTTAACATTTAAATATCAAACTTTATCATCTTGAGATTTAACATTTAAATGTCAAACTTCATCATGATATTTACTAGTGTATTTTAGAAGATTATGTATCTTGCAATTTTATCTTTTAAAGATCAACACTCCCACTTGCTTTTAGCAATTTAAAGGCTATCTTTAAATACTTAGCAAATTAAGCAATAATACAATATTCTCTTTTGGGATATTACAAATACATATTGACAGTTCCTAACTTAATTTTGTTAATAACCTCTTCATAAGCAGTTAAACAAATTTGAAACTTCAATTTAAGACTTAATGTGATTCATCACATTCCATCATATGATAATGTCTTATTAATCTTCTATGTTGGAGTTTAATTAAATATGTCCAAGTCATACTCAACATTCTAACCTTGATAACTTTTGGAAGAAAAGAAGTCATAGTTATCTTTAGTCAAACAATATAACAAGAGTTTGATTTTCCTAACTGAACATACCATAACATTTGATATTTCATTAGTATTAATATTGTAAGACAATCTAACAATATTAAAGATAACCATATTCCTTTTGACTTGTCTATTTACCAACTAATTCATTTTAATGGTATAATAATTTCTAAGCCTATTACATGCCTTATAACACAAGTACTTTTTACAAAGTTACTTCATGTCCATGTCTTTACCAGAAAAACATAAACTGTTATAATCCCACTATACGTTATAAGTCATTTAACATTTAATAACTTCATGTATATGTTTTAATTAAAACACATAACAAGATAACGTCTTACTTTATTTTAAGTCTTGTAACAATTAAAAGACTTTATGTTTATATCTTTTCAATGAAACATAAACATGTTTAACTAAAGTAATTATGAACACCATCTTTTGGTTTCAATAGTAATTTCAAGTTAATCTATTACTTCATAATAATGTAAACAACATTATTTATTTATTTATTTATGTCATTCCAAGAACACATAAATATTCATATTGAAGTAACATTAGATTACTTAATTAATTTATGTCATTCCATGAATTCATAAATCTATAAATTAAAGTAGTCTTGATATCATATTGACACATGTTCTAATAGGTATCTAATTTAGAAACCGCAAATTCTCATAGTTCAATTACATCAGTTGATCTGCTAGTAATGAAAATATGAAATTCACCTTGTTGTTGCAATCTAGTTAAGTCTCACATAACATAAATTGTAACACCAAGTGTTTCTTGAATTAGCTTAGTATAATTCATATTAGAACATTATTCTAATTTAGAAACTGCAAATTCTCATAGTTTAATTACATCAGTTGATCTGCTAGTAATGAAAATATGAAATTCACCTTGTTGTTGCAATCTAGTTAAGTCTCACATAACATAAATTGTAACACCAAGTGTTTCTTGAATTAATATTAGAACATTATTCTTTTACCTTGTAGTCAAGAGAATCCATTGAATCATATCTTTATGAGTTGTTTCTTGCACACAATAAAGATAACATTTCTCCCACTTGTGCATGGAACAACCTCATATATTTGATAAACAACACGCCATGCATTTGTTTATGTGTTCAATATGATTGTGTCAAGTATATGTAAAACAACAATGTCTAGTAAGGAAACGTACAAGACTATCCTTAAAAGTATGAGTGTCTACACTTGGAAAGTAATTATCTTTAGCTACCAAGATATCAAAGCTTGTAACTCCCACTGAATTAAAGATCATTACAATAATTCGTTATTCAGTGATAAGTACACAATACTCCCACTGAATTTGACAACATTGTAAATGTTTCCTATCCAGCGAAAGCAAATAGTGTGCTTTTAACTTTCCTACACCTTTAAATGTCCATACGTAACAATTACTTATGCATTTAAAAAAATGTATTCTACTACGTAAATGATGGACTATCCACCAAATGCTATTAACTTGAAAAATTGGGCATGCAATTTCTTCCTTAATAGGTCTACCATCCTACAATGTATGTAGCACCTTTAAAATATTCAAAACAACTAGTTTGTCTCTAAATATTTTGCAGTAATTAGTCTAGCTTCTAATTTAATAACTCATAAAATGTCATACATAATTTTCTGTTAACCAAATATCATATTTGTTACAAAGAATTTGATCACCAAATGAAGATGATAAAATCCTTATGAAAAATGTATGCAATTTTCTTAACCAGTAAAATTTGCTATGAGTTATATTAGAATTTAGACATATCTAATATTCCTATTATCCTTTCTCATTCATGAAAAGGAATAGGATTGTGTCTCACTCTTTCTTCATAGAAAGGAGACTTCTTTTGTCTTTTAAGTAAATATTTCTTAATCAAACATTTGTTTGAAAACAGAACTAGATCAATTTACCAAAGCTCAAAATACGTTTACGGTTTGAACGTTGCATTAATACATTAAAACGAATTACAAAATTCAATTTCAGTATTTTCGATAATTAGATCTTTAAGAAAATAAAATACCCATTGGTAAATATTCATATAAACCGCAGTATTTTCTTAAAGCTAGGATCCTAAATTGACATAGTACCATTACATCAGTTGATCTGCTAGTAATGATAGTATTCAACAAGGTAATTGTCGTACAATAATTGCCAATATCATATTGCAATTCCTAAATTTATGGGATTTACAATCACAAAACTTTTGTAATGTAAGCATGTTTGATCCCCATCTTAATGCCTTGAGTCAAGTCTCACTTCCTACTCAATTTAAGTCGTCTAACTTAAAAACTGCAAACTCATAAATCCATCACATCAGTTGATCTGCTAGCAATGAATTTATGAAATTTACCTCTCCATTGCAATCTCGCCAAGTCTCACATGACGTAAATTACAACTTCAAGTGTTCTTAATTAGATGGCATTCGACTTAATTTTATAAGGGTATAACTATTTTGATGTGATCAAAATAATGTATGAAGAAGCATGCATACAACTTCATAACATTGGTTTTACAAAACATTTTTATTACCAATTTGCTAAGAGTAAAATAACAAAGTTTTGATTGAGGTATCAGGTTCACCAATTAAAGAATAACCATCAATTATCGTCCACTATATCGTACTTTTGCATAAGCCCGAAAGCTTAGTGTTTCGGATAATCATTGTGGAATTGTGGATTATTCACCCTTAAGATGACAATGTACATGTAATGGTTGTTCGGTAAGTCTAATTTACACACAAACGAGCGTTAAGACAGAATGTTGTCTATCTAAGGCCACAATTTAATGCGTTGCCATCCTTATACCCATCTTATAGTGTGTAAACTTCGGTCGAGCCTATTTAACCATTACGTACAAAAACATCAATCAACCAATCCTTTGAAATTTTAAACTCTTAAAAACCAAAACAATTTCGCCATTATTTAGTCCGTATTATTTTTCTATTCAAAAATTACCCTTTTCGTTTAAATAAACATGTCTAACACAATAAATAAACAAAAACAAGTAATATACAATAAAAAAATAAAACAACTAAATAAACAAATATACATAATCATAACAATTAAATATGTATAAAACATGTAGCCACATGCAAATCTTATTCAATAGTCCTATTAATAATCAAATCTAGGTGTATAACGTATTAATTCAATTGAGGCTTTCTTCTTCTTGGAAAAAGAGCCACATACATCGATAAATCAATTGCGTAAGCCAAAATTAAATAAATACCACATAGCACATAATTGATTACTTAATATTGGAGTCTTCCCCAATTCGACATCTATTAATAAATTTACATGTTTCGATATAACTTAACCATTAATTCATATAAACAATTTAAACAATTTAAATTATAACACAATAAAAATCCATGCAAATATGCACTTTTTCATGGATTTAGCTTAACAATTAACATATTGCACCAAGATCGTTTACTAAAACGCATAACAATTACATGACATCTTAGGGTTTCTAATCAAATTAAAATTTAAAAACCATAAACCCTAAAACCCTATTAAGGTCAATCGACCCATAAAATATTTTAGGGTTAGGAATCTAACAAATAAACCCTAAAAACATGTAACTAAACAAATCAAGATCCAATTTTTATGCGTTTCGATAATTAATTACATATTGTAAACCTGTCTCTGATACCACTGTTGGAATTATAATAACATGACAATCATAAATAAACCAAACACATCAAGTAAGCATATAGCGGAAGCAATTATAACAAGACCATAATATGTAATTAATGAATCAAAACATAAATAATAAACGTACCTTTGTGATTCTAGCCCGAACAAGAATCAAAGCAATCTTCCGGAACCAATTCCCCAATATAGGGTTTATGTGAACAAATCCAAGAAACAAACAATAATATGTTTGATTCACGATCTTGTACACACGTACTACTTCAAGCAAACGCTTATGCAAGTAAGACGAGCACAAAACACTAGAAGAATAACAAATCTCGACTGCCTTAAACTTTAATGGGTATGTCGAAATTTGCTAGAGAAAAGAGAAGAGAAGAAAGCACACAAGATTAGGTTTTCAAGTTATGAGAAAAGAATGAAACCTTGTGTGTTTATATAGGGTAGAAATCTTGTGTCAAAAGCTTCACCAAGCGATGTGGGATACACTTCCCAATCGTCCCTACACCCTTAATGGGTTTACGAAACCTTCTTGACATTCAAAGTTTCATCTATCGTTCTTCCTTTTCATTCGTCTAACAATCGTTATCCTTTTCCGTTAAACGTTAACGATTGTTACGTGTTTGCGTTCTAATAATTAATATAACATTTATATAAAATTATTACTCATTTACTTTTCATACGTAAAGTGTGCAATCCCGTGATCTCAAGTTCGATCCTAACACACGACTACTAAAATAATGTCCATATTCTAACAAATACCACATTATAAATCAAGTCAAACAAAATCATCTGACCATGACTAGTGATGGTCATCTTCACCTTATCAGGATTATGAATTTTATATAGAGAACAAGTGTTGAGCACAAGCCAGAACAAGTAAAGAAGTAAATAAGAATTTTGATGTGCATAGATATGCAGTGACGAATCTACATGGGTGTCGGGTGGCACGGATCACACCCAATCTTGATTCACGCAATGTAATTTTTTGTCAAAATGTGTCAAGCAAAACTCTTCATCTCAATGCAACCAAAATCGAGCTTTATTAATAATTCGTTTAGCTTAGATGATGATTATAATAAAGTAAACCACAATAATATACTTTGGAAGCATATCATATTCTTTGATAGGATATTCTTTAGTGTTTGATTAAAAATGTAAGATATGACAAATAGATAAGATAGTCTTATTTTCAAGATTAGATTCATGCTTTTTTCAATTGTCAATTCATTTATATTTAACTTAAACATCATAACATCATATATCATATTTTCATATTTCGTCAACATGTTTTAAAGTCATTGTAAATTTGTAATGCACTAAAAAAGTTTTGTTTTGAAGAAAAATGAACTTTTAATGTTTAGACTATGCGTGATAAGGGTGTCAAGACCGAGTATTGAACCACCCAAGATGCGCCTCCCTTATTATAGTGGTCTTCAAATGCACGTTTTCAAGCTTAAAGTGCAAAACTCGGTCTTGTAGATGACCGAGTTTGGTAGTGTGTTTTTGGTGATGTATATTTGTAACAAAAAAAAAAAAAATAATGTGATGCTGAGATGATGGTGATGTATGCGATTCATAAACATTTGATTTTATCTCTTTGCTAATGGCTAGTGATTTGCACACCATTCAGCAATTATACATTTATTATAGGCTGTTATATCAATTTATATATTTAAATGTACAGATAAGAAACCACACTTTGACAATCCACAGTATTTTGCTAACTTGCTAATTGGATAAGTAAAAAAAGAAAACATGTGTGAAATGAATAATATGAATGGCAAGAACCAAAGAAGCAAAGGAAAACACGACTTATCTTAATCTTATACGATCATTGTTCCACACATAGTACAACCAACCCAACCCCCCTCCTTAAAAAAAAACACACACACACATGCAATCTTCAAAACACTGATAAATATTAATCCCGTTGTTGTTGGTATCGTTGAGTCATAATCATGACTCGACGATGCTCTCATTGCAGCAACAACGGCCACAACTCACGCACGTGTCCATCACGTGACACCAGCAGTGGTAGTGGTGGTGTGAAGCTTTTTGGTGTTCGGTTAACAGAAGGTGGGTCCATAATGAAGAAGAGTGCTAGTATGGGCAACTTATCTGCTCTTTATCATCCCTCTTCTTCTTCATCTTCTCCGGTGGCTGTTTCGCCTAGTAACGGTGGTTCTCCGGCGAGTAGTGATCGGATTGACGGTGGTGGTGGTGGTGGTGGTTATTTGTCTGATGATCCTAAACGACGTGCTGTTGCTGTTGATCGGAAAAAAGGTCTTTTATTTATTTATTTATTTATTTATTTTTATAAATTTATTATACTAGACGATTACCCGCACGGGTTATTTTTATGTATGTATGGTGTAAAGTAGGTGAGAGTGAAAGAAAGTTACTAGTTTAAATTGTAGTGAAGTATTTATAAATAGAGAAATGATACATGGACTTAATTGTGGACGTAAAAACATGTGGCATGATCCTGATGGATTGTAAAATAAGTGGGTCCATGTCTGCAACCATCTGGATGATGCCACGTGTTTTTAGGTCAATAATTAGGTCTACAATTAGGTCCATGTATCATTTCTCTTATAAATATTTAGGGGGTGTTTGTTTCGGCTTATACAGTCGGCTTATGGCTTATTTGGTTTGAGGCTTATGTTTCATAATCTCACTTTTTGTGGTGTATTTTGACATTTTTCGGTTTATAAAAGTTTATTATGACTAATAAACTTATATACGTCGAGTAGTTTTAAAATAAACCACAAAAAGTGAGCTTATGAAACATAAGCCCACAACCAAATAAACCATAAGCTGGTTGTATAAGCCAAAACAAACACCCCCTTAATAGATTTAATTGCCTTTTAGAAGTAGGGTATTTTAATATTACAATAGTTTTAAGCAAATATGTTTTCTCTTTATATTTAGTATATAGATATGATCGGATGATATTTGAGGTTTTAACCCACCGCCAGAGTTTGACGTGACAACTTTGCACCTGATATATTATTATATGTTTATGTTTAATTATGTGATATGTATTTTATATTATCTTAGGTTTGTATCCATATGAATTGGATAAAAGTGTTGTGGTCCTTTTTGAGTGGATGACGACTTTGCCTTTAATTATCCCTTTAGCTTGGAAAAAGCATATTTGGCCAGCATTATAGTACGTGTGTTGTGTGACTACTTAATAAGCCGCTATCTAGCTGTGAATAATTCCATAACAGATGATTAATTGGTGTATATGATATTGTGATTCTTTGGTACAACAGTGGGGGATATTTTTCTTAGTCTTAGACAGCAACCAGCGAGGTTTGTTTCAGGAATGCAGAGATTTCTTTATGATAGTTATCAGTAAGTTTATTGTACCATAGAAACTCATAAGTAAAAGATGGCCAGTTAGTTAAACCTTTTTGGGTAATCATGGTTTCTGACCTTTTGGCCGACTAATCCACGAGGTTTGAACCCACCGCCACACAGGTTCAAACTAGGTAAAGCCCTCCTTTTTCAGGAGGTTGCCGTGGCCACTTCAGGATTGTTTGCACCTAGCAGGAATTGAACTTGAGACCTCACACATAATGTGATAGTAACAAGCCTTTATGTCACTAGGCCACCCCATAGTGGTTATTAAACAGAAAACCTAAAGATTGCTTAAGATGACAGTATGTTGAGCTTTTCATGACCAAAACTGTTTTCCTTGGGAAAGAATAACTAACATGTAGAATGAATATCGAGGTTGATACGGCATGTCTATAGGTGGCCCATCATGGTAGTCTGACTGCTTTCTGTGAAACCTTTGAACTTATATGGAACTTTACAGTCACACAAGATTACAGAAACTTATCACCGATTCAGTAACTCTGCTAATATCGTAGGACTAACAGCCATACTAATTTCTCCATAGCGCTATAATGATGATCAGGAATAACAGAACATATCCCACCTAACTTCTTGTCTGGGCATACTTGCAACTGCATTTATTTCCTCAAACAACATTGTGCTATCCGAAATTTCATGAGCTTTCTGTTATCCACAGTCACCTTCCAAGGTTTTTCTGTAAACCTCAAACTTTGGTTTGACAATTTAACTTGTGTTACAAAGCAATACGTTACTGGTTATAGGCTTGTGCTATGCCATGGTATCCTAATTTGTATACTTTTTGTGACTTCAGACATTATTAAACCTTAGACTTAGTGTAACCTTACCGTAACAGGGAAAGACTTTATCTCACTCTCACATTTGTTCATGCTTGTTACTATGTTATGAATATATTGCATAAGCTTAATCATAGTTACATATGTTATATGAACTTGTTTTGTCGTAAGAACTAAGAACAAACTACATCACCCCCATCAAATCATGTATTTTCCTGATATATAAGTATCATTGTCTAACTCTTTTTAACAGCGAGTTAGATCCAGAGAAGCGCCTTCATTGTTGACTTCCATGAAATATTGAAAAATACTTCAGTCTCAACCTGTACACCATGCTGAATATACCAATCCCCTTCCATTTTATATTGCCGAAGCTATATCCCCTACCCATCACAGGTGTTATCGCTATCTTCTCACTCTCTGCACACAAAGTAACATCAAATACCCTGTCAAGTCACATCATAGTTTTCTTCCAAACGCTCATAAACTCTATACAACAATAGCAAATTATATGCTGAATACTGACTTGCTTTAGTCGTTTAGTGCTTTCCTAATGTCCGTCCCCATAATCTTACTTGCTAACCTTCAGCTAGCATCAGCTGTAACACATCCTTGTAATATTTTCTTTTTTGTCCAATTGTTCCACCACCTTGTTTTGAGCAGTTAAACTTCATGTTATGCAGATGTGCCACCTTATGCAATCTCCATATGACTTCCTAATCTAAATGCATGACACCATGAACTCGTCTTATGTGGACAAAGCTAACAAGCTGGATTTTTACCAGTACTAATAGGTTTACTAGACAAGAGTCAGGCTTTTGAAAGAGTTTTGGGTATTTATTCCTTAAACAGGAATTTTGGCTTAATAAACTTTGACACAAGATTTTGAATAGTACACTAAATAATTGCATTATTGCAGGTACTCCCTGGACAGAGGAGGAACATCGACTGTTCCTACTTGGTCTCCAGAAGTTAGGCAAAGGAGACTGGCGTGGGATTGCACGCAATTACGTCTTATCCAGAACTCCTACTCAGGTTGCCAGCCATGCCCAAAAATATTTCATAAGGCAATGCAATTCCACCAGAAGAAAAAGGCGTTCTAGCCTTTTTGACATGGCTCCAGATACGGTTTGTTTTTTTTCTTTCTTCTGCTGTAATTGGGTACAAGTTTTATATTGTTTCATATGCATAAGAATTACGCGTGTGTCTCAGGTGGAAGAATCACCAGAGGATCAATTCATGCTCCCTCCAGATGCAGGTGCAGATCATCCTGACAACGACCCATGTTCATTAAAACTATCTTTAAATCCCGATTCTGATCAATCCATGGAGGCTGCTGCTCCAACTGAAACACTGGAACAAGACTTCAAAGAAGAAACTTCAATGACTGTAAAAAGTGATCAGCTTCCACCAATAATAACTCCATTTTATCCGGCTTACATACCCATTCCATTCCCGGTGTGGCCATCAACCATGACCCCACTCGAAGAACCAACTAATAATACCAATACGGGGCCAGATGGGTCTTACCATCGAGTCCTGAAACCAATCCCAGTCCTCTCAAAAGAACCCGTGAATTTAGATGAGCTAGTTGGAAAGTCGTCACAGTTAAGCCTAAAAGACACTGACCATCACTACATTGAGCCCTCATCTCTGTCCTTGAAATTAATGACTGAACCCTCAAGGCAGTCGGCTTTTCATGCTAGCACTCCGGCGGTTGGTAGCTCGGGTAAAGATAAGGGGGTTGGTAATGGTTTCCTGGCAATTTGATGTGCTGTGGTTCCTTTCAAACTTTGCTATGCAAGGTATTGACTTGGATGTGATGTTAGATTAGTGTGTTTTGTTTTTTCAAATATATTTAATTCTTTTAACTGTATGTAAACTGTCTGATAGGGAAAATAATATCTAGGTGCTGTTTGTCAATAATTATCTGTGTTTTTTGTAATATAAAAAGTGTTTTAATTGATGTTAAGTTTGCTAACAATATGAAAATGTACCTGGCATACTATTTCCTTTTGGAAACTTAAAATGAGATGAAGAATAACAAAGTTAAAATTGAGGAGGTCATAAGTTTTGCATTCTGTATGTGGAATGCCCCCTAGTTTTGACTTCTGAGTGGTCATAAGTTGTTTTAGTAAAAGGGTTTTGGCTTGTTTTGTATGGGTCAAAATCTGTTTATGTATTGTATTTTTGTCTTTTTGGGTCCCTTTCTCTCTTAATTAGCTTGTTTTCTCTTAATTAGCTTGTTTAATTGAGGAGGGATGATGCCTTGTATTATATTCTTGTTTCTTTTGTGGTCTATTAAATTTGTTGCCTTTCAAAAGAGAAGAAAAAAAAAAAAAAAAAAGAAAAAAAAAAGTTAAAATTGTACAAGTAGTTAAATAGAGTAATAAGCTTTGATATTTGAATAACTTTCAAAAACTATGGGTGTGTTTCTTTTTCCTTTAGTAGAAGGAATTGGTAGGACCAATGTATTTTATATTGAGTAGGGCCCATATTTCTTTTGTTTCGCAAGGCAAAAAATGTGAGCACTTCCCCATTCAGTGGTACTAAGGGAAGGGGGGACTCACATCATCTTAGCTAAGAAAAAAATAAATAAATAAATAAACACACCCTATGTATTGTTGAAGGGCCAAATTTAGATGTTATATTTGGTCTCCTTTTATTGGGTTGTGTTATGTGTACAAAGTGTTCGTTAGCCGGGTGTTAGTTATACAGGTTTATTAATTTGCTAACATCCGGCTATCATTTGATTATGTTATCATAATCATTTCCGGCTAACATCCGGTTCTTCTATCATAATCATATACGGCGAACTCCGGTTCTACTAACATAATCATATTCGGCTATCATCCGGTTCGTAAACATAATCATACTCCGCTATTACCCGGTTCATAAACATATTTGTACTCGGCTATTATCCATTTCATTAACATCTTTGTACTTGGCTATTACCCATTTCATAAACATAATCGTACCCGGCTATTATCTGGTTCTCGTATCATATCTTACATATTAGTTATGCACTAATCATAAACATACATAACATAAATTTTGTGCTTAAAAAAAATAAATAAATAAAAATAAAAATAAAAAATCACAACTATTTCTATGTAGATGGTTGACTCTTTAACCATAATTTCCCCCAAAATGAAAGTAGATGTCACACATTCTGAAACACAACTTGGAAATGAACTGCAAACCCTAAACCCCATTTCCAAAACTTGGTAAGAATCTCATTCTTCTTGTTTCTCATTTATTTAAAAATATATATTACCAAAAGGGAAGAAAATATGGAGTTAGTGTTTGATTGTGTAATGCCTTACATACAAGACAATGATGACCTTAATTCTGTTTCATTAGTTTCTAGGAAGTATTTTCATATCGATTCCTTAACGCGTAAACACCTAACTGTCCACGTGCATTTCGCCCCTGACCCCGAATGTTTAAGCCATAGATTCCCTAATCTCGAGTCCTTAACACTTAAGTCTTATTCCTATGGAGGAGATAATGCCGACCAATGTCATATTCCAGTCACCCCATGGATTCATGAGATAGCTGTTAAGTTTACGCGTTTGAAATCACTATCTATCCGGAACATGGTTGTGTCTCCTTCTGATCTCCGACTCTTGGCCACAACCCGAGGTGATAGTTTAAGGAGTTTAGAGATTCGTCGGTGTAAAATGTTTTCAGAGGATGGTTTAATAGATATCGCTAGGTATTGTAATGATTTGAGAAGTTTGCGTTTAGAAGATAATCACATACATGGTGATGCGAATGGGAAATGGTTACATGAGTTGGCTTTGCGTAACACAGTTATGGAGTCGTTAGATTTTCATTACCCCTTTAATAGGTACGATATGAAAGATGTTACACGTCTTGCAAACAAATGTAGCAACTCGTTAGTATCTCTCAATGTTTTTCCGGTATCTGTAAGTGATTTCAGAAAAGTCTTTAAGCATGCTAACAAGCTGGATCATTTTGGCTACGTGATTATTGATGAAGATTGGTACTATAGGTACTATAGTAGTTTGAAATTCCCCCCGAATATTCGTGGTTTACGTTTTCAGCAGTTGCACGAAGCTTCATTCCCTTTTCTACTCCCTTATCTCAATCAGCTACGGGAATTGGATCTCGGATTTGGAGATAATGAACACAATTGCCAATGTTTCTTCTTTGAGAGATGTCCCAGTTTGGAAGTTCTAGTTAACCATGATACATGTGGAGACGAGGGATTGCAAGTTATTGGTCAGTTTTGCAAAAAATTGCACAAACTTACCCATCGTGGGCAGGTGACTCAAATGGGACTTATAGCTTTGGCACATGGTTGTCCTAATTTGGATTATTTAGAGGTTACTCTCTTAGATATTTCAAATGAAGCTCTCGAGTGCGTAGGAACTCATTTGAAGAATCTGCGTGATTTACGTATATGGTTGGCTATTGAAGAAACAGATTCATGGCTAGACAATGGGATTCAAGCTATGCTAATGGGTTGCAGCAAACTTGAAAAGCTAGATATCGGTCTTCTTGGTCATGGATTGACGGATGTGGGTTTAGGATACATTGGGAAGTATGGTCATAATTTGAGATCTCTCTCTCTATGCAGGACAGGAGAATCTGATGTAGGACTTTTGGAGTTATCAAAAGGGTGTCCAAAATTAAGAAAGCTAAGATTGAGCTTTTGTCCCTTTAGCGAGCAAGCAGTTGCTACTTTTGTGTTTAGCATCAATCATTCGTTAAGATATATTAGGATTGATGATGATTTATTTAATGTTTTGGTACTCACTCGTCCAATGGTTTCTGCTGAGGTAATACTACTGAAAGCTTGACTTGTAATCTGCCATAAACTATTAGATTACAGAGATTGTATGCATCTTTTTCCAAAAACACTTTCGTCCTTTCTTTTTTTTTTTTTTTTTTTTTTTTTTTTTTTTTTTTTTTTTTTCAATTCCTTACAAAAGGTGAAGCGCTACCTATGGTTACAAAAACAATTTTATTGGTGAATTGGTGATATAGATAGTTTGGTCGGTCTATGTAACCGGTTTTTTGTCCCTTAACCCCAGTGCCTAAAAGTGATGTTTGCTTTTTGCTGATGTGCAGGCACATGCTGCTTCTGCTGTGTTAAATTTCAGTGAAAACTGTACACCTGATATTTTGAAGCCTTACCTGGATGGAATAGTGAGCAAAGTGCTTGTATTGCTGCAGGTAAAACTCTTGAGGACAAGAAGAATATATAAACAGAATCAAGACTGTTTAATATTATTAATATTCATTGGGTCATTTGTTTAGTTTTTCACGGTGTTCATAATGGTTTTTTGTGCAGAATGGTAAACAAATGGTACAAGAAGGGGCTTCGACTGCATCAGTTGCTGATTCATCACAGGTAAGTCGACATAATATAAATATGGCTACTGTCATCATTCATCAGGTCGTATAACTCATAGAGCTAATGTGGGTATTTGGTGCATCAATAGGAACAAATGGTACAAGTCCAAAAGTACTATGATGCAGTTATGCCCAACTTGAAAGCAATATTAGTTAATGCGAATGACAAAGCTAACTGTATGCTTCGAGCTAAGGTCATTGAATGCATTAGTCTGGTGGGAATGGCTGTCGGAAAGGATAAATTTAGAGATGATTCTAAGCAGGTAATCATTCACATTTATACATTCACTTTCTTGTATGCTTGCATGTTATGACATCCAGTTATCTCAATATCTACTTGACACGCTTGTAAATGTGATTGTGCATGTGCATGTAACGACTATCAGATGCTTCCACTTAATGCAAATTTTCTCATTGTGGTTCAAAATAACGGAAGTTAGTAATTATAATGTTTTTAGTAATCTTGAAAATGGTTGGTGCTGACTTGCTTTCTGTTAGGTGATGGAAGTTCTTATGTCCTTGCAAGGAGCTCAAATGGAGACTGATGACCCCACCACAAGTTCTATGCTTCAAGTAAGTGTTCTTTCACCAGAAAGCACATCGGAAATCTAGTGTTTGCCCTCTTCCTAACTCTGTGTGCGTCTTTGTTGTTGTAGGCATGGGCCAGGCTATGCAAGTGTCTGGGTCAGGATTTCCTTCCGTATATGACAGTTGTTATGCCTCCTTTGCTTCAGTCTGCTCAACTTAAACCTGATATGATCATCACAGCTGCCGATTCCGATAATGAAAGGTATTATATGCATTTAGCTTAATGACTTTTAATGTGGTTATGGAACATATCTTATCTGATATTTCTAGCTCAGACTTTTCACGCACTGTTTTTTATCGGTAACTGAAGTTGTATATTCTGTAACTTTATGCAGTATGGAGACCATCACACTTGGTGATAAAAGAATAGGGATAAAGACTAGTGTCCTTGAGGAAAAGGCTACAGCTTGTTGTCCCAATGTTTCTGGATCGATTGTGAATTGCAAAGTAATATGAATAAGTAAATCTAAAATTTCATTAACCATTGTAAAGTTACATGTAATTACATATATATAAGGTTTCAACCATTGTGTTGAACCATTGTGACTTTTCATAGAATGGTTGTGACCATTCGATCTAGCCCTAACCATTGTGACCATTCGGTTTGGCCTTAGTCCAACCGAATTAACTATAAGTTAGTTATTAAGTTTCTACTTAACATAATTGGTCCTTCTAACTTCTAACTAACTAAACATTAATACTAATATGCAATGAAGAAGATTATATCGGGTCACACAGCTTGCCATACCTTGTGTTGCTATGCAATTGAATTGAAGGAGGGTTTCTTTCCGTGGATTGACCAGGTTTGTCCGCATTGATAATTTGTTGTTAATTAATTATATATTGTTCTACAGGATTGCTAATATGTTTATTCACTAGGTTGCCCCGATATTAGTTCCATTTCTCAAATTTTATTTTCACAAAGAAGTTAGGAAAGCAGCTGTTTCAGGTTTGAATGTTGATCCTTTTTTGCAGTTAGTAATATGTTTTCAAGTTACCATTCTTATTTCTTTTCTTTCATTCAGCCATGCCGGATCTTTTGCGATCTTCAAAATTAGCTATAGAGAAAGGGCTTGCTCAAGGCTGTGATGGAACTCATCTAAAACAGCTGTCTGACTACATAGTTCCAGCGTTAGTGGAAGCTTTACATAAGGTAATGGTGGTACTATATATTAAGATTAATTTTATTATTATTATTATTATTATTTTCTTTCACCTCGTAAAGATATGTGCATTCCGTATTGGTCGTAATTCTATAGATATATATGCTGCAGGAGCCCGATACAGTAATTATTGCAAACATGTTGGCTGCTTTGAGTGAATGCCTACAGGTTAGTCAATGTGTTTCTCTCTGTTTCAGATTGTTTTTCTTTGGTTTGATTTTCTGAAATCACCTGCTAGGTATTGTCGTTTCACTGTTTTTTGCTTTCCAATCATATTGCATTGAAATTGAGTAAATTTTATGTACCAAATTTCAAATGATTAGTTTTCGTGTTTTAACGAGTGGTTGATAGTGTAACTTATGGTTGCATGTTTGAACCTTTTTAACCGTGTCTAGTGTATGACGACCATTTCTCTCACTGTGTTGCTAGTTGCTACTCTTCTCCTTTGATAGTGCTTTGTTCATAAATCTTAAGACTTGAATATGTCCTTCTGACAATACATTTAGATCTCTGGACCACTGCTAGATGAGAGCCAAGTCAGAAGCATTGTGGATGAGATAAAGCATGTGATCACTGCCAGTTCAAGCAGAAAGGGAGAACAAGCGGAGAGGACCAACACTGAAGATTTTGATGCAGAGGAAGGAGAGCTACTTAAAGAGGAAAATGAACAAGAAAAAGAAGTCTTTGATCAAGTTCGTTCTTTTGACATTATTGATTAGAACTAGTAGAGGTGGCAATATCGGCTGGTTGGGTAATGGGTCGTGATGGGTAACTGTGTTACGGGTCAAATTAGGTGATTATGGCACGGGTTGGGATGGCTTAGCTTGACATGAAACCCTCCAACCTACCATTTTAAGCCATTTTCTCTGTAGCTAATTTTTTGATTTCATAAATCTGGTCCATCAAAGATCTAAAGTAACTCAAATTAGTCCATTTCATAACTAACGGATCGAATTTCCCATTTCCAATTTGAAGTAAAACCATAATTTATTTGAATCATATAAGTTCTCTTTTCTGCCTCACCTTTCGTTGTTACAGGTTGGTGAAGTCTTGGGAACTCTAGTAAAAACCTTTAAAGCCTCTTTCTTGCCTTTCTTTGACGAGCTATCGTCCTATCTGATGCCTATGCTGGTAAGTAGCTAATGCTAGCTATTCCTGGAATTTCTTTTCGAGTTAACCAAATTCTTTTGAGGAGTTTAGCTGTTTGGGTAAATAATGATGCATAATTTCACTTAATTGAAAGGGCAAGGACAAAACAGCTGAAGAAAGAAAAAGAGCTATTTGCATCTTTGACGATGTTGCAGAAGAGTGTCGTGAAGCAGCTCCAAGGTACAAATACCACTCTGTATTTGCTTTTTGGTTCAGGTCTCGTTGAAGACATATTTTTTGCCCAAAGAATTTCAACTCCCTGTAATTAATCAATGGTACTCGAATTGGGAAGAGACTTATGTGTGCTAAATTATGTCATATTACAAATTATGTTTAAGTTATACTCTACTGAAATAAAAAAAGTTTTAGGAGGTTTTACGTTGTAGCATGGTTGTAAAACTCGCTAGGCGGTACTTGAATGAGTAATTGGCCTAGATTGGGAGTGCTCTGATTATTTTTATATACAAATTTTGAAATTATATGTATGACATGTTCATAGGACTATAGAATTGTTCATACGACCATTGAAATAAGTGTATAAAGTAGAACTGTTAACACAATTGTTCACATACATCAAACCGAGTTTTGACCTAGTTAACTTCAAGTGTTGACTGAGCTTTTACCGAGCTGACCACATTTTAATTGAGTTAGTTCAAGTTTTGACCCTGTAGCAAGTAATTGATTACTCGGCTTTGTAATCCTTGTTTTACAGCACTGCGTAGTAGTACTTTGGTTGACTTTTGATCAGCTTGACCTATATGATCCATTTGGATTTTTTATACTAATATTTTGATTTTTTACGTTTGCACTTTTGAGATAATTAATTACTGAATCGACCCATCTACTATTGATTTAATTTCTACCTCAATATTTCTTCAAAGAATGGTTACCTTAATTTTATGTTAACTTAATTTTTAATTTGATTTAAAACCAGGTACTATGATATGTATCTTCCCTTAGTCCTTGAAGCATGCAATGATGAGAATTCGGATGTCCGACAGGTCTGCATGATTACAATCTTGATTCTGTCACTAGTTATTTGGTTACATACTTACCCTTTTGGATCATATTTCCAGGCAGCTGTATATGCACTTGGTGTATGTGCAGAACATGGAGGTTCTGTCATAAAGCCTCTTATCGGAGGTAAATTTGATATCATCTAGATAACAATCCACACTCTTTACATTTTATATTGACTTGTTTGCTTGCTTTTGCAGAGGTTCTTACAAGGCTAAATGCTGTGATAAGGCACCCTAATGCAATCCATCCTGATAACGTGATGGCATATGCTAATGCTGTTTCTACTTTAGGGAAAGTTTGTCATTTCCATTGTGATAGTATTGATTCAGCTCAGGTAGGTCCTTGCTTTGTCTTATTTTCATAGATCTGCATCTTTGTTTTTTATAACAGGTTTTAGGCATTAAAATTTAACAGTTTTGACCCGTTTGACCCATTTTCTTGTTAGCTATTTATTGTTATTATTTTTGATACTATATATATATTTGAGAAATGTACTGGTGGTTACACAAGCTGGGTTTGTGAGCTCACTATAATTTTGGTTGAGATTATGAAAATATTTTCTCATATATACTGGTACAAGATTTTATTTACCATACGTAATATGTGTAAGAAAACAAGATTTACTTTTCATGTAATCTAGCTTCATTTCATTAATGTCTAATTAATGCCGCAAAATAATAAGGATTTGCTATAACAGTCTTATTAACTTGTTTAACCTGAATTGTCTCATTTCCAAGAAAAAGGGTTGAAATTTTTATCTTCCAAATTTTCGTTTGCCTAGTTAACAAAATACCATGAAATAAAAAGCATGCAAATACGCCAAAAGGATCACAACGTGTTACATATTATCAAAAGGATCACAACGTCTAATGTTTTATTTGTATTATTTTTGCTTCTATTAGGACTTTTTTTTCTCTTTGAAGGGTTTTTGTGTTCTCATCTATATTTACTAGTAAATTTGCCAAAAGGGCAACAGCGTTAACATTTGTATATTTCTATATATCTTTTGACAGGTTATTCCTGAATGGTTAAACTGTTTGCCAGTAAAAGGAGATGTTATCGCAGCTAAAGCTGTTCATGAGTTGCTTTCTGTAATGGTTGAAAGGCAAGTAAAATTACATGTTACCAGCATTAGTCATCCACTCTCCTATTTACTTTCGTTTGACGTCATTAACCTATCTCGTTTTACAGGTCAGATGCAGAACTCTTAGGCCCCAACAATCAAAACCTTCCTAAAATTGTTTCCATTTTTGCCGAGGTTTGTATACTTCTGCTAATTGATTCTTTCTGTGGAGTGTACTTTTACAATTTGTGTTTGAAAATAATCTCAATCGATAAATTTTTTTGTGGTGTAGATTCTATGTGCTGGTAAGGACCTTGCTTCAGATCAAACCATAAGCCGCATAATCAATATTTTGAGACAGCTTCAACAGAAGCTACCACCTGCCACATTTGCTTCAATATGGTCCGCCCTGCAGCCCCAACAACAATTGGCATTGCAATCCATTCTGTCATCATAATACCAGCGTCATCACATATATTTACATAAGATACGTTTGCTATTCATTTCTTTGTGTGACGGACATACAACAGCCTTGGATAGGTTGTTTGGCTGAGTGTGAAGTTTGTCCGTGAGTGAGATTTTGGTTAAATAGTGTTCATATTAGAGTTTTGAAGCAATGTAGATGATGTACCTCTAGAAAGTAAGGGGGAGGGTTGTACTACTTTGTGACTAATATTTAGAGTAAATTGCAAAAACCGTCCATGTGGTTTGCTTAGATTGCATGCTTCATCCCCGGTCTTTCAAAAGTGCATGATGCCTCCCCGTGCGCAAATGTTGAGTTCAATTTCGTCCCTCACCAAAGTTTAGAAAATCACATATAGACTTCCTAGGTGTCTATGTAACGACCTCCTTGTCGATCTCAATGCTAATATTCAGTCACTCAAGTTGCTGCTCTATTCCACTAATTAAGAAATCAACATTAGTATAATTTAAAACCCATTAACTCTATAAAACATGTTGATAAAAAAAATATTTCAACGAATACAGTAAAACTAAAAACTGAATATAAACCATCACTTTGAAGTTAACATGTACTGAATTTTGCTATTGTTTGTGTCGATTTAGGGCTCGGTTTGTGTAGATGTAATGGTTTTATGCCCATGTGTGGTTGTGTGTACTTGTGTGCCCTTTTTACGAGTGTGGTGTGATATTCTTGCATAATCTGGAAATAAATAATTTAGGCATGTGTGTGTGATGTTTTTGTTTAATTTAGGTGAAGGTAGCATAAAAAGTTTAAAGAATATGGGTATAAGAGGATGGATGAATGTTTTTAATGAAAACAAATAAAAGTTTAAAATGGAATTAAAGAGTGAAGAAGATGAAAGTAGTCATTCAACTTTGGTGAGAGACAAAATTGAACTCAACATTGTGGGAGGCCGCTGTACTTTCAAAAGATCGGGGATAAAACATGCAATCTGAGCAAACAGCGATGACGGTTTTTGCAATTTATTCAAGTTAAAATTGTACAAGTAGTTATACTTAAATACAGTAAGAAGCTTTGATATTCGAATAACTTTCAAAAACTATGTAAGCATGTATTGTTAAAGGGGCCAAACTTAGATGTTATATTGGGCTCCATTTATTGGAGTGTGTCATGTGTACAAATTATATTTTCCAAGTATTCTAGTGTTATTGCGCAAATTTTTCATTTTTTTTTTCAATAGATGAACTTTTATATGTTGTGTGACAATTCATCATTTTCTTGATTAAAAAGAAGCTCAATTACAAAATCGAGCCTCTTTTATTGACTAATAAAAGTCAAAACTGAATTATTTTAATCACAACTTTTTAGAAATTTGGTGAAAAAATAAAAAATACATGTGGTCTTGTGAAACTTTTTTTTGGACTTAAATGTAAACAAACATTGGTTAATAGAATTTACAATAAAACATTAAACTTTAAAAAAAGGCTAATATTAATACCTTTTACTCTCCCAAAAAAATAAAATAAATAATAAATAATAAAAAATAACTACATTAAAAAGTTTCAAACAATCCTAGTTAAGTCTAATGTTGCTCATAACTTGTAAGTTTAAGTCATTGAACAAATTAAAATTACCATATTTATATGTTAGTTGATATTAATAGTTTCTTATATTGTAATGTTTATAGCATGTCACAAACATAGGTTCTATCAAGCCTTTGCTTGAGTTTAATGTGGCAATTCAGCAACATTCAATATGTACTTAATCATTTTTGATGTTAATATATTTTACCGTGGTAATTCTTTACCAAAAAAATAAAAAATAAAAAATGACGAATTGTTTTATATAAAATTAAAAGTTTTTTTTTTTTTTTTTTTAGAAAATAAATGTGTTTATTTAATAATTTAAAATTGATGCCACCATAGCACAAGTTAGAAAAAAGCCCGTATATTAATAACCAAAATATAAAGATTGCATCATTTACTAGTAGATTGGTGTTAGACATACCCAACACTACAATCAAACACATATTAAATTAGAAAACATGCAGGCTGAATATACATCATAGCACCATAGGTGTCAAATTGGATGACCCGATTTGATCAGGCCTTATAGGGTCAGGTTGATGCGGGTCCAATTTAGCTTATCGGGTTTATCGAGTCAACCCGATACATCCATTGTAAACATTCTTAAAGTAATAGTTATACAGGTTTATTAAGTTGCTAATATTGGTCACAAATTATAAATTTATTAGTTATACACGTTTATTAAGTTGCTAATATTGGTCACAAATTATAAATTTTTTGATGTTAATTGATATTACTAATTTTCTAATTTTCGAACATACTTTTATTTTATATGGAAATAAATATATATTTTATGCAACAAAAGTGTTCATTAAATAGACAATCCCTAAATTATAAACATAGTAATTTCAGTAAAGCTTTTGCTAACTCATTAATGATATTATTTTTGAAATACATAATAAATGTTCCTATTTAAGCAAATATCTAAAGGGAGGCGTTTTATTTTGCAAACTCAAAAACCCTCATATACCAATGGACCAATCAGAAGTCTTCATTTAAAAAAATAATATTTAATAATAAAAAACACGGAGGGACCATTTTTTGCCAACTCACCAAACTTACACCACCAACCCCACCCCCTCTCACTTTCCACACATCAGATATCACAAAAAACCCATTTTCTCTATCTAATCATCGTCAAAAACCATCATAACAAATAAAAAATAACCACTTTTTAACCGTTCAAATCATCAATAAACACACAAAATGGAAGAATCATCGAGTGCACAAGTAGATCCATGAAAAAACCGGTTCAAAATGAACCTACTGAATCTCGGGATGAAGGTATGATGCTTCTGACTAATTATTTAGTTGTTTTATTGGTTGTGTTTTTTAGTGTTTACATTTGGTTGAGTTTCTGAGTAAAAAACTTTGTATACATGGATGCACACCAAATGTTTGATAAAATGTGTGACTGAAAAGTATCATACGTGTGTATCACCAGTGATATTTGAAGTTGAACTGTATATGTGTATTATCACTAGTGATATTTGTATTTGACTTAACCGTGCAAATCACATAAAGCACATAGAAAATGAAACAACCGACATCTAAAACAACGAATACTTTAGTTTTTATTGTTATAGAATCATTATTAGTGTGTTTTACTAGTTAATTTCTGATAATTTGTGATGTTGTGATGATTTATGTGATAATATGAGAGATTAAAAGTTAGGTTTAACAGAACAAAAGATATGTTGTGATGCTTCTATTTGATTTGTGGTGGATTTGTATGTTTAATGATTGTGCATGTTTCAAAAGGTTTTACCGCGGTATTTGTAAACAATATTGACTGGTAGTGTATCACATATGATATAAATTGATTGGTAGAATATCTATTGTGATAACAAATAGTTATTTGTTTGACATATGATATTGAAAACAAATGAACTATTTGTACACTAACAAAAATTATAAAAATATTTTGATGCATATTTGAATGAGACCTGTGCAAAAAACAGTCTCATCAAACGAAAAGAATCAACAACAAGTGCAATTGCCGTTGAAGAAAGCACAACATCTCCACAACCAAATTGAAGAAGCTCAAACACTTGTGATATCACAAGTTCCTCCATCACCACAATTGATTCAACAAATAGAAGAAAGCTGACACACATGTGATATCACCAGTGATATCACTTGATATCACCTGTGATATCACCAGGTGGTATCACTTGTGATATCACAGGTGGTATGACCTGTGATATCACAGGTGGTATCACCTGTGATATCACATGTGATATGTGATCACATGTGATATCAAAGGTTCCCCCGAAAGCATATGGGAATAAAATGAAGGTGTTGGTTGATGAACCAATGAAGAGGACGATTGTTGAAGAACAAAAGTAAATAAAACAAGTTGATGAAAACAATTGCGTTGTTATGTTTTAATCTATACGATTATAAATAAATGTGTATAGTTGACAAGTTGGAAGTCAATAGTAGGTATTTAGTTTGACTGAATCATGTTATTTGTCACAAGAGATTCAAACTCATAGAAATGGGTCATAACGAGCAATTGTTTAATCCATCTTGATTTGTGAATATTTGTTTGATAAAGTTTTGAGTGGTATTTAGTTTAATATGGTAATGTGAAAAGTGAAAAGTGTCATACCTGTAGTATCACCAGTGATATTTGAAGTTGAACTGTATATGTGTATTATCACTAGTGATATTTGTATTATCACTTGTGAAATTTTGTATATTTTATAGGTTTTTTTGTTTACTTGTTAAGCTTTATTTTACTAGTGCTACTGAGTAAACCTAACAATTCAGAAAAAAATAAAAAAAATAATAATAGTATCACAAATGATATACAAGTCCAGAATAAAATTAGCAATGCTATTAAATAAACCTAACAATCCAGTAAAAAAAATCAATCAATCAACAAACTAATAATTTAATTGCAGAGAAACTGCCTCCACTTTCAACTACGCCGCTGCCTATTGACATTTGAAACTTTTCCCTTGTTTGGACAAGTATGTCTATTATGATCAATTAAATTACAAATATTACAACCCTTATTTTGGTTCTTACTTTTCTCAATAGCTTTCTCACGTCCACCCTTAATACGGTCATTCTTATGTCCTTTAGGAGGATTCTTTATACCCATAAAATCTTGAACAATATCATAAACTTTTCGGGATGGAAGACTAGGCAAATCAGTCTCAACTTTTGACTTTAGCTCTCTCAGGTTGTCTACAAAAGAAGTCCAGTATCATAGACAGCTTATCAGTAATTATAACAATAAGAAACAGATTATCAAACATATCACTGGTGATACTACACATATATCAAACATATCACTGGTGATACTACATATATATCAAGCATATCACTGGTGATACTACATATATATCAAGCATATCACTCGTGATACTACACATATGTCAAGCATATCACTGGTGATACTACATATATATCAAACATATTACTAGTGATACTACACATATACCATCAGCAAAACCATTTATTGTGTTTGTCTATTACAGTGAAAGGCACAAAAACCATCTTGCACATAAAAAGTACTTAATTAATACCTTGGTGTAAAATCCAATAATGATCTTCATTACATACTCAGCATTAAACTCAGAAACAACACGAAAAATGCCAAGAACTGCATAAGCTTTTTTGGTAGCCGTGCAAGCATTTAAATAGAGCACCACAGAAAAGACTTCAAAACACTGTAAGCTACACCTTAATTAATAAATAATAAGCAATATTACACTATAATTAATAACTTATCAGTAACTTATACTCACAGCTTATCCCCACAAACTTATATTTTCATCCTCATCAAAATGTCAAAAATATTATATAAGAAATCAACATCTTAACATAAACAACTTATAAATAAACAGACTAACAATTATCACTGGTGATACTAAACGTATATCACTGGTGATACTAAACCAACTTATAATCATCGACTTCAAATATCACTGGTGATACTAAACGTATGCTACATAGCAGATTCAAAACCACAATTAGACACAAAAACATCATTCAAATGCAGTTAAAAACATAAATTCAACTAACAACTTAATTAATAAGCAAAATTACAAAAGCAGATAACAAAATTATCAAAAAAATTTTTACTTACACATTTCATCAAACACTTGGTGTGCAACTTGATAAGAAGAAATGTTAACAACTTGATTCACATAATTATCAACTGATTCAACAACATTATCAACTGCAACAATATCAATCAAATATGCTTTTGAAACGAACACTTATTTCAGATCAAAAGAAGCCATAAAAATGATGATAATGATCAGAACGGTGATGGTGATCGGAGTGGTGCTGGTGATGGTGAACGGAACGGTGATGATGAAAGACACGGTAACTGTCGATCGGAACAGTGATGATAATTGGAGTGGTGATCGGAACATTGATGGTGATGATGAGATGATGATCGGAACAGTGATTGTGATCGGAATAGTGATGGTGATGATGATCGGAATAGTAATATAACTGATTTATGAATGGAAGAAATGAGAGTAGAGGAAACACACACACGAAGTGTGTGTAAAAAGTGAAGCGAATGAAAAAAATAAATAAATAAAAGAAAAGGCTTTATATAGTTAAGAGTATTAAGATTAAGCATATTAAATAATAAATTAATCTAGGTAATTAGATCAAAAAGGATGAAAGATGAGAATTTATCCATTGATATGAAAAAAATAGGTATGCATTTAAATTTTCCTGTAAAAACGGACCAATTAAAAATACTACAGTAATGTTTTTCTAACATGTTTCATGATTCTATTCCAACATTCTCAGTCAACAAGTCAAAGACCAAAAGTAAATCCACGTTTCACAACATAATAGGACTGTCATGATTTAACTGTCAACGGTATGTAAACAACACTTAAAATTAACTTGTTCATGCATTCTATCTATCATCAGCATTTACACGCGTTGATGAGTTAATTAAAACTTTTTTGGTTAATCACTTTTCATTAAATTCAACAACAAATAACCCTAACATTCACATTTCACATCTCACATTTTTTTAAGCTAGCTTAAAACCTTAAAAAAAATCCAATCCATGGCTTCTAGCAGCAACTCACCCGACAAAGATCCTAAGAACCGGTCTGTTCACAACGAGTTTGAGAAGCAAAAGATTGTACCAGGATTGCCTGCTGTTGGTCGTGGTGTGGATCGGGCTGATGAAAAGAAGATGTGCATAGGAAGGAAACGACAGCTAACAACTTTAATCCCGTCAATGGCTTCAAGCAGCAACTCATCAAACAAAGATCCTGAGAACTTGTCTGATGACGAGTTTGAGGAGCGACAGATTGTACTAGGTTCGCCTGCTGTTAAGGAGATGTGTATAGGAAGAAGGAATTTCGGGTTGTCATGGGGGTTTATAACGGATCAAGGTGGCAGGAAGCATATGGAGGATCGGATTGTTTTGTATCCGAATTTTATGTCGATGAAATGTGATACTTTTGGTGGTTGTACTGCGCCGAAGAGTGAGCTCGGGTTGGATGAGTCTTTTGTTCATTACTTTGGTGTCTTTGATGGTCATGGTGGTGACGAGGTAAGAAACTATGTAAATTTTGTTTGATCTTATTTGAGTTCAAGTTTGGATATTTAATTAGCAGCTGATTGTTTTAAGCTGTATTTTTTTGGTGCATTTCAGATTCCACAGGTTTTATTTTATTTTTCCTGCTAATTAAAATTTGTATCTATGTTCTTGTCTAGCAAGTAATTTGAACTGCATATGTGAATTGTTAATTTGTGTCTTAAAATATACTATTGTATATCTTCAATGGCTCAAAGCTAATATTTTTTGATATATTGTTTACTATTTAGGTGTGTTTATGGCAATTATAAGGAATTGTGTTACTCTTTGTATGTGTATCTTTGAAGAATGAACGTGGATATCCGTATATCTTCAAAATCGATAAATATGTGTTGCAGCTTACATTTTATACAACCAGCTAGCTTACTAACCGTGATAATTTAATTAAGTGACTAAATGATACTACATGATATTGTAAGATTCATATTAGTTATTGACATCACTAGAACACATCTACGACGTGCACTGTGAGATCTTAAACGTGCATGAGTTTGTATAGAAGTGTTTCTTAAAGCGTTAAACCGAACGTGAATAGCACAAAATTAGCCAAGTAGATTTTGAGAATTTGTAGCACAAAATTAGGATTCCAAATCAACGAAAAGGAGAAAAGGATTATTGTGAAACTATATATATATATATATATATATATATATATATATATATATATATATATATTTTGAACAGATTATTGTGAGACTCTTACATTGCAGAAACCTTATAGAAAATGTGTACCATCCCAACTAATAGATTTTGAAGGACACACCTGAACCATACGCACCTGATACAACATGAAACTCAATTAATCAAGTCTAGATTTGATGTTTAAGTACGTAATAGGCCTAATTGAGCGCCCCTTGCAGATAAAAAATGATGTCCAATTAGGCTAATAATCAATGGTTGATCAATGAAGTTCATTTTTTTTTTTTTTTTTTTTTTTTTTTTTTTTTTTTTTTTGGTAAAAGAGACTTTTGACCCTGGTAAAATACATTACACCAAAAACATTGAAGTACAAAGGATGCAGGTGAATCCCTCATCTCAGTCCCAAAGGACACTTATAGACTCTCAATATAAGCATGACAAATCATACTTATAACTTACCAAAATGAAACTACCAATAATGACTAAATTACATAAGACAATACAATACTGCTCAAGTTCATATGATAGGTATAATGACACCAAAAACATTGACAATCGATTAGAAAGTTAAGTGTAATTTTATTAAGTAGCATTTGTAGGGATGATGATTATGTGAACCGATACTAATTATATTAGACGACATGTTCATATGATAGGTATAATGACATTTTAGAAGACGTTGCTGTCTGAATGAATTTATTTATGGACTTATGATCAAATCTTGGAGCTACATGATAAATAAATGATGTCTTGTGTGAATACGTTGTAGTGAAATTTACTTCATTTACACGATGTGACCTTTGACACCATCGGGTCCAACATATGCAAACTTAATTACCGTTGCTAAAGAGCAGCCTAGGTTTTTTTCCATGATCTGTAGATTTAATATTTAGGTCTTGATCAAAACTTCTGCTACAAAAGTGACTATCAATAGCTTGAACCTAACTGTAATAAGATGAAAGGTGAGAATGATCTATTTTACATTGACGATATGGATGTCTCTGAAACTATTTATGGTGTGTTTAGTTGGAGAAAAAATTATGTTGTTTTCTATCTCTAGTTTTGTGAAAATTTGGAAGGGACAGTTATCTCCACAAAACACTTGAAAATATAAAAAACGCGTTTAGTTGATGTTTGTATTTTCCATTTTGAAGAAGGGGAAGGAGGATTGTGGTTTACAAAGGAAAACAACAAAAAATTGTTTTGTAGTTTTCCTTGTTAAGTTAGGAAATAAGGGATTTTGTGTTTTGCAAAACATTTTGTTGGAAAACGTTGATTTGTACGTGATCTCTGTTTACCTTGTTTTCCACAAAACATTTTGTAGAAAACAAGGGTGTTTTCCTCCAACTAAACGCATCCTTATATTTTTGGAAAGTGAAGACCTAATAATTTTAAAGTGGAGAGTGACAGCTTAATTAATTAAATGATCGGATATGGTTAGTTAAAAGTATGTACCATTAATCTGTATAATTTGATAATGTATGATAGAGCATGCTATTAGCCTGCTTACCTTAGCTGAGCTACTCTATCTGATATGATTGAGGCCAAAAACAATGAAATGCAATATTAGTTAAAGACTTAAAGCTCCCGGTTTTGGTTATTTCAATATAATTAGGCCGCCTGATCTTAATACTAGATATCAGTCCTCGCTCCCTGCTGTTTGGATTCGGCTTCCCTACACTCCCTTGCCATTTTTGACGCTTGCATACCTTAAAAGTTCTTTGAGACCACATATACGAGGCACCTTTCGAGTTTTGAGGGACTAGATTATATTGTGGAAGAATTGAATATGCGTTAGTATGGTGGTACTGACAGCCTTACTGAGAGCCAAAAAAATATTCATTTGGTCGATCACCCTTCTGGATGTAATTAAGCTTACTGCATTGACATTAAAAATTGTTTGATTGTTTTACTACACATTCTTGCATGCACGAAACTTCCGGCCAAACCATTTGATTACTACGTACTTAATAAGTTGCCCTTTAATGGAGATACAGGTCAACAAGAAGACAAGGCTGCTAATGGAGTTATGAACAAGAAGATTCTATCAGCCATCTCTTCCAACTATGCTCATCATCTCAAGTGTTTAGTTAGTTGTTATACAATGTAATAGTTAAATGTAATTGTAGTGTAGTGATAGTTTACTCTTGTATAATAGATGTAGCAGAGTATTGAAGATGGTCAACGCAGGTCAACTCATTCAAGTGTTAGTTATGAGTTTTCCCGCCAAGATCATACTCTTTAAATACTGATGTAATAGTCTCATTTCAATCAATCAATCAAGTAACCTTTCATTCAATCTCACTCTTTTCTCATTATGGTATCAGAGCCATATGAGCTCTAACAAACCCCCAACAACCCCTCAACTGAAATCTAACAAACTCCGATCAATTTAACAAATTCCGATCATTATTCCGGCAACACCAGCAGTTTCCGATCAATCATAAAATCAATCTGTTAAAATTCCGATCATCTTCCATCACAAAACACCATGAATAATTCAAATACCACTAACACAAACACAACTAATCCCACCATTGATGATGTCACCTCACCTAATCACCCACTATTTCTACATCAACATGATCATCCTGGTTTAATTCTCATTTCCAAGAAGCTGACAGGATCAGATAACTATGGATCTTGGAAAAGATCCATGATGATTGCTCTCAATGCTAAAAATAAGCTCAAGATTGTGACTGGTGAATATGAAGAACCAATGGTTAATTCAGAACTCAGGCCACTTTGGGAAAGAACAAATGATATGATAATTTCATGGATTCTAAACACACTCGATGAACAAATTGGTAATTCTTTGAACTATGTGAATTCTGCTTGTGATCTATGGAAGGAGTTGCAAGAACACTATTCACAGCTTGATGGTCACAGAATCTATCAACTTACTCATGACTTGGTTCAGTTAAAACAGAATAATGCTGCAATTGAAATTTACTACCACAAGCTTAAAGGTCTTTGGGATGAATATGATTCATTAGAAGCTCCATATCTTTGTGTTTGTGCTTGTAATTGTGATAATGGAAGGATTAATGGAGAAAGAGATCAAAGGAAGAGGTTGATTCAGTTTTTAATGGGTTTGGATGAATGTTATGCTAATGTCAGGGGTCAAATTTTGCTTATGAGTCCTATGCCAACTGTTGCTAAAGCATACAGTATGATCAGACAAGAAGAAAAACAAAGGGAAGGCAATGCACTCAAAGTTCCAGCTTCAGCAGCATTTTCTGCACAATCAAACTACACAAGGAACAGTTACAATGGTAATTCAAGATTTGGAAATGGTAATTCAAGGTTTGGAGAGTCATTTGCAAGAAACAGTGGTCAAAAAGATTCAACACAGAGAAGAAGCAGTTTCAAGAAAGGGGTAATTTGTGGTAATTGTGGTAAAGAAGGTCACTACAAGGAAGAATGTTATCAATTGGTTGGATATCCTGTGGGTCACCCATTACATGGGAAGTTTAAATCAACTGTCCAAACACCCAGAAATAACCATCAAGATCACTCAATGAACAAAGTAATCAATATGACAGTTGCACAAGGAAGTAATGGTGAGATGGCAAATACTTCAGGACAAAGTGATGCAATGAGTGCAAGGATGGATCAGCTTCAAAATCAATTGAATCAAATGATGCTTATGATGCAGAGCAACAAAGAACAAAATGGTGCACAATTCATGAACACTGAAGGTACACCTAGACTTATTGCCACTCTCACTACCAGATCATACAAACTGATTGCTTCACATATTAATGCTAGCACTTATAAATTCATTGCATCTGTCTTAATTAAGCAAAGGTACTTATGGGTAGTAGATAGTGGTGCCACTGATCATGTCTGCATAACATTAACTTTAATGCACAATGTTCAAGTCTGCACACAACCCATATTTGTCACCTTACCAAATGGTCAAAACACAAAAGTCACACAAATTGGATCAGTGTATATTAACTCTGCTATAACCTTACACAATGTGCTTTACATTCCTTCATTTGCATATAACCTACTCTCTGTGAGCAAACTAGGAACACACATACCACTCTCAGTTCTCTTTACACCCTTTGCCTGCTACTTTCAGGACCACCACAAGAGGATTGCACATGGCAACCTCTATAATGGCCTCTACATCATTCAACAAGAACTCAAAGCAACTCCTTCAACCATTCTCACTGTGAATACCACCAATTTGGATCTTTGGCACTCAAGGCTTGGACATCCTTCACTTCCTGTTTTGCAACAAATAAAGTCCATTTCACTTTCAAAAGAATGTTCTGTACATAATTGTGATGTTTGTCTTTTAGCAAAACAACATGCTACACCCTTTTCTCAGAGTGAATCAAATGCAAAATCATTGTTTGATCTAATCCATGTAGATGTTTGGGGTCCTTATAAACATCCAACTGTGAACAAGTGCCATTACTTTCTAACCATTGTAGATGACTATTCAAGAGCAACATGGACTTACTTGTTACCTTCTAAACACCACACAATATCAACAATCAAAATGTTTCATGCTTTCATTCTAAATCACTTCAAAACAACACTCAAGACTGTTAGAAGTGACAATGGCACAGAATTCCTCAATCATTCACTATCTGAATTTTTCAAAAACAATGGAATCATTCACCAAACTTCATGTCCCAATACACCTCAGCAAAATGCCAGAGTGGAGAGAAAACATAAGCATCTATTGGAAGTAGCAAGGGCAATTAGATTTCAAGCAAATTTTCCTATTCATTTTTGGGGTCACTGTCTACTTGCAGCAACATATCTCATTAACAGATTACCTTGTAAACCATTAAACCACAAAAGTCCATATGAGATGCTGTACCAAACACCCCCTTCACTAGATCATTTAAGAATTCTTGGATGTCAAGCTTATGCTCACCAACATACCACAGATAAATTTGAATCAAGATCTATACCCTGCATCCACATTGGTTATCCTACAACACAAAAAGGTTATCTGTTATATGATCCCAAAACTCACAAGATTTTTGTTAGTAGACATGTCAGATTTCATGAACACATTTTACCATTTGCTCACAAACCTACCACTACATCACCAACATCAGAACCAGTTTCACCTGCACCACACAATATACCAATTTTTACACCACCCATTCAACCAATATCTGAAATACCAACTGTCACACCCACAGAGTTAAACACTGATCCAGCAACCAATACAACCTCATCATCACAACCTCATGATTCAGATACACCTTCACCATCTCAACATCATAATGCAGACACATCTCCAACAACATTCTCATCTACATCAGACCCTACACACTCACCCTCACCATCACCATCACCACCACCACTTAGAAAATCCACAAGAACAACAAAAATACCAAATAAGTTAAAAGACTTTCATGTCACTGTTCCTAAATCAAAACACACAGCTAATTCACTCACAAAATTTCACCACTCAAAATACATTAATTATGCTAACATACACTCATCTCAACACAGACATCTCATCAATACCATTAATAAGACAGTGGAACCACAATCTTATACTCAAGCTGCCAAACACTTAAGATGGAAAGATGCTATGAACAAAGAGTTGCATGCATTAGAAACCAACAACACTTGGGTCATAGTCTCTCTTCCAGCAGGCATATCACCAATTGGTAGCAAATGGGTATTTAGAATTAAATACAGGTCAGATGGAACCATTGAGAGATACAAAGCTAGATTGGTAGCAAAAGGATACAATCAAAAGGAAGGGATTGATTATACTGAAACATTTGCACCTGTAGCTAAGATGGTGACAGTTAGAATTTTCTTAGTTGTAGCTATTCATTACAATTGGCATATAGCTCAACTAGATATTAACAATGCATTCCTTCATGGAGACTTAGATGAGGATGTTTACATGACCCTACCTCAAGGATATCATCACAACACCACCATTCCAAATCCTGTGTGCAAACTTAAGAAATCATTGTATGGTTTAAAGCAGGCTAATAGACAGTGGTTCACTAAGTTAACCAACTTTCTCATTCAAAAAGGGTTCACTCAAAGTTTTGCAGATACTTCTCTACTCACATATAAGAAAGGATCAGATTTTTTGGCCTTAGTGATATATGTTGATGATCTTCTCCTCGCAGGCAACAACCCTGAACTTATCTCACACATCAAACATCAATTAGATTTAGCATTCAGTATCAAGGATCTAGGAAGCTTAAACTATTACTTAGGAATTGAATTTTTGAGAAACACCAAAGGAATCACCATGTCACAAAGAAAATATGCACTTGAACTGATTCATAGTGCAGGGGTCCTAGATCACAAGCCTTCTCATACTCCAATCAATCCTATTGTTAAGTTGAATGATACAGATGGAGAACCATTGGATGATCCTTCTCAATATAGAGCTCTAGTAGGTAAATTACTCTACCTTACTATTACAAGACCAGATCTTTCATATGCTGCTCATGTTCTTAGCCAGTTTAGTCACAATCCTAGAACACCTCATTGGAAAGCCTTAATCAAGGTTCTCAGATATATCAAACTCAGTCCAGGACAAGGATTATTCTTTCCTGCTCACAATTCTTTCCAGCTTAAAGCTTATTGTGACAGTGATTGGGCTAACTGCCAAACAACAAGGAGATCAGTTACTGGTTTTTGCATATTTCTTGGCTCATGTCTTATTTCCTGGCAATCAAAGAAGCAATCAGTGGTCTCTAGGTCTTCTACAGAAGCAGAATACAGGGCACTTGCAGATTGTACATGTGAACTTACTTGGCTACTTAGTCTATTCAAAGATTTGCAGATACCAATCACTACACCTGTTCCAATCTTCTCTGACAATCAATCATCTATTGCTCTAGCTTCTAATCCTATTCAGCATGCCAGGACAAAACACATAGAGATTGACTGTCATTTTGTTAGAGAAAAGATTAAATTGGGCAAAATTCTTCCAGTGTTCATTTCTTCTCATCATCAAGCAGCTGATGCACTAACTAAAGGATTGAGCAGAGCTCCATTTCACAATTGTATATCCAAGTATGGCATGTGTGATCCATACACACTGCCAACTTGCAGGGGGGGTAATGGAGATACAGGTCAACAAGAAGACAAGGCTGCTAATGGAGTTATGAACAAGAAGATTCTATCAGCCATCTCTTCCAACTATGCTCATCATCTCAAGTGTTTAGTTAGTTGTTATACAATGTAATAGTTAAATGTAATTGTAGTGTAGTGATAGTTTACTCTTGTATAATAGATGTAGCAGAGTATTGAAGATGGTCAACGCAGGTCAACTCATTCAAGTGTTAGTTATGAGTTTTCCCGCCAAGATCATACTCTTTAAATACTGATGTAATAGTCTCATTTCAATCAATCAATCAAGTAACCTTTCATTCAATCTCACTCTTTTCTCATTACCCTTGCTAATCATAAATACTTAACTTATGTTAATGGTACTTGTGTAAATATGCATTTACGACTATTATATATTACAACTATCAGAAACACACAAACTGTGGATCAATTCTCTCTTATGGAATTAACCCTTGAATATAAGTCTTCAGGTTTTTCCTTATCTTGCTAGATTAGAATATAGTGAGTTTAACGGACTTATGATGCTACTCCAACAAGAATATAATCCATATTTTTCTTGGTGACACAGGTAAGTGATTATTGCGCGGACTCATTGCACAAAGCAGTGAAAAAAGAATGGTGGCAGTCTGAAGGTCTTATAAATGAATGGATGGAACGGTGGCAGCATTCTCTCACTAAAGGTTATGATCAGGTCAACAGGGTTCGTGAGAGGCATTTTAAGGGTGGATCAACTGCAGTAGTAGTCCTTATTTCAACTTGCCAAATCATTGCTGCTAACTGTGGTGATAGTAGGGCTATTCTTTGCCGCGGGTCACATACCATCCCTTTGACCGAGGATCATAAGGTATATATTTATTATGCCTAATACAGTAAAACTTTATTTATTTTCAATATATGGAATTTTCACTAACAAACTTGGTAACTGTTATTTTAAACAGCCTGATAGGGAAGATGAGCTGGAGAGGATTAGCAAGAGTGGGGGTCGTGTAGTGAAGGACTCGTGGGGTATAATGAGAGTGAATGGTAATCTTGCAATGTCGAGGGCAATAGGTGAACAAAATATATCTTCTGAATTCTGGTTTTTTAAGTTTGATATCCGTTTTGATGCGCAGATAAGTTGGGGTAGGCAACGTAGCAATTTTCCAGCACAAAACGAAATAAACGGGTTAGGGTTGGATCTTAATGGGTTCGGGGTATATACTGGTCAATCCGTGTAACCCTTTTAATAGGGTTTTGGTCATTAAATAGCAATGAACTTTTTCAAATGTAACGATTTGGTACGTGAACTCTGAAAAAGTTGTGTAAATGTAACGAACTTTCATAAAATGTTCAAATCTGCACATTTTGATGATGTGTCATACCTGATAGTCTCACAGGCGGCACAATTTTATAAATTGACAGCCATCAAAATGTGAACACTTTACGAAAGTTCGTTACATTTACACAATTTTTTGAGAGTTCACGTACCAAAACGAGACAATGAAGAAAGTTCGTTGCTATTCTATGACCAAAGCCCCTTCTAATATTGTTGAACAAAATGGTGTTAAATGATTCCAAGCTTTCGTCGTTTTATACATTTCTGAGCAAACTCGTTTTAAAACACATTAAGCTGTAAGGTACTTAATTATAAGTTTTCTTTATGTTTAATGTTGGACTAATATTTGACTTCTGGCAACTAAATTTCAGGAGATAAGCATCTGAAACCATCTGTAATTACAGTTCCTGAGTTTACTTTCGTCAAAAGGAATCAAGAAGACGAGTGCATAATAATAGCTAGTGATGGCATGTGGGATGTCTTGTCTACAGAAGTAGCGGGAGATATGGCTTGTAAACTGCTGCAACACGAGCGTATATCAGCAAGACCTGATGAACTCCCAAACACAATATGTTGCAGAGCATCTTTTAAGTTAAGCACGTTCAAGATCAAGCACTGATAACCTTTCAGTGATTGTTATTGATTTGAAGCCAAAAGGAACGAGCTAGATGTATAGCTCTAAACATGTTGCAATTATGTAACAAAAGTCATTCTATTAGCTATATACAATCTTAATGAAGTTTTTCTTGTTCATATGTGGATAATGGATAACATACATTATTTTCAGTTTAATGTTTCAAGTCTTGTTACTCCATATTCAATATCTTTCTTAGTCTAGTGCTTATGCGCGTGTTTATCTGGAAGTATGGATTTTTAAAGGTGTTGCATCTTAACTACTTATAATGTAGATTTAGTCAAAGGGGAAAAGTGAAAAACTGAATTTTCAGTCAATCCTCATTTTGCCCTTCTATACTAAAAGGGTGAGAGAAAATGAATTGTTTAATTAATGCTTTTATTAAAACACCCCATAACTTAAAATTACAATAATTTATTCATATGATACAACCAATTAAAAGCATCTATATCAAATTAAAAACAATCAATTAAAACACCCCTTACTAAAAAAGTACAATAAAATTTTCACAATATACAATTTAAACAAGCTACAACATAATATAAAATATAAAATAATTAAACACACTAATTAATGTTATTTTTAAAACACCCTAAAATGAAAAGTATATGTTATTATACACATTCTACAAATTAATAAAACACACAAAACTTTATACAAGCTAACAAGTTGATGTTGCATATAGTTTTGAAAACTGGACCGGACCAACGGGTTCAACTGGGAAAAACATATAGTTTTGAAAACTGGACACGACGGGTTCAGTTATTAAAAGCATGACTCGGTTTAAATCGACCCATTTTTCGACCGGAACGGTTCAACCGGATTTCAAAACATTATGTTGACATGAGCTTAAGTATCAAAGTCAATAAGTCAATAAGTCAACACATTTAATCCCTAAATCTTCAAACTTTTATTAGAGGTGGCAAAACGGGCGGGCACGGGCACGGGCACGGGCTAAAATGGCACGGGTTAAAACGGGCACGAGCTAAACGGACAAATTATAAATCGGGCCAAACGGGCACGGGCTAAAACGAGCAAATTATAATTCAACTATTAAAAACATTCGGAACAGTCCTAAAAACCCCTTTAATTCATCTTGTAAAAAAAGATCAAGCATCTAAGTCTTAACTATATTTAATTATTTTTCTTAAAAAAAAATAGAGTATTAAATGACTAAAAATGCAACTAATTAAATATATCTATCAATTAATTAGAGTATTAAATAATTATGCATAAAATAGTTAATAAATGAGATAAATTAAAATTAAAATAGTTGGAATGTTTTATAGTTACCAGTGACAAGTGAATTGGTCGGAAAAAAATGAGAGTAATTGCTTGAAAGTTAAATTGTGTGATTCGAAAGCCCATATAATAATATATGTTTTTATCTTTTGCCTGTAAGAGCCCATCAAATAAATGCAAGGGGGCAAAAAACGCCCCAAACTTTTAAAAAAGTGTCAAAAATCGCCCAAAAGTTACAAATTGGGCAAGATTTGCCATCCCTAACTTTTATTATTTTTCATTTATAACCCATAAACTTTCTTTTATCACTAAACGATCTGTCGTTATAAAATCCCGTTGCTATGCACGGGTATTCGTCTAGTATGATGGAGAAAGGGAATCTCCTTCTCTTGTCCCCTAAAAGTCACAAAATCATATTCTGATCCCTTCCCACCCACCCTATACAATTTATAAAAGCATTAGATGTGACTATACGATTTAATGTAAAAGAAATATGAGATACTACATGAATATTACACTTTCACAATGCCACTTATAAGTTAAAATGTGCTTGAGTTTGTATCTTATGCTACGTGGTACGTTGAAGATTATCAAAGGCATGTCTATAGAGGCCAATGACAAGAATTATTGCGTTTTCAAGCGGATGGAACTTCCTAGTTTCATCCTTTTGTATTGTAAAATGAATTATCAACGCTGTTGTTTAGTTGATGAAAAAAGTTTCAGATATCGAGTATGGTATTGTAGATATGTTACATAAGCACTACACTCAACTTCTGTTATGCGGGTAATGTGGCAAGATGGACATGATGGTAACGGGTCGTATGGGACCACTTGGTTGACCCGTAACACGTATTATTTTTATGACATAGTTAATTCAGATGTGATTATGATTAAATTTTTTCTAAACATAATCTAGTTCTTATGAATTTTCCTCCTTTGACCCGTTAGATATAGTAAACCATAACCTGAGATTGACACCTTTACTTACACCTGAAATTTGATAAATTGATGTGAGGATCTTATTTCTTCATTCTTCTTTTGGGCACATCAAAAAAGAGAATCGTTTAGCAACAAACACAAAAAAATCTGATCCTATTAGTAAATTCTGAGGATAAATAACAAGAATGATATGACAAGGGCCACTAACTATGTGTAACCCCTATGTGCTAATTGTCATGTGGAATAAGTGCTTTTACGTGCACCAAGTCGATTATGATTCAGCTTGGTTTGTGTAAAACATTGCATACAACTATTTACCACACATGCCTAGAATTTGATACCATTTGGCAGCACAATATTGGCAAAACAGTATGTGTGTAGTCAGTTTATTCTGATGGATATAACCATAATCCAATATCCAAACAGAGAAGAATCGAGGGTCTTATTTTTTTTATTTTTTTTATTTTATTTTATTATTATTTTTTTTTTTTATTTTTTTTTTTCTTATCATGAGATGAATTCATGAAAGGAATGAAAGCACTGACTTGCATATATCTGAATCATGATTTGTTGTTGTTCCTTGTTATGGTTTTATGTCAAAAATGCCACTCATATTAGCATCAAACCTAAATAATTGTTTGTATATTGACACGTACATAACTATAAGCTGTTAAAAACTTAAGTTATTGGTTTGAGATATTTTATACCAGATTATTTGTTAGGAGAAGCAGTAAACCTGTGTAGTACTAATCATCATTTCGCTAATAAAGCATCACAATAAGCTTTTTAGTGTAAAGATATTGGTAGGCTAATATTAAAATGTTCCAATGAGATTCAGCCATTCAGGTATGGAGATATTTTCTGATATAGTATTAACGTTAACATCTGAGCATCTGAGTAGTGTGCTTTTTATGATACCATGAGCCACCCAAAATTTACATTCCATTTTTTGTCGATTGCTTACTAAGTCCCCCCCCCCCCCCCCCCCCCCCCCAAAAAAAAAAAAAAAAAAAACCAACCAAATAAGCGTATATTTTCCGATGCAATTTGTAGGTATTTTATATTCATTATTCTTGTATTAGTTGGATTTTGGACATGGAATGAACCTTTTTTTCTTAGCTTTTCGCTCCATATTACCTCCCACCCAAGAATCGAATCCACGTTCCTGTTTGCATGCAAAAGCAGTGAAGGATCGATTAACTTCTTTTGTTGCTTTGTATGTCAAATCCAATACTCTTTTTCCTAAATTTATATCATGACATATTGTTAATGGGGATGCTATGAACCAATAGAATTTATTTGTGACATGACATGACAATATATTGCTGTCTTTATGAGCCTATAAAACCCCATCCTCCCATTCCATATTTAGCATCAATTTACTTCACATCACCCTTTCAGTTTAGCAAGCTATTTATAGTGTACGTATACACTCGGTCTTTAGATTTTGTATATTACTATATATCTTTTGACAGGTTATTCCTGAATCCTGAATGGTTAAACTGTTTGCCAATAAAAGGAAATGTTATCGAGGCTAAAGCTGTTCATGAGTTGCTTTCTGTAATGGTTGAAAGGCAAGTAAAATTACATGTTACCAGCATTAGTCATCCAATCTCCTATTTACTTCCATTTGATGTCATCAACCTATCTCGTTTTACAGGTTAGACGCAGAACTCTTAGGCTCCAACAATCAAAACCTTCCTAAAATTGTTTCCATTTTTGCCGAGGTTTATATACTTCTGTTAATTGGTTCTTTCTATGGAGTGTACTTTTACAATTTGTGTTTGAAAATAATCGATCAATCGATAATTTTTTTTATGGTGTAGATTCTATGTGCTGGTAAGGACCTTGCTTCAGATCAAACCATAAGCCGCATAATCAATCTTTTGAGACAGCTTCAACAGAAGCTACCACCTGCCACATTGGCTTCAATATGGTCCGCCCTGCAGCCCCCGCAACAATTGGCATTGCAATCCATTCTGTCATAAGACCAGCGTCATTACATATATTTACATAAGATACTTTTGCTATTCATTTTTTTCTGTGTGGCGGACATACAACAGCCTTGGATGGGTTGTTTGGTTGAGTGTGAAGTATGTCGTGACTCGTGAGTGAGATTTTGGTTAAATAGTGTTCACATTAGAGTTTCGAAGCAATGTAGATTTTGGTGATGTGCCACTAGAAAGTAAGGGGAAGGGTTGTACTACTTTGTGACTATTATTTACAGAGTAAATTGCAAAAACCGTCCATGTGGTTCACTTAGATTGCATGCTTCATCCCCCGTCTTTCGAAAGTGCAGGCAGCCTCAGCCTCCCTGTGCGCAAATGTTAAGTTCAATTTCGTCACTCACCAAAGTTGAATGACTAATTTGCCCTCATTCTCGCCCCTTTTGAATCTCCTCTTGGATTTTTATTAATTCTTATAAATAACTCATCATCATCCTCAATAAACATCCAGACAACCAAAAACTTTAGAAAATCACATATAAACTTCTTAAGTTTCTATATAATGACATCCTCGTCAATCTCAATGCTAATGTTCAATCACTCAATTCATTGCTTTATTCCACTAATTAAGAAATCAACAGATTTGGTTTGCAAACTACACTTAGTGACCTCATCCATGAAAACGCATGGTTGTGACCTAGTGAATGGTTAAATAAGTATCCGACTTTGTCTCTTATTAATATTCCTATGCTAAATTCGGACCAAAGGGATACTTTAGTATGGAAAAACAGGTTGGGTGTTGATAAAAGGTTTTCGGTTAGTATTGTGTGGGAGGATATTGGACCTCGTGGTACCACCTGTAGAATTATATCATTCCTTGTAATCTGAAATGAGTACAATAGAAGTATATAAATACACAATACAACACATAAATGGGTTAAGCCCAATATACACACGGGCCTCATAATAATCGCTACTAACAGCCCCCCGCAGTCGAAGCGGGAGGTGGACAAATGTTCAGACTAGTTCGAAAATCATCAAACAAAGCATATGGAAGTCCTTTGGTGAAGATATCGGCGAACTGATAACGAGAGGGTACATGTAACACGCGTACATGACCAGCTGCCACTTGATCATGAACGAAATGAATATCAATCTCAATGTGCTTCGTGCGTTGATGCTGCACTGGATTAGACGAGAGATACATAGCGCTAACATTATCACAATAGACCAAAGTAGCAGACTTCAAAGGTGAGTGAAGCTCTCGCAAGAGATTGCATAACCAAGTGGTCTCAGCAACTACATTTGCGACCCCACGATACTCAGCCTCCGCACTTGAGCGGGATAAGGTAACTTGACGCTTAGATGACCAAGACAATAAGTTGTTGCCAAGAAAAACACAATACCCAGAAGTGGAACGACGTGTGGTAGAGGCAGCCTGCCAAATTAGCATCTGTATAACCAACCAAAGAGCCAGACAAGGAGGAGTATATCTGAAGACCATAATCAAGTGTCCCATGAACATAACGTAGGATCCGTTTGAGAGCCGCAAGATGAGGCTCACGAGGATCATGCATATCTAAACAAATCTGTTGTACCCCATAAGAAAGGTCGGGATGAGTAAATGTAAGATACTGAAGAGTACCTGCTAGACTCCTGTAAAGAGTTGGGTTAGAAACACTGACACCATCTGGACCAAGCTTATGCTCTGTATCAACAGGCGTGCGACAAGGATGACAATTGAGCATACCAGCTCGATCCAAAACCTCCAAGGCATAATGCCGCTGATTTAAGAAAATACATGTATCATTACGTGAAATAGAAATACCTAGAAAATAGTTCAAAGAACCAAGGTCAGTTGATGAGGCGAAAAGTGTACCGCTTTTAAGGGGTCATTTAAGCCCGAATTCAAGATTATTTGATCAAATATTGCCCTAAATCGTTCCTTTTGTCATTTTAGGTACTTTTGGAGACAAATCTGGAAAAAGAAGCATTTTGGACGTTTTTGGAGCATAAAAGTGAAGAAAACGACAAAGTCTCAAATTCCTTGCTGGGAACAGTACCTGATGACGTCAAGCCATTACACATGATGGCGTCAAGAGTAACAAAAGATGTGGATGTGGAACTTATAACGTGACGGCCCAGAACATTTTCTTTGTTAATGGCCTGACGGCGTCACCAAGCCCGTCAAGGTCCAAATACATGTGACGGCCCAGAGTAGATTTGCAAATGAAGGCGTCAAGACTGGATCTAGGCAATACGAATTTCACTTTGGCGGTGAGTTGACGGCGTCAGAGGATAATACATGAAGCCGTCAGGATGCTTGGTCTATATATACTTTTTAATTTTTCATTGTAAAGTGTGGAACAAGTTGTGGAATATCACACACAAACCCTAGGTCGAATTTCCTGCATATTGAAGGGGTTTCAAACCCTTCTTTCTTCCATGTTTTAATAAAGATAAGTTCTCTAATAATCATTCAATATGTCTATGTATTGTTTGATTCTATCTTATGTTTATCTTTCTTTTAACATGTTAGGCTAGGCTTTTATTGTGTTTGCTTAGATGTAGTGAAACGTAGATGTTGATTATTGGTTGATTGTTTGTTTATAATTGTTACGGATGATTGTATTCGATGTTAGGCTTAAGAAAACTAGCAGACTTCCATTGGCAACTTGCTTGAACGTCTTAAGAAACATGATCGGAGGTGTACTACGATTTTTGGTTGTATTTAATGCATAAGTGAATTCTAATGATCCCATGTTAGGAGCTTTTAATCGGCTCGACATAGGAGTGAAGTAGGATCTTATAGAGTTAGGGAATATTGTACACGGCCCTACGACTAGTATTAAGGAATATAACCCGTCATCCATGCAATTGTAACAAGCTAATCAACCGGTAAAAGATATCTAGGGAGTAATGAAATCTAAGTAAACACAACTTTTCTCATTATTGTTTCCACCACATTAGTACATTAGTTTAATTTTCATTTTTGTTATTTTATTTTAATTGCATCTTTAGTTAATTGGGCTAGTTAGCTAACAACTAATTCCGCACACTCCTTTAAAACCCGAGATTTTACTTGCTTTCATAAAATATAAAAAAAATACAAAAAGAATCATCTCTCACCTCTAGACCTAGTTTAGTAGGCTTTCTAATCCTAGCGATACTATTCCTGAGTTGAACGATCAATCCCCTGATACTTTTCACTATACTATACTACAACGATCAGGTACACTGCCTGGTGGGGGTTGTAAGCTTCTCAAGATCCCTTGAGAGGTAAAACCTGTTGCGAGGGCGCAATCCCCCGTATCAAGTTTTTGGCGCCGCAGCCCGAGGAATAGTTATTGTCTAGGTTAGAATTTCTTTTTATTAGGTCTACTTGCTAGATTCCTTTCTAGTAAGATTTTTATTTTTATTTTTAGGTTTTCTTTATTCTATCTTATTTCTTCATTTCTTTGTTCGTAACCATTACCATCTGACATCATGAAAGGTGGTAATATATTTGATCCCATCAACCCACCACAACAAAACCACCCACAAAACCCACCACTAGCAAACCAACCTCCTAGACCCCGAACTTTAGGAGAGTATTCCCGTCCTAGCCACCAAGGCTATCGAAACACCATTGAGCTCACTCAAGGAGCTAATGTGTCCCCATTGCGATCCGACGCCATCCGGTTGGTGCAAAGCGGATGTGCATTCCATGGACTTCGTTCCGAAGATCCTAATCAACATCTCAACGATTTCCTAAAAATCGTAGATTCCATAGACCTTGATGTTGCAACTAGAGAGTCGACCCGATTACGTCTATTCCAATTCTCTCTACGTGATCAAGCTAGTCAATGGCTTGAACGTTTACCCGTGGGATCCATCACCTCTTGGGATGATCTCACTTCTCGTTTCCTTGCTCAATTTTTCCCACCGGGGAGAACTACCAAGCTTAGAAATGATATTTTGATGTTCCAACAACGTCAAAGTGAAACTCTATATGAAGCATGGACTCGTTTCAAGGACTTACTCCAAAAAGTCCCTCATCATGGCATAGATCTTTGGCTCCAAGTCCAAATCTTCTATGACCATATCAATCTCTCCACAAGGCGTACCATTGACCAATCGGCCGGTGGCAAGCTACGTGATCTAAGTGTGGAAGAATCACGGGAACTCATAGAAGATCTTGCTCTCTATGACAACGAAAGTTGGAATGATCCCCGTGATTTGAACAAAACAGTCAAGGCAATATTTTTGCCTTCGAACAATTCTAGCACTCCCGACCGTAGGATCATGGAACTTGAGGACCAAGTCAAGTTTCTCATGAAATCCTACGAAGCTCCTAAGCCTTCAAGCAAAGTGAACAAAATCACTTCCTCATGCGAATTATGTAGTGGTCCCCATGACAATCGTGATTGCGTGGAACTCCCCGGACAAGCTTTTGCGGATTACGCATCCTCGTGTACCGACGGGGAGACAAGTGGTACACTTTCAAACCCAAGCCAAACCCTTACGGTGATTCCTACAATCATTCTTGGAAAAATCACCCGAACCTTAGGTGGAAACAAAACCAAAACATGCCCCAAAACAATTCTTCCAATCCACCTAATCGTTACCAACCAAACGGTCCATCCTCTAACCGTACTTTCAACAACAATCCTTCCAATAACTATGGTAGTACCAATAATCTTGAAGGATTGATGTCCAAATTTATGGCATCTCAAGAAGCTCGCATAGCTAAATTTGAAACCGAATTCAACCAACAACAAACGGAGATGACCAATAAAATTGACAACTTGTTGAAAGCCCTCAACAACCAAGTGCTAACTACACCTAGGAAGGACACTAGTAGCGGAATCTAAATTAAGGACCCCTCATCATCCAAACACGCCCACTTTGTCAATGTTGTCACCATTAAGCCAATAGATAAGAATATAGAAGAAAGCGACAAGGATGAAGTTGGAATAGAAACCGGGACTAAGGATGAGATTAAGGAAGTTGAGGATATTAAGGAAGAAAAGTTAGAGAAAGTAGAAAACGTAGAGGAATACTTTGATAAGTCACCCACCAAGGAAGAACGGGAATATCATAAGGATTTATTCGATGACCCCGAGACACCATACGTCCTTGGTTCACCACTTATCAAAGCGGGTGATCCCTCTAACATCAACATACCATGAAACATTGGGCATATGAATGTGTGGAAAACTTACATCGATCTTAGGTCTCCTATAAACATTATGACTAGGACCTATTATAATTGGGTAATGAAGAAGCGACTTGAATATAGGATGATACCTAACACGAATTGGATGAGAAACTTTGTAGGAAGAGTGAAAGGATTAGATGTCTTTGTAGGAAACTTCACTTATGTTACCGACTTTGTGATTGTAGAGGATATTCGTCCAGTAATAGATGGTTGCCTAAGTCAAGTAGTATTCGGAAAACCGTTTGTCGATAGCTTCTAAGATGAATTATGACCCGTCCCTAGGGATAGTTAGATTCAAGAATGAGAACGATGAAATTGCTTACCAAATGCCCTATAATATTGAACAATTCCGTCTTCTATCAAACCTTGAAAAGGAAAACAAACAAGTGGTTTACTATAGGAATGATGAGGATAGACGTAGAGGAGTAGATTATGTCATGAGTAGAATACTCGGTTTCTACAAGGAATGTTTGCAACTAGGTCCGGAATACAAAACTAAGATTGAAGATGACCTAGAGAATGAGACCAATGATGAGGTCACGTAATTGCCTATGACCTTGAGTCTAGCTACAAGACTCGTAAATAAAGAAAAGCGCTTCTTGGGAGGCAACTCATGCTTTGTGTGATTTTTATTTGTTTCTGTATGCATGTTTTATTTTTATTGTTGGTGGATCATGTTTCAAACTAAATTGTGAAAATGCTTTATTTTATTTTTAACTTCGTCTTAACTTCATATAAAGGTATTTTGCAAAAGCTAAGTGTAAGGGAAACCCAAATTTGTTTATAAGAACGAAAATGATCATGATTTGCCACAATATTAAATGAACATGTATATTAGTATTTGTTTAAGTCAAATGCTTGTATCGAGTCATAATGATGTTTTGCAGGATTTTCCAGGAAATAAGGCATGAGTTTTTCCATAAATTTTCCGGAAACTTAACATAAGATTTTTCCAGGAACATTCTGACGGCGTCAGGAGTTACAACCTGACGGCGTCAGGTACCAAAATTCTGAAATTTTTTGCGAGTTTTGTTTAAACCGGAGTCTTAGGTGGCGTTTAGTTGGAAAACATTTTCTTTCATTTCCTATTTCTTGTTTTGTAGGAAAAGGGATGGGAGTTTGAATTCCACAAAACAATGGAAAATTTAGAAAAACACGTTTAGTCTGAGAAACATGTGTTCGTGTTTTCCATTTTCCAAAACTAGAAAACATGTTTAAGTGTTGTTGTTTTATATCTCAATTCACTATTCACCTTAGTAATATTATAAAAACATCTTAAAAATACAAAAACAAATATTATAAACTAACCAACTAAATTATAAAATAACTAAAAAAAAAAAAAATCTAATACGAGAAAATAAAGAAATTAAAAAAGTAAAATATAATATCAAATAACGTTTTCATTTATTTTTTTACGTTTTCGTTCGATATTTTACGTTTTTGTTTATTTTTTTACGTTTTAGTATGTTTTTTTTACATTTTCGTCTAATTTTTTACGTTTTCGTCAGATTTTTTACGTTTTCATTTGTTTTTTTACATTTTCTTTAGTCTTTTTACGTTTTCGTCTGTTTTTTAACATTTTCATCCGATTTTTTATGTTTTTGTCCGTTTCTTTACGTTTTCGTCTGATTTTTTGTGTTTTCGTCCTTTTCCTTACGTTTTCGTCAGTTTTTTTACGTTTTCGTCCAATTTTTTACGTTTTCGTCCGTTTTTTTTACGTTTTCGCCAGATTTTTTACACTTTCTTCCAATTTTTTATGTTTTCATCCATTTTTATATGTTTTTTTTCAGATTTTTTACGTTTTTGTCCATTTTCTTACGTTTTCGTCCGTTTTTTACATTTTTGTTTGATTTTGTATGTTTCCATTTGTGTTTTTTACGATTTTGTCAGATTTTTACACATTTATCCATTTTTTAATATTTTTGTTTTTTATGATTTCTTCCGATTTTTACATTTTCTTTCAATTTTTTACGTTTTCTTCTGATTTTTTATGTTTACATCCGTATTTGTCTTATTTTTATGTTTTCATCTTTCATTTACGTTTTCATCTTTGATTTATGTTTTTGTAGGTTTCGTCTAACGAAAACGTAAAAAAATAGACGTAAATGTAAGTAAATGAAAAAAATGGACGAAAATATTAAAAAACATAATAGAACGGACAAAAACGTAAGAAAACATAAAAAACGAGCGAAAACGGATGAATATGTAAAACACCCCACGAAAACAAAAAAAAAAGAAAACGGACGATAACGTAAGGAAACGTACAAAAATGTTAAAGATGGACAAAAACGTAAAAAATCATGCGAAAACGTAAAAAAAAATAAAAAAATTAAAGTAACGTAAAAAATCTGACGAAAACGTAAAGAAATGGACGAAAACTTAAAAAATCATACGAAAATGTAAAGAATCGGATGAAAATGTAAAAATCTGACGAAAACATAAAAAATCTTACCAAAACATAAAAAAAGGGACAAAAATGTAAAAAATCGGGCAAAAATGTAAAAAAATCGAATGAAACGTAAAAAATCTAGCGAAAACGTAAAAAAATGGACAAAAACGTGAAAATCAGACGAAAACTTAACAAATCTGACGAAAATGGATGGAAACGAAAAAAATCAGACGAAAACTTAAAAACCATACGAAAACGTAAAAAACCGGTCGAAAATGTAAAAAATCTGATGAAAACGTAAAAAATCTGACGAAAACATAAAACAAGGACGAAAACGTAAAAAATCGGACAAAAACTTTAAAAATCTGACGGAAACGTAAAAAACCGGACGAAAACGTAAAAACAGACGAAAACGTAAAAAAACGTACGAAAACGTAAAAAATCTGACGAAAACCTAAAAAAACGAACGAAAACGTGAAAGATCAAATGAAAACGTAAAGAATCGGACGAAAACGAAAAAAATCTGACGAAAATGAAAAAAATCTGGCCAAAATATAAAAAAACGGACGAAAACCTAAAAAATCAGACATAAACGTAAAAGATCTGACAAAAACGTAAAAAAACGGACGAAAATATAAAAAATCGGACGAAAACTAAAAAAATCTGACAAAAATGTAAAAAAAAAAGACGAAAACGAAAAAAAATTGGACGAAAATGTAAAAAACCTAACGAAAACGTAAAAAAAACGGACGAAGACGTAAAAAACAGACGAAAACTTAAAAAATCGGACGAAAACGTAAAAAATCTGACAAAAACGTAAAAAAATGGACAAAAACGTAAAAAATCAGTCGAAAACGTAAAACAACTGACGAAAACTGATTTGGGGTATTTTAATGGAAAATAGGGGAAAACAATAAAATGGTGTTTTGTAGTTTTGTGTATTAAAGTTGGAAAAAGGAATTTTGTGTTTTGTAGAGAATTTTAATGGAAAACACTAATTTGAACGCAATCTCTGTTTTCCTTGTTTTCCACAAAATATTTTGTGGAAAACGATGGTGTTTTCCCTCAACTAAACGCACCCTTAAAGTTTGTGTTTATTCTTTAGTTTTATAAACTCCAGAAAATCTGCAAACATTCATTCCACAAGCATTATATCCCTTTAAATCCTAGAGAGCAACATTAAGATATATATGCTATTTTTTCTAGGATTTGTTAGTATACATAGATTGCCGCCGATTTTACGTGAGGTTACCTTGATTGTTTTCTCAGGTTTAACAGGTTATATATGACAAGAAGATGATTTATATTTCTGGAGGGAAGCTTTCAATGTTCATTTTCTTGGAGGAATATATAATCTTGTTGACACACTATCCACACCGAACGAATCTGTAATATACCGTAAAATCCCAGATCATTTATTAATGCTAATTATCGACACTATTCTTAACTAAGCCATTTTTGCGGGCTAATTTGAAATTTTTAAATGAGACACCATTTGTTTGACACCCGATATTTTGTCACCGTTTGTTTGACACCCGATTATGTTTTGTCACCTGATATCACCCGATTGTCACTCTTGGATGTCACCCAATGAGGTTAACACCGGTAACTCCCACTTGCGACCCGACACCCTATTTAGACACCGAGATATTATTAATATATATAACGATATGTATATATTAATTATTACAAATTTACTATCACTATGTATATATGAGTATATATATACGTATGACGACACCGTATATATTTTTATGGTTTTCACGAGCCGACACCGACACCAAAACTAAAGTCACGATTATATCAATCACCGATACCCCGTCATATTTTGGGCCGAGCACAAACCACAAGCCCACACGGTTCTTTTCTTTTGATTCACTTGGGCCGAGACTACCACAAGCCCACCTCCACTAATATTTTTATACTTTGGGCTGTGCATTTTTCCAAGCCCGTATGGCTTGTTAAGTTTTTTTTTTTTTTTTTTTTTTTTTTTTTTTTTTTTTTTATTTATTTATTATTTTTTTTGCGTAGTATGTCACACGAAGCAGAAACCAACTCCTTTGCATTTTGAATATACACATGCTTGATTATATTGGTTCCCTCAAACTCGACACTAGCATACCACCTTTCCATTGACCTTGTTCCATGCGACAAAGAGCCACCATTTTGAGCCATCAAACCAATGGTCAATCGTAATATACACCAAGAGTTCGATTACCCCATGGATCGTATGTCTCATGTTCCCCAACAAGATTACCACACATGCTCTAAACCTCTATTGTTTAATACCCTATTAACCTAATCTACACTTAAACTACTCCAAAGAAAGCCATTGTTGCTCCCTTAAACACCCTACTCGACATGACAAGAACACAAGCCAAGGGACAAGCTTGTCTCCACTCGAATGACAACTAAGTAGCATGCTTCACAAGATCAAACACACAACTACTTTTACTACCCTATATAAGCCACATTTAATGCAAGATCTCACACACTCTCAAGTTCTACCAAAATTCTCAATCACAAACACTCTATTCCTTTCTTTTCTTTGGTTGCTGTCGGAGAACACAAGGATCACACACGCAAGGTTTTGGGTTGAACGAGTTGGGTAACTCTTGTGGATAAGGGATCGTTAGAACGAGGAGGGTATCACGTTTGTTAGTTCTCGTTGCTCACATCACACGACATCATCACCACCATAGTTGGTGTTGTAAGTTAACTATCACCTTTTTCATTTTTACTCGTATCATGCATACATATGACACACACCATTTTTACATTCGTTGCACTTATAGTTATATATGTCCACACCTCGACACCCTTAGGAAAAGGGCTCACCATTTCTTATTTTTGCGTACAATGCATGCATATTTTGCGACACACTAATTCTTTGGCTCACACTAAATCAAACTCACGAAACATGCAAACCTTACACGATTTATTACTACGTAAACAAGACCAAAACCAAATCCTAGTCGAACACTACTTTTAATCAAACTACACCCATTTTGGGCCTTAACCGGGCTAACGAGCCCAAGTATTTTTCAAAGGAAGGTTTCGGTTGGAAACTGAAAGATTTTGGAAATGTTTTTCGAGATTCTTCAAGGTTGATTTAGAAGAGGTTTTACAAGATTTGAATGTATTTTTGTATACTAAAAGTTTTCTTTTCGAAAACTTAACAAAGGACCATTTTTGCAAAAGTCCCACGCTAAGGGACTAAAAGTGTTAAAATCACAAACTTTCGAATTAAATTGTATATTATCGATTCTAATAAAAGTTTAGGGTGAAAACTGTAATTTTTCCAAAGTTGAGGAATAAAGTATAAAAAGTCATGACAAGGACCAAAATGTAATTATTTTTGACCAAAGGGTAAAAGATGTAACTTTAATAAAGTTAAGGGTTAAATATGGCAAAGGTACTTTATTAAATAATTATTTTGTATATTTTGATTTTATATATAAATATGTATACTTTAAAATATATATATAACTTTACTAAAAATATTTAATTATAAATATTTTTAAACAATATTATTTTCACAAATGAGTTAATATTTTTTGGATACCGTCTTGAAACAACGTTACAAATAACTACGTGAAGTTATTTTGGAATATATTAAGACACCCGAACGGATATCACCTTACACGTGACATATCACATGTCAATTACGAAACGAATCTAAAACACCGATTACAATGTATTATTTAGGTCGCAAGTCGGAGGAATTTCATTGCTAGTCGTAGCAGTACACCATCACTTTTGAGCACCGTTGTGATTCACACCACCTGTCAGGTGAGTTCATAGTCCCACATTTTTAATTGTTTTTAAACCCCGTGGGGAGATACATGCTATAAATCGAACACAAGTATTTTTCTGTATGCTGTTATCACCTAATATTGCCTAAGTTGACACCTGTGCTACAAGTCCCTCATATCACGAACCTTAATCACTTGCGAGTGAGCGCGAATATATTTGATAGATCTATTGGAATGGCAGCCCGCCTCTGTCAAGGTGATCACTTGGCAGGAGGTGTGCTATATTCGAGGTATTATGGAAATTTGGCACATTTCCTGTCACCGAGGGCCCCTTGTCATTTACATCCGCTGTGGTGTAGGTGATTGTTATTATCTTTATGATATGTCGAATCAATGTTAAGGCTTGCGTTTCGTGAGGCTTAGGAGCAATATTTCACCAGTTTAGTCAAGACCTGTCTATCTTGGCTTGTTTATTTCAAATGCTTGACTTGTGTTCACACTATTACTATTTAAACTACTATGGATTCACTCAACTTTTGTGTTGACTTTTTAAGCATGTTTATCTCAGGAAATTAGCAAGCATGGCGGCACGGAGCTGGGAAAAGGGCACACAGGACCTCCCTTTTTATTTCAATAATTATATCATTCTTTTCAAACTCATCACTTCTTTTGCGAAACAATTAACATTTTGGAAAAATGTTTGTAACTCTGATTACTTGAGTTTTCATGGAATGATATTGACTATCTTGTGAATTGTTTTCTATGAGTATGACTGTGTACTAAACTGTAATGACCCCGATTAAGACTTCCGCTGCTTATCAAATTTTCGGGGTGTTACAGATTGCTGTCAGAGCCATGGTTATAGAGAACCAAATGATTTTTCAAAACATTGGACTATAACCTCACCGGATTTCTAAACAAACTATTTATCACCAAAGTGCCCTCCGTGCCAGCGCTTGCCAACGTCATGTTTTAAGGTTTGATTTTTAGCACCCATTGCATTTAGCTCACTGTGATACTATGATCACTGTGCATGTAGCATTATGTAGACTAAATGACTTATATTACTGCTATTTTTGGGATATTACAGTACCATGTCGCCCCCGGTTATTATTTTGTCCGACAGTGACGACGTCGTGCCGGCATCATCCACTCACCCTACTATTGACCTATCTGACTATGACACTCGAGACACCCATGATTCTGACCATGACACCCAACCTGTATCACCTGCCATACCATCTCCTGTTCCATCTGGAGACCCATCTGCTGATACTGAGCCCTTTGAGGAGGGTGAGGTTGCTTCTACACCCATTGATTCTTTTGCTATTTAGCCTCTTTTTCGTCCTGTCTGTGGACCTATGACACAGGGGCAGTACCTTTATGATCAGTACCTGATGTCTCAGCAGTTTCTTGCGGCTGATGATCGTCCTACACCACCTGCTAGTTACCACACCAGTTCAGATGCTGATGACGAGTCTTCTGACTCCGATACTCCTGACACTGCTGCTTATATTCCACCACCATCCCCGCCTGCACCGATTCTTTGGCGCAAGCGAGTGAGGATTCTTGAGCCCTATGAGCCTGAGCCTTTCGGAGAGTTGTTTCGATATCATGAGGGAGACTATACCCGCAAATGCACGGCTCGGAAACGAGTCTGTATTTTGCCTGCTTCTACTGTTACACCACCTGTACCTACACCTGTACCATCACCCACATCATGAGGGAGACTATACCCGCAAATGCACGGCTCGGAAACGAGTCTGTATTTTGCCTGCTTCTACTGTTACACCACCTGTACCTACACCTGTACCATCACCCACATCTGTACTACTACCTGTTTCTATGCCAGAGCTGACACCTGTGGCATCACCAGCACCTCCACCATCACCCGTATCACCTCCACCTGAGCCACATCCTTACATGCTACCTACTTACACCGCACCCCACACCTCTGAGGTTTTGCCACCCATGCCACCACCTACAGTTTTCTACTCACAGACTACTACCGTACCGATACCATCACCTGCTTCATCACCTGTTCCATCACCATCACCTGTTCCCACTAAGACCCCCACCTCACCCGGCATTCACAGATTGGTTGATGCTCGCCGATGGTCGTTTTTGTTAGACTACATTCATAAATAGAGATTGGTTGAGGGATCGCCTAGGGTTGTTGAGCTTGGAGATGGCTCTTCAGCGGTGTTACCGGTCACTAGGGAGCCGATACACCATACTATCCCTCTTTTGGTTGCTAGATTAGTTAGACATGAGGATCGTCTTGATGAGCTGTTGAGTGTTATTGAGGATATATCCTTGGAGAGGATAGAGGGTATGCAGGAGGAGGTTGAGAACCTCGTGGTACATAGGACAACTTTAGAGATGGTATTTGAGATGATGGGGAAAGAGATCGAGGAGGCACAGGCTACCATCACTGAGTTTGGTCATCGGCTATATGTTCAGAGGCATGAGATAGAGGATTTGAGAGCGATTGCGGCCATCACGCAGGAGATGCTGGAGCATCAGACACAGGAGTCAGCCGCATCTAGTTCTACCATCCACACACTTTCAGCCACTATTGAGGAGATTCAGGCCCGTGAGAGATCCAGGGATTTGGAGATGTTAGAGATGATCAGGATCATCAGAGAGCTGGAGAGGAGATCAGGAGGCGCACCTGGACCTTCATAGATCTATGACATGTCATTACTTACAAAGACATCTTAACTTGCCACCTGTGGCATTAATAATGTTGTATCTTATTGTTTTATAACAATGAATTCAAAATTATTAAAACTTTATGTTGGTTATGATTGTAATGTATTGATATTGATTTATGATGTTCTAGTTGTCTGATCTTTTATTATGCTCCCATATTGAGATTCATTATAATTTCCATGTGTGTTGTTACATGTCGTGATGATTATTTATGAATGATATGGTTTATGTTGATGTATGTATTCGTGGTGTGGTTGTGATATGTACTTTGTGATGATCTCGACTATTATGAGTTGATTGCATTATTTCTCGTGTTATTGATGTTTAGGATTTGTACTTATGCACTTGCGATTTTATAGAGTTATGGCCCCAAGGAAAACCGCTACTGCTACTTCGTCACCCGCTATGACCCAGACTGCTATCAGAAAGTTGGTTGCCGGCAGTGTTGCTGCAGCTTTAGAAGAGCAGGCTGCTGCAATGGCACGAACTAGTAGCAATAACCGAGCCACTGCTGAGAGCGAGTCCGCTGCGACTCGGAAGTGTACCTATAAGGACTTCATAGCTTGTAAACCATCTCACTTCAAAGGGACTGAAGGAGTGACAGAGCTTGCTCGATGGTTTGAGCGAACTGAGACTGTGTTTGTGAGGAGCGGTTGTGCTGCTGAAAGCAGAGTCTCGTTTGCTACTGGAACATTGTTGGAAGACGCGTTGTCTTGGTGGAATGCAACTGCTCGGAAGATAGGTGTGGAGGAGGCCTATCAGATTACCTGGGCTGACTTTAAGGAGAAGATGCTGAAGAAGTTCTGCCCTAGAGGTGAGATCAAGAAGTTAGAAGATGAGTTTCACACGTTGGTTGTGAAAGGAAATGATCTCAGGGCTTATGATAGGAGATTTCAGGAGCTTGCCACACTTTGCCCTTCAAAGGTTCCCGATTTGGAAAAGTTGTTGGAGAGGTACATTGAGGGATTACCCAGGAGCATTGAGGGAAACGTCACCTCGTCTAAGCCTCAATCTTTGGATGAAGCAATGACTATTGCCCAAAGACTGCTAGACCGGGAGATTAAGCGTAACTCTACTCAGGGGAACAACGATCACAAAAGGAAGTTTGATATCGAAGGACAAACAACAACACCAACAACAACAACAGCAGCAGCAACAACAACAACCGTAACCCCAACCGTAACTATCACCATGACAGAAACACCCACCACAATCAACAGAACCGACGACAGGAAGCTGCCAGAGCTTATGTCGCCGCACCAGTTAAGGATGCTAGGTATGCTGGACCTCTTCCATTCTGTGACAAGTGTAAGATGCATCACACTGGACCCTGCTATGCCAAGTGTGGGAAATGTTCAAGGATTGGACATACGACACAAGATTGCAAGGCTACAGGAGCTAACTTGCAACCCGTGGCTGTAGTATGCCATGCTTGTGGAGAGAAAGGACACTACAGGCGTCAGTGCCCAAATAAGGACAACAATGCACGTGGGAGAGCATACGTGCTGGGAGATGGAAATGTCCAGCAGGATCCGAATGTAGTTACGGGTACGTTCTTTCTAAACAACCGCCTCATTAAAGTTTTATTTGATTCCGGAGCCGATCAAAGTTTCGTATCTATTTCCCTTGCACCCCTACTTAATATTACACCGACCAAACTAGACACCACATATGAGATTGAACTAGCTGATGGAAAGCTAGTGAGTACTAACACTATACTCCGAGGTTGCACCCTACGACTACTAGACACCCCATTTGTCATTGACCTTATGCCTATTAGACTTGGTAGTTTCGACGTCGTTATAGGAATGGATTGGTTATCTGAGAACCACGCTAAGATCATTTGTGACGAAAAGGTCGTTCACATCCCTCTGAATAACGAAACCCTGATTGTTCGCGGAGAGCGAAGTAAGACACGTCTGAGCATCGTTTCTTGCGTCAAGGTTATGAAGTACATCGAACGAGGATGTCAAGTCTTTTTGGCTCAAGTCACCGAGAAGAAGTCGGAAGAGAAGCGACTCGAGGATGTGCCAGTAGTCGGAAACTTTCCAAAAGTTTTTCCTGAGGACTTGCCTGGCCTTCTGCCGACTCGTCAAGTGGAATTTCAAATTGACTTGATGCCAGGAGCAGCACCCGTAGCACGAGCACCCTATAGGCTAGCACCGTCGGAAATGAAGGAGTTATCTGGGCAATTGCAGGAATTGTCAGATAAAGGATTTATTCGCCCTAGTTCATCACCGTGGGGAGCCCCGGTGTTGTTTGTAAAGAAGAAGGATGGAACCTTCAGGATGTGTATCGATTATTGTGAGTCGAACAAACTTACGGTTAAGAATCGATATCCGTTGCCAAGGATTGATGATTTGTTTGATCAACTGCAAGGATCGAGTGTCTACTCGAAGATTGATTTGAGATCGGGTTATCACCAACTGAGAGTTAGGGAAGAAGACATCCCTAAGGCGGCTTTCAGGACAAGATACGGTCACTACGAATTCCAAGTAATGCCATTCGGTCTAACAAATGCACCCGTTGTATTTATGGACTTAATGAACCGAGTGTGCAAACCCTATTTGGATAAGTTTGTGATTGTATTCATCGATGATATCCTTATTTATTCACGTAGTAAGGAAGAGCATGCGGAACACTTGAAGGCTATACTAACATTGCTCAGAGAAGAGAAATTATACGCCAAATTTTCAAAGTGTGATTTTTGGATTGAGAAAGTACAATTTCTTGGGCATGTTATTGACAGTAAGGGTATTCATGTTGATCCCGCCAAGATCGAAGCTGTTAAAAATTGGGCGTCACCGACGAGTCCTACTGAGATACGCCAATTTTTAGGTCTTGCCGGCTATTACTGAAGGTTTATTGAAGGTTTTTCAAGGATTGCTAAACCTTTGACTGAGCTAACACAGAAGAAGAAGAAGTTTGAATGGGGAGAAGAGCAAGAATCAGTATTTCAGTTCTTGAAGCAGAAGCTTTGTGAAGCACCGATATTAGCACTACCCGAAGGAAGTGAGGACTTCGTGGTATATTGTGACGCATCAATCCAAGGTTTGGGTGCCGTATTGATGCAGAGACTTAAAGTAATCGCTTACGCTTCTAGACAACTTAAACCCCACGAGGAGAACTACACTACTCATGATCTAGAATTAGGAGCGGTAGTATTCACTCTTAAGATCTGGAGACACTACCTATATGGAACCAAGTGTACGGTTTTCACCGATCACAAGAGTCTTCAGCACATTTTAGATCAAAAGGAGTTGAACATGAGGCAACGTCGATGGCTAGAGTTGCTAAGTGACTATGATTGCGAGATCCGTTATCACCTGGGGAAGGCAAACGTTGTAGCAGATGCCTTGAGTCGAAAGGAACGACTTAGACCCCTCAGAGTTAGATCATTGGGTATGATAATTAGATCACCACTTCCGTCTCAAATTCTTGAAGTTCAAGCTGAGGCCCTTAAGGAAGAGAATAGACTGCACGAGAAGATTTACGGCATGCCAGAAAGCACGAATGGATTTGTCAAGAAACCAGATGGAAGGCTGTGTTTCAAGGACAGAAGTTGGATTCCATTGTATGGAGGAATACGAGACCTCATCATGCATGAGTCTCATAAGTCTAAATATTCCATTCATCCTGGTTCGGACAAGATGTATCACGATCTAAAGAAGTTGTATTGGTGGCCAAACATGAAAGCTGACATTGCAGAGTATGTCGTTAAGTGTTTGACCTGCTCAAGAGTAAATGCTGAACATTAAAAACCATCTGGTCTTTTGATTCAACCTGAGCTACCAATGTGGAAATGGGAAAGGATTACAATGGACTTCATTATGAAATTACCCAAGACATCGAGTGGGTTGGACATTATTTGGGTTATTGTCGATCGTCTCACGAAGTCAGCGCACTTCTTGCCAATCAAAGAGACTGATGATATGGACGTTTTTGCACGTTTGTACCTAAAGGAGATAGTTTCCCGGCATGGAGTGCCGATTTCTATTATCTCCGACCGAGACAGCCGTTTCACGTCTAACTTTTGGCGATCTTTACAGAAATCCTTGGGAACTAAGTTAAATATGAGTACAGCTTACCATCCACAGACTGATGGTCAAAGTGAAAGGACTATACAAACCCTAGAGGACATGCTTAGGGCATGTGTGATTGATTTTGGAAAAGGCTGGGATAAATACCTACCGTTAGCAGAATTCTCATATAACAACAGTTATCACGCTAGCATTAAGGCTGCACCGTTTGAGGCACTTTATGGAAGAAAGTGTAGATCACCAGTTTGTTGGGCTGAGATTGGAGATGTACAACTCTCAGGTCCCGAGTTGATTCTTGAAACCACTGAGAAAATAGTAAAGATTAGGCAACGATTACAAGCCGCTAGGGATCGGCAAAAGAGTTATGCCGATGTGCGAAGGAAACCAATAGAGTTTCAAGTTGGAGACAAGGTCATGCTTAAGGTATCACCTTGGAAAGGGATGATTAGGTTTGGAAAACGTGGAAAGTTAAACCCAAGATACGTTGGACCCTTCGAGATCATTGAAAGGATCGGTCCCGTGGCATACAAAATTGAACTACCTTAGGAACTCAGTAGAGTACACAACACCTTCCACGTGTCAAATTTGAAAAAGTGTTTATCGGATGAAACCCTTGTGATTCCGTTGATGGAGATCAGAATCGATGATAAGTTGAACTTTATTGAGGAACCCGTTGAGATTATGGATAGGGAGGTCAAACAACTTAAGCATAGGCGCATTCCCATTGTTAAGGTCAGATGGAACTCTAAGAGAGGACCCGAGTTCACATGGGAGCGCGAGGATCAAATGCGTGCCAAATACCCACAACTATTTGATGAGACAACCCCGAGCACCGATTCAACTTTGGATTCCGGCGAATCCAATCTAACGGGTGGGTACTGTAATACACCGTAAAATCCCAGGTCATTTATTAATGCTAATTATCGACACTATTCTTAACTAAGCCATTTTTGCGGGCTAATTTGAAATTTTTATATGAGACACCATTTGTTTGACACCCGATATTTTGTCACCGTTTGTTTGACACCCGATTATGTTTTGTCACCTGATATCACCCGATTGTCACTCTTGGATGTCACCCAATGAGGTTAACACCGGTAACTCCCACTTGCAACCCGACACCCTATTTAGACACCGAGATATTATTAATATATATATAACAATATGTATATATTAATTATTACAAATTTACTATCACTATGTATATATGAGTATATATATACGTATGACGACACCGTATATATTTTTATGGTTTTCACGAACCGACACCAACACCAAAACTAAAGTCACGAATATCAATCACCGATACCCCGTCATATTTTGGGCTGAGCACAAACCACAAGCCCACACGGTTCTTTTCTTTTGATTCACCTGGGCCGAGACTACCACAAGCCCACCCCCACTAATATTTTTATACTTTGGGCTGTGCATTTTTCCAAGCCCGTATGGCTTGTTATGTTTGTTTTTTTTGTTTACGTAGTATGTCACACGAAGCAGAAACCAACTCCTTTGCATTTTGAATATACACATGCTTGAATTATATTGGTTCCCTCAAACTCGACACAAGCATACCACCTTTCCATTGACCTTGTTCCATGCAACAAAGAGCCATCATTTTGAGCCGTCAAACCAATGGTCAATCGTAATATACACCAAGAGTTCGATTACCCCATGGATCGTATGTCTCATGTTCCCCAACAAGATTACCAAACATGCTCTAAACCTCTATTGTTTAATACCCTATTAACCTAATCTACACTTAAACTACTCCAAAGAAAGCCATTGTTGCTCCCTTAAACACCCTACTCGACATGACAAGAACACAAGCCAAGGGACAAGCTTGTCTCCACTCGAATGACAACTAAGTAGCATGCTTCACAAGATCAAACACACAACTACTTTTACTACCCTATATAAGCCACATTTAATGCAAGATCTCACACACTCTCAAGTTCCACCAAAATTCTCGATAACAAACACTCTATTCCTTTCTTTTCTTTGGTTGCTGTCGGAGAACACAAGGATCACACACACAAGGTTTTGGGTTGAACGAGTTGGGTAACTCTTGTGGATAAGGGATCGTTAGAACGAGGAGGGTATCACGTTTGTTAGTTCTCGTTGCTCACATAACACGACATCATCACCACCATAGTTGGTGTTGTAAGTTAACTATCACCTTTTTCATTTTTACTCGTATCATGCATACATATGACACATACCATTATTACATTCGTTGCACTTATAGTTATATATGTCCACACCTCGACACCATTAGGAAAAGGGCTCACCATTTCTTATTTTTGCTTACAATGCATGCATATTTTGCGACACACTAATTCTTTGGCTCACACTAATCAAACCCACGAAACATGCAAACCTTACATGATTTATTACTACGTAAACAAGACCAAAACCAAATCCTAGTCGAACACTACTTTTAATCAAACTACACCCATTTTGGGCCTTAACCGGGCTAACGAGCCCAAGTATTTTTCAAAGGAAGGTTATGGTTGGAACCTGAAAGATTTTGGAAATGTTTTTCGAGATTCTTCAAGGTTGATTTAGAAGAGGTTTTACAAGATTTGAATGTATTTTCGTATACTAGAAGTTTGCTTTTCGAAAACCTAACAAAGGACCATTTTTGCAAAAGTCCCACGCTAAGGGAATAAAAGTGTTAAAATCACAAACTTTCAAATTAAATTGTATATTATCGATTCTAATAAAAGTTGAGGGTGAAAACTGTAATTTTTCCAAAGTTGAGGAATAAAGTATAAAAAGTCACAACAAGGACCAAAATGTAATTATTTTTGACCAAAGAGTAAAAGATGTAACTTTAATAAAGTTAAGGGTTAAATATGGCAAAGGTACTTTATTAAATAATTATTTTGTATAATTTAATTTTATATATAAATATGTATACTTTAAAATATATATAACTTTACTAAAAATATTTAATTATAAATATTTTTAAACAATATTATTTTCACAAATGAGTTAATATTTATTGGACACCGTCTTGAAACAACGTTACAAATAACTACGTGAAGTTATTTTGGAATATATTAAGACACCCGAACGGATATCACCTTACACGTGACATATCACATGTCAATTACGAAATGAATCTAAAACACCGATTACAATGTATTATTTAGGTCGCAAGTCGGAGGAATTTCATTGCTAGTCGTAGCAGTACACCATCACTTTTGAGCACCGTTGTGATTCACACCACCTGTCAGGTGAGTTCATGGTCCCACATTTTTAATTGTTTTTAAACCCCGTGGGGAGATGCATGCTATAAATCGAACACAAGTATTTTTCTATATGCTGTTATCACCTGATATTGCCTAAGTTGACACCTGTGCTACAAGTCCCTCATATCACGAACCTTAATCACTTGCGAGTGAGCTCGAATATAGTTGATAGATCTATTGGAATGGCAGCCCGCCTCTGTCAAGGTGATCACTTGGCAGGAGGTGTGCTATATTCGAGGTATTATGGAAATTTGGCACATTTCCTGTCACCGAGGGCCCCTTGTCATTTACATCCGCTGTGGTGTAGGTGATTGTTATTATCTTTATGATATGTCGAATCAATGTTAAGGCTTGCGTTTCGTGAGGCTTAGGAGCAATATTTCACCAGTTTAGTCAAGACCTGTCTATCTTGGCTTGTTTATTTCAAATGCTTGACTTGTGTTCACACTATTACTATTTAAACTACTATGGATTCACTCAACCTTTGTGTTGACTTTTTAAGCATGTTTATCTCAGGAAATTAGCAAGCATGGCGGCACGGAGCTGGCAAAAGGGCACACAGGACCCCCCTTTTTATTTCAATAATTATATCATTCTTTTCAAACTCGTCACTTCTTTTGCGAAACAATTAACATTTTGGAAAAATGTTTGTAACTCTGATTACTTGAGTTTTCATGGAATGATATTGACTATCTTTTGAATTGTTTTCTGTGAGTATGACTGTATACTAAACTGTAATGACTCCGATTAAGACTTCCGCTGCTTATCAAATTTTCGGGGTGATACAGAATCAGGGGAGTATTTGTTTTCAGTCTTTTACCTGTTTTTACTTTTACATTATTTAATTGAACATTGGGGACAATGTTCATCCTAAGTGTAAGGGAAGGGTAAATGATGATACCTTATAGGATACTATTGCACTTGAGTTTGTTTGTTTGATGGTAGGTGTGTAATAAAACTAAGAGAAATACTTGTTAGTGTAATTTTAGCGCCAAATTTAATTTTTTTACAACAATTAGGAGTGAAACTTTAGCCTTAACAAGCGTCTCATGGATAGGAGTTGTATGACTAGCACAAAACCGTACTATTCAGAAAAATTTTTCACCCAAATATGTGAGGTTCGCCTTTAGATTTGAGAGGAAAAGCATTTATTATTAGTGCTTATGAGTGTACCGATAGCATTTAGATTCTAGAACTTGCGTTAGTGATGCATCCCGAGACCGCTAGTGAGACTACATTCTTGCAGTAGGATTTACTACATGATAAGAGGCATTAGGATCACCCTTGTGTTAAACCCGTATCATAATTACTTGACCATTTAAGTCATATTACTTGACTAGTAAAGTCAATTAATTTTTCTCACACCTTTGCATTGTACTCATTTTTAGTATACGATACCCCTAGTACACCCCTCCGAGCCTATCTTTTCATTTCTAACTTTAAGCATTTTACTTAAAGGAAAAATTTGTTACAACCCACCCAAATGTGCAACCAAATCGCCTTAGCCTTCCGTGTATGCACTCATCTTTAGTGCATTATTGTTACATATTTAAACCCTTAGTTAATTATCTAATTGATTACATGGTTGCTAAGTCGAGTCATATCTTGTACATATTGTTTTGGTATGATTGGGATTCATGGGTAAAGTACTAGTGTTATGGAGTAACGGGGAAGAACATCATATATTAATCTTAAAAAGTACTCCAAATGTTTTAATTATTTTGATTCGAGTCATTAGAGTAGTTTATTGTAAAGTATGTAAAAATTCAAGTGTAAGGGGAATGTATATTCCCTATGATGTATTATTTTGGATGGTAGGGTAAAAGTGTATGCACAAAAAAAAAAAAAAAAAAAAAAAAATCAAAAAATCAAGAAAAAGAAATAAAAAATAGAAAAAGAAAAGAGAAAAAAAACATACAGACTACCATCCCGTTTCATTCTATGTTTGTTTTATGTTTTTGTTATTTTTGATTTATTAGCTTAAGTCGAGTCGAGTCTTGGCTTAGCAATGCCATATTGTACATGTAATTAACCAAGATGATTAACTTGCCACCAGTAAATATTGCTTTTATCCAACAAAACCGTGTTTTCCATATCCCTTCACCTAACGTTATAACCCTTTAAAAGACCTCTTTGATAGTTTATCCTAGGTGCTTACGCCAAGTGGTGGAGGTTTGATCATTTCCCAAGCCAACGGTAATCTATTTGCTATGACAGGTAGTGAGAGATGTTTTCCATTTCCATATTGTGATATATACTTTATTACACCCGAGAGATGTGAGTATCTAAACACTATTTGTGAGGTGCTAGTGTATGACCTCCGTGCTTGTTTTTTGTTTTTAGTGGAATGATTATTTGTTGTAATTACTTTTATATTAGTGTTAAATGACCCCTAACTTGTATTTAGATTAGAATAAAAGCGCATTTGCTTGAGGACAAGCAAATCTCAAGTGTAAGGGTATTTGATAAGACGAAAAGTGTACAGCTTTTAAGGGGTCATTTAAGCCCGAATTCGAGATTATTTGATCAAATATTGCCCTAAATTGTTCCTTTTGTCATTTTAGGTACTTTTGGAGAAAAATTTGGAAATGGAAGCATTTTGGACATTTTTGGAGCATAAAAGTGAAGAAAACGACAGAGTCTCAAATTCCTTGCTGGGAACAGTACCTGACGACATCAAGCCATTACACATGATGGCGTCAAGAGTAACAAAAGAGGTGGATGTGGAACTTATAACGTGACGGCCCAAAACATTTTCTTTGTTAATGGCCTGACAGCGTCACCAAGGTCGTCAGGGTCCAAATACATGTGACGGCCCAGAGTAGGTTTGCACATGAAGGCGTCAAGACTGGATCTAGGTAATACGAATTTCACTTTGGCAGCGAGTTGACGGCGTCAGAGGATAATACATGATGCCGTCAGGATGCTTAGTCTATATATATTTTTCTAATTTTTCATTGTAAAGTGTGGAACAAGTTGTGGAATATCACATACTATTGAAGGGGTTTCAAACCCTTCTTCCTTCCATGTTTTAATAAAGATAAGTTCTCCAATAATCATTCAATATGTCTATGTATTGTTTGATTCTATCTTATGTTTATCTTTCTTTTAACATGTTAGGCTAGGCTTTTATTGTGTTTGCTTAGATGTAGTGAAACCTAGATGTTGATTATTGGTTGATTGTTTGTTTATAATTGTTAGGGATGATTGTATTCGATGTTAGGCTTAAGAAAACTAGCAGACTTCCATTGGTAACTTGATTGAACGTCTTAAGAAACATGATCGGAGGTGTACTACGATTTTTGGTTGTATTTAATGCATAAGTGAATTCTAATGATCCCATGTTAGGAGCTTTTAATCGGCTCGACATAGGAGTGAAGTAGGATCTTATACAGTTAGGGAATATTGTACACGGCCCTATGACTAGTATTAAGGAATATAACCCGTCATCCATGCAATTGTAACAAGCTAATCATCCGGTAAAAGATATCTAGGGAGTAATGAAATCTAAGTAAACACAACTTTTCTCATTATTGTTTCAACGACATTAGTACATTAGTTTAATTTTCATTTTTGTTATTTTATTTTAATTGCATCTTTAGTTAATTGGGCTAGTTGGCTAGCAACTAATTCCGCCCACTCCTTCAAAACCCGAGATTTTACTTGCTTTCATAAAATATAAAAAAATACAAAAAGAATTATCCCTCACCTCTAGACCTAGTTTAGTAGGCTTTCTAATCCTAGCGAAACTATTCCTTAGTTGAATGATCAATCCCCCGGTACTTGTCACTATACTATACTACAACGATCAGGTACGCTTCCTGGTGGGGGTTGTAAGCTTCTCAAGATCCTTTGAGAGGTAAAATCTGTTGCGAGGGCGCAATCCCCCGTATCATCAGTCATGGAAAACTCCTAATGAAGTGAAGAGATAATCCGCTGCAAAAGTGCTGTAGACGAGGCTGTCAAAATAATATCATCATCATAAATCAATAAGTATGCACTATCAGAACCCTATCAAAAAATAAAGAGCGAGGAGTCACAATGACTGTGGGTAAAACCAACTCAGGTAGCATAACTAGCAAACCGCTGAAACCAGGCACGAGGAGCCTGCTTAAGACCATATAAAGACTTCTGCGAAAGACAAACATGATCTGGATGATGTGGATCACGAAAACCAGGAGGCTGATGTATATAAACAGTCTTCAAAAGATGCCCATGTAGAAAGGCATTCTTGACATTAAGCTGATGAACATGCCGATGTCGAGACGCCGCTAAATTGAGTACAGTACGAATGGTAGCCGGTTTGAAAACCGGACTAAAGGCCTCATCACACCAATCTGTTGACTACGACCATTAGCAACAAGGCGAGCCTTGTATCTGCTAAGGGATCCATCTGCAAAGTACTTGTGCTTGAATAACCACATGGAACGAACAATATTCGTATCACGTGGTCGAGGCACAAGAGTCCAAGTTCCATTTTTAATAAGCGCATTATATTCGTCAAGCATAGAACTCTGCCAATTATGGTCGGTGAAAGCAGCATTATATGATTTTGGAATGGGCGAGATGGTAGATATGTGATAGTGATATTTTGGATTAGGTTTTGTAATACCGGCTTGAGAGCGAGTGACCATGGGATGAGTCGTGGTGGGATTTAGGTGACTAGTGGTGGAAGGTATCGGTTGGGCCTTGTCTTGAATTGGAGCCAAGGCAACGGGTGTTGTGCTTTGGGTTTGGATAGTAGGTGTGGGCTCCACGGTAACGCGAGTTGGGCTTTGGGTTTGGGTATTAGTTGTGGGCTGAGTGGATTCACGTTCGACAGTGTTAGTGCAGGGAGAAGGAAGGATGGTCGGTTCTTCGTCATCTAGAAAGGTATGGGAGGGGGCTGAGTTGGGTGTGACGGAGCCATAAGGGAAACCAGTTTCTTCAAAAGTGACGTAGCAGGAAATGATTATTTTATTGGTGGCAAGGTCAAGACATTGATATCCTCGATGATTTGAGGGTTATGCAAGGAAGATACACAGTGTGGACCGGGGTGCAAGTTTATGGGATATGTTAATGTGGGGATAGCAAAGGTAGCCAAAAACACGTAAAAATGTGTAGTTCGGTTTGGTATTATAGAGGCGGGTATGAGGGATCTCATGATTGATAGCGGTGGAAGGGAGTATATTAAGTAAGTGGGTGGCCATGTAAAGGGCTTCGACCCAAAAATGGGGAAGAATATGGGCTTGAAATAGTAGGGTGCGGATTTGGTTATGGATCATCCGCTCTGATTTCCCATTTTGTTGTGATGTGCGAGGGCATGAGAAGTGGATGTGAATGCCATGTTTGTCAAAAAGACGGTGAAGGGTGTGGTTGTCAAACTCACCACCATGGTCACATTGGAAGGCCTTTATTTCAACTTTAAATTGAGTTTAAATGAATGAACGAAATTGAGCGAATTTACTAAAAGTATCAGACTTGTTTCTCAATGGATAAACCCATACATAATGGGAATGATGATCCAAAAATAAAACATAGTATTTAATTCCACTAATACTCAAAACTGGAGAAGTCCATAGATCCGAGTGAACAGTATCAAAATGAGAATTAAGAATAGAATCCGAACTAACAAAGGGAAGTTTCACGTGCTTACCGAGCTGACACTCATGACAAAGCACAGGAGACTTCGTTTTATTACACAAAATACTATTATTGAAAATTAAAGACTGCAACACTTCACTTCTAGGATGGCCTAGTCGCTGGTGCCACGTATATTGACTCGTGATGAAAGCTTGGGGAGAAGTGGTAGGTTTTGTGACGGGTATATATCTCCAGCACTGTCACAACGGAGAAGAATCTGGCGAGTTGAATAATCCTTCACAGAAAAACCAAACGCGTCAAATTCAATGGAGCATTTATTATCACGAGTGAATTTACGAACAACAATCAGATTTTTAATGATATTAGGTGTAATTAGAACATTATTAAGGTGTAATAGGCGAAATGGTGTATTTAATATTAAATTGGTAAATACATAGCTTGGATAATAAGCAAACATAATCTAAACCCTAAACATAATGCACCCAAACCACTATTGGGTTTGGGACAACTAACCTATCTAACACCCCTGCAGTTTGAACGGGAGATATTCGAACCGAAAAACTGGAACATATGTTGAAAACCACTTCTTCTTTTGTAAGGAATTATTGAAGATACTACTGATTGATACTGCTGACAGGTTCCTGCGGAAGGCTTAGTGACTTTCTGCTGATGACTGGTTCCTGCGGACGTATAGAGATCCTACGAATAGAGTTAAACCGTGGATAGAACTTATGTAATTTAGGACAAGATATGTAGAATATCTTTTATTAGTTTATCATTATTCATTTCTTGTAAGAAAGGTTAGGGTTTTCAATAGTATATAAGGAACCCTAGATCATTGTAATACGTACGAGTTTCTCATAGCATTATTAGAAAAAGTTTATCGATCCATAGAGGATCAAGTTTAGTATAAGTTTGTTTTTATATTCCGCAATAATTACAAGCTCTCAGAGATTATCTAACTTAGTCTTACTAGTGATTACATTAGTTGGCTAACGATCTATTGGCTCGTGATCTATCAAGGTATAGATCCCTACAAGTGGTATCAGAGCCACTAGATACTCTCTGTAAGCTAAACACAATCACATAACTTTTCAATCAGTACCGATGGGAGACAAACCAGGCGGTGATGTTGCTCTCTCAGAAGCAGGCTCTCTTACTCAACAACTACAACAGGTGGCCTTCTCTAACAGCAATGCCAAACTTCCTTTTCTAAGGAAGGATGAGTATGAGATTTGGGCCATGAAGATGCAGAACTGGATTGCAAGTTTTGACTATAACCTCTGGAATGTTATACTCAATGGCTGTCGTCCTAAAAAGTAAAGTGTAGATGCTAATGGTAAAATTACGATTTTGGAACCTGTTTCTGCTGAAGAAATTCTTGCTATACAAAGGGAGAACAAAGCAAGAACCATATTGTTGCAGGCAATCCCTGATGACCACATGGGAGATTTTCATTCCATGACTGATCCAAGGGAAATCTGGTGGGCCATAAAAGCCAGATTTGGTGGGAATGAAGAATCAAAGAGGATGAGGAAGAGTATGTTGAAGCAAGAATTCCAAGAATTCAAGATAACTGAAGAGGAAGGTCTCCACAAAGGTTATGACAGGTTTCAGAAGATTCTGAGTCACTTGAGTCAGCTGCTAGCAAGACCCGACAATGAGGAGGTGAACTCCAGGTTTCTAAGAGCCTTGCCTCCCTCATGGTCTCAGGTGAGTATATCATTGAAAACCAAAGGTGGCTTGGACTACCTTAGTTTTGATGACTTGTATAACAAACTCAGAGCTTTGGAAGGTGACATAAAGGGATTCTCTCCATATTCAGTAACTCCTTCACAATCTGCATTTGTCAGCTCTAACTCAAACTACATGCCACATACCTATACAAGTCCATCCCAAGCACCACAGGTTTACTCAAGTCCATCTACTCCAAGCCAAAGTCTTACAATTACCACATTGTCTTTTTCAAGTGCTAATCCAATAACTCATCCAAAGATTAGTAATGTGATGGAAGATGTACTTCATTCATTTGTTGCTGAAGTTGATAAACAACAACAAATAGCTTATGAATATTTTGAGCAGATTGATGAACTTACTTTAGAAGAGTTGGACTTAAAGTGGCAAATGGCTATGCTCTCCCTCAAGGTTAGAAGATTTGAGCAAAAGGTTCGTAAAAAGCTCAATGTTGATGGTAGAGATGCAGCTAGGTTTGACAGGAGGAAAGTAAAGTGCTATGCTTGTGGAGAAATTGGCCATTTTGCAAGAGAGTGCACAGCCAAGAAGGGTGAAGCCAGTACCAGATATTCAGTATATAAGAAGAAAGAAGTGGAGGCTGGAGAATCAAAGGCCTTGGTCACTGCTATTGATGCTAGTGTTGACTGGAATGATGGAGATTTGCATGCTGTACCAGGACCTATCAGAGGTGTATTTATGCCTACTACCAAAACCTCTGACTTTGATGGTTCACACCATCTCTTTGGCAAAAAGTCTAAAGACTTGCCAAGTAAGTCTGAAGACCCTCCAACCATAGGAACCCCTAAGCCCACATCCCATAAGGTTGACTTACCAGAATCAAAGGAAACCACTGACATTAGGATCAATGACTCCCCTGACACTAGAAGTATATCTAGTAATGATTCTAACACTTGTGTCTCTTGTTCTTCCAGGGACAAGACCTCAGAGACCTCTAGTTATGCCAGCTGTGATTCTAAGACTAAGTCAGACTCACCCAAGTCCTCAATAAAGAATTCTGACAAGTCATCTTACAAGTCTGTGGACTCTGAAGTTGCTGCTGATGAAGTTCTTTCTAAGACAGCCTCTTTTGAAGACTTGTTATTTACTTTTTATGAAAACAATTCCTTTCAGTGTTTACAAAACAATTCTATTTCTGGTGTTTCTTTGAATAATTCTATGTTTAATAAGACATCTTTTGGATTTAATAAATCTTCGAAGAAGAAGAAGAAGAAGAAGTGTTTTGTTTATGGTAGCAAGTTGCATTTAATTAAGGATTGTGATTTTCATGAAAAGAGGATGGGTGTTTCTGTTGTTAATAATAGACCTAGACAAAAGTGGACTAACAATTGTTCCAAACCCTCAGTAGTTCCACAGGCAAAGTATAATGTCAGCATAATGTATTTCATTCCTGCTGATTGGTCTCTTCCTCTTGATAGGTCTGTTTATGCTACTAGATGTATGAATTCCCATAGAAATAGATATGGGTCAAGACCATTTTATGGATTTAATCATTGGTATGGATTTAATGACCCAATGTTTGTGGAAAGGGCTAATTGGGATTCTGCTGAAAAGTCCTCAGCAGATTGTTCTTGGACATATAAAAGACCAAATAAATACAGGGAATCCAGGAACAATTGTGGATCTAACTCATCTTCTTGGGTACATCATAATGATCCACAGGGCAGGCTCAAGTCTTTCATGACTTAAGTCTCTTAACATATTTATGTTGTTGTATATTAACTTTCTTTGTTGTAGGAACATCCTTTTCTTAATAAAGACTTAGGTATTGTTGATAGTGGCTGTTCAAGAAACATGTCTGGAAATCAAGAGAAGCTACATGACTTTGTGCCAATTAATGGAGGCATAGTGAGGTTTGGAAGTGGAGTAGGAAGGATCACTGGCAAAGGAACCATTAGAACTCCAAAGGTGGATTTTGAGAATGTCTACTATGTGAAGGAGCTTCAAGGATTCAATTTGTTCTCAGTCTCACAAATTTGTGACAAAAAGCTTCCTGTGCTTTTCACTGAAGAAGGTTGTTTCATTCTTTCACCAGAGTTCAAAATACCTGATGACCATCATGTATTACTCAAGGCTCTAAGAAATCATAATCTTTATACATTTGACTTGAATGATGTCGAGCCAGAAGGTGATCTAACATGCTTGGTGGCTAAAGCATCCTTAGATGAATCTACAAAATGGCATAGAAGGATGGCACATGTCAATTTTAAAGTCATCAACAAACTAGCTAAAGATGGACTAGTTCATGGACTTCCTTCCAAGATCTTTACCAATGAGCATAATTGTGTGGCTTGTAATAAGGGAAAGCAACACAAAGCTTCTTATAAGGCCATTACTACTGTGAGCACAATCTCAGAACCATTGCAGCTACTTCACATGGATCTTTTTAGTCCAACATCCATCAGAAGTATTGATCATAAGTACTTCTGTTTGGTGATCACTGATGCTTTCAGCAGATTCAGCTGGACATTTTTCTTGGTGACTAAAGATCAAACCTTTCAGGCACTTAAAGAATTTATGGCTCTAGTTGAAAACCAACTTAACAAGAAGATTAAAGGTATAAGGTGTGACAACGGGACAGAGTTCAAAAATGCTAATCTCATTGAACTTTGTGGTTTAAAGGGTATTAAAAGAGACTATAGCACTCCTAGGACTCCACAACAGAATGGAGTTGCTGAAAGGAAGAATAGAACCCTTATAGAGGCTGCAAGATCTATGCTTGCTGACTCTAAACTTCCCACCATGTTTTGGACTGAGGCAGTTGGCACTGCCTGTTATGTATTGAATAGGGTGTTGATTACTAGACCTCATAATAAGACACCCTATGAACTATTGACAGGGAAGAAGCCTACCATTGAACACTTGAAACCTTTTGGTTGTCAGGTGACCATTCTTAACACAAGTGATCACTTAGGAAAATTTGAAGCAAAAGCTGCTGAAGGGTATATTGTTGGTTACTCAGCTTATAGCAAGGCTTACAGGGTATATAATTTGGCTGCAAAGAAGATAGAAGAGACTCTTAACCTGAAATTTCTGGAGGAGAATGTAAATATTCAGGGCAAAGGTCATGAGTGGTATGCTAGACACAAAACTAACCCATCTGCAGGTATACAAGTGTCATCTTCTAACAATGCAGGTACCCTACAGGATGATTCAGACAGTGATTCAGAATGTGATGAACCCACTATTGTTGTAACCACTTTACCAATCCAGATAGCAGATCCTCCTAACAAAGAAGCCTCTAATGCCAAATCTGCTGATGATGTGGAAAATTCAACCTATGCAGAAGATCTTGCTAGACTCAAAAAGCAAGAACATGCAGCTACTGAGGAAGCTAAAAGACTTGGTCTTGAATTTGCTCAAGACACTGAAGCCCTCTTAAAACAAGCTGCTGTTGTAGAAACCAGAAAACCTAGTTCTGCTGATACATCTGCTGATGCAGCTATTGATTCTGCTGATGGAGATTCTGCTGAAGGCATTTCTGCTGCAGTTTCTGTTTCCACTGAAGCTTCCCCAAGTTTGGATGAACCTTATGGCAGGTTTCCAATTCCCTCAGATCTTGCTAATGTTGAGCAAAGTGATGGCATTTTTCAATCAGCTTCTTATGATGAAGACTTTGCTCCTACTTTAACCAATCTTGATACTTCCATTGATGTTAATCCTGTTGCAACTAAAAGGATCAACACCATTCATCCATAAGACAATATACTTGGTGATCCTAATGCTATGGTACTCACCAGGAGTGCCATTAAGAATACCAAGTTTGGGCAATGTGCATTTTTGACTTATGTATCCACTCAGAAGAGAGACAATCACACAGATCAGAAGCATTGTTTGTTTGCTTGTTTCTTGTCCCAAGTTGAACCAACAAGCATTAAACAGGCTTTGAGTGAGCCTAGTTGGGTTGAAGCTATGCAGGAAGAGATGCAACAATTCAAGAATCAAGATGTTTGGGTACTTGTTGATCTACCTGCAGGGAAAATTGCAATTGGGACCAAGTGGATCTTAAAATGCAAGAGGGATGCCAGAGGTATTGTGGTCAGAAATAAAGCAAGATTGGTGGCTCAAGGTTTCAGACAAGAAGACGGGATTGACTACACTGAGGTCTTTGCACCAGTTGCTAGGGTTGAGGCAATTAGACTGTTTTTAGCCTTTGCCTCATATATGGGGTTTAAGGTCTATCAGATGGATGTCAAGAGTGCCTTTCTCTATGGCAAAATTGAAGAGGAGGTATATGTTACTCAACTACAGGGCTTTGAAGACCCCCATCATCCTAAGAAGGTTTACAAAGTTGTCAAGGCACTTTATGGACTTCACCAAGCACCAAGAGCATCGTATGCTAGATTGTCTACATTTCTATTGGAGCATGGATACAGAAGAGGAGATATTGACAAGACCCTCTTTATTAAGAAAAACTCTAGGGACATCATTCTAGTACAGGTATATGTGGATGACATTATCTTTGGATCCACAAAGGAGGCATGGTTCAGGGAATTTGAGGAATTGATGAAAGGTGAATTTCAAATGAGTGCAATGGGGGAGTTAACCTTTTTCCTAGGGCTGCAAGTCAAACAACAACCTGAAGGGATCTTTATTCATCAGGAGAAGTATGTTAAAGACATTTTGAAAAAGTTTGACTTTGAACTTCTGAGGACTGCTACCACTCCTTATGAACCACCCAAGCTTAAGAATCCAAATGAGCAAGATGAGGCTGTGAATGTTCATCTTTATAGGTCCATGATTGGATCACTCATGTATCTCACAGCTTCTAGGCCTGATATTACCTTTGCAGTCAGTGCTTGCTCAAGACATCAAGTCACTCCACTGACTTCCCACCTAAATGCTGTGAAGAAAATTTTCAAGTACATCAAGGGCCAACCCAAACTAGGCCTTTGGTACCCAAGGGATTCACCATTTGTGTTGGAGGCTTACAGTGATAGTGACTATGCTGGAGCTAATTTGGATAGGAAATCCACAACAAGAGGTTGTCAATTTCTTGGAAGAAGACTCATCTCTTGGCTGTGCAAGAAACAAACCATAGTGGCTACTTTTACTACTGAAGCAGAATATGTTGCTGCTGCAAATTGCTGTGGTCAGGTACTTTGGATTCAAAATCAGATGTTGGATTATGGGTTTAACTTTATGAACACTAAAATCTACATTGATGATCAAAGTACTATTTCTATTGTTAAAAATCCTATTTTTCATCAAAGAACTAAACATATAGAAATTAGGCACCATTTTATAAGAGATGCAAATGAGAAGCATCTAATTCAAGTGCTTAAAATTCATACTGATAATAATGTGGCTGATTTATTAACAAAAGCTTTTGATGGACCTAGGTTTAATCACCTAGTTGTCAACGTTGGGATGGTTAACCCTTGAATGCTATGTTTGAGGGGAGGCATAAGCCTCAGGGGAGGCATATGCCTCAGGGGAGGATTGTACATGTTGTATTTATGTAGATTATTATGTTTACTAACTTTGTTTTGCAGGTTTCTTTCTAATTTTGTATATTATTTTGGTTGTTCTTTTGTGTTTTGTTTGAATGTTTGGTCTCAGGTCATGTTCATGCTGATGTACATTAATTAACATTACTTCAATCAGTGGAATCAGATGTAAAGACATAAAAGTAAGATATTTTATTCATCAGAAGATAACATGCTACATCAACAACAAAGATCAGACATCAGAAGAAACATAAAAGGCTTTAATAAAAAACAACCAACCATCATCAAACCACCACATCCCTAAGCAACAACCCCCTACTCCATCTTCCTCTTTCCTTTGCCCAAGTCCTTTGGGTCTGGCATTTTCTTGTGAACTCCTCTGGATTACATATCTTTGTTCCAGAGCTTGGGAGCAGCAAGACCAAGGACCACCTTCAATGGTCAAGAATGCTTTTCATATCTGCACATACCCTTTCCATTTCACTGGTCAAGAATGCAGTGACAGGAGTGAAATCAGGGACAACCATAGCTAGAGGAGTTGAAGTTTTCTCAGCTTCAGTAGTTTCTTCTGAAGAGGTGGGAGATGGACATAATTCTGAAGGGCCTTCACCTAGGTAGTAGTAGGATCTTTGGATTTGAGGTATATCAAAGGTGGAGTCTGATGAATCAGAAGAAATTTCAATGACTTTGGGGGATGGCTTCATGATTTGGATGTGAGAAAGACTTTGGGATATGTTATTTGTGGGATGGTGAGTTGATTCTGATTTGAAGACCTCTTTATAAAGACTTGATTTGGGTTTAATGTGAGTTAATGTAAGTAAATGGGAGGTAGTTGAGTCAGTAGCAATTACTAATTGTGCAAGTTGTCCACGTAAGTGGATTCTTCGGATGAAAATCAATGGTTTGACCAACATGCTGCTGATACTATCTATTTTGTTGTTAAGTGAGTTCCTGCTGATGGCTTATTCAAGATCAATTTAATCAGGGGAATGCTAATTTATCAGAAGAACTAAAATAAGTAAAAGTTAACAAGGCAAATTTTTATTGATTCTTCTAAAGTACAATACAAGACAATGAAATTGAAAGATTAACAACAAGTTCCTATTCTACTTTGCCCTTGCCCTTGCCTTCCACGGTCTTCTCCTTACCTTTGTTATTGATGTTGAAGATTCCTTGCCACCGAGGACAGGGCAAACCTAACACAACCTTTCTGATCTTTGGCAATGGGGGATTTACTTTTCTTCTTCTTGGATGAGAGGACTGAGGCTTATCAGGGGTTGTGGGGTTGTAAAGTGCATCATTCTCATCATCCTCCTCATCAGAAGAAGTGAAGATGATGAGAGACTCATCAGGATTGGGAACTTTGTTTGCCCTCTCCAATTCATTCCACCTTCTCTCCATCGCTCTCTTGTACTCAGGATCATCAATTTCAGAGGGATATGGTGGAAGATCTTCAGATGATGATGAACTTGGTGCAGGTACATCATGTTTCTTCTTCTTGGCTTGTTCCTTTGTGAGACCACGGGGAAGTGTTGGCATTCTGAGTGGAGGTGGAGATGTTAGTGAATCAGAAGTATCCGAGGAGTCAGAAGAAAGGTTGATGATGCGTTGATTGGAAGCCATGGTTGTATTGTTGATTGGATAAATTGTAATTAGGGATTTGATTTGTGTGGAGAGATTTGGGGATAATTATCCTTTATTTATAAAATCATCCCAACCGCGTGCTTTATTACCATTAATGCGAGGTAGTTTTGAGATAATTAAGGGTTCTTTGAAATTTGAATTAAGAGATCTTTTTCAAAGATATTTGGTTTCCACTGAAGGGAAGATTCTGCTGATTGATTCTGCGGAAGGTTCTGTTGAATAAATGGTTGACCGTAGTCAACGTTTGACTATTTTCTGTGGATTGACCATTTGGTTTTAGCCGTTTTACTTGGTTTCTACGGACGAGTCAGTGTAATTGGGATTTCTTTAGTTGATTATTGGTTAAAGATTTCTTTCCAATAATTCATAGCAGTTTCATTCCACGTTTGGTAACTTCCATAATTAACCAAGACGTGCATATCCCACTCCCAAATTAACCGATTCCCTCTCGCTATAAAATTTCAAAAACCATTTCAACATTCTTCAGAACTCCCAACCCTAATTTCTTATTCCCAATCAATGGCTGAACTACTTTTCAAAGGTGATCATAACAAACATGCCTTTCTTGGTCGTGGCAAGAATGATGAAGATTATGTGGGCATGATGGAATTTCTCTAAAGATCCAAGATTTGTTACGCACTGCTCCAATATCCAAGTGTTATTTATGAGTCTCTTGTTGTACAATTTTGGGAAACCGCACGAACAAGGACTGTTGAAGATGGACCAACAGAGATTGTTGCTGTCATAGATGGGGAAGAATATGTGGTTACTGAGTCATTGGTCAGGACTCAACTATAGTTGGATGATGAAGGAGGGGTGACTGATTTGCCTAAGGAAGAGATACTTAGAGGCCTTCAGGCTGCTGGTTATAGTGGTGATGGGAAAGTATGGTACAAGAATCTGTTTTGTCCAAAATGGAGGTTTTTGACACACACCTTGCTTCAGTGCATGGGTTCTAAGTCTGGTGGATGGGACCAATTCTCTACAGACATTGCTCTTGCCATTATGTGTCTCTCTCAGGGAAGAACATTTAACTTTTCTAGGTATATCTTTAATGCTATGCTTGAAAATGTTAAGGTTACCAAACTTAAATATTTATTGTATCCTAGGTTTCTTCAAATCATTTTAGACATTGAGACCAATGACCCTACTCATTTGCCTATTAAGGGTTTATCTAAAAAGTTGTTTACCCAAATGAAAATTAAATTTACTGGTGAACACAGACCCTTACTTCTAGCTATGTTGCCTGTTGGCAATGCTCCTGATGAAGTTGCTGCTAATGCAGCTGCTGATGTGGCTGCTGATGCCCCGGTGGGCAATCCCCCTGATGGAGAAGCTGCTAAGTAGCTGGTGGTGGTCAGGATTCTCCTGATGCTCAAGTACCAGTGGATTCTCCTGACAGAACTGAAGTGGTTCCTGATGCAAGTGCATCAGTTGCTCCTGATGTTCAGCCACCACCCTCTCCTAGGTCACCCACACCTGTACATTCACCAATGGATATTAATTCTCCTGAGCATGAGCTCAATGAGAATTTAGGCTTTGACCAACATGTACAATCACCACAATTTACAAGACTTTCAACACCTAGTCCTTTGAGACCTCACTTTGAGGATCATGTAAATGTAGATGTAGATGTAAATTTAGATTATTCTACTCACAGGACCAATGATGCTCCCAATGCCACAGATATCCCTGTTGGTGGAGCTGAAGGTCCTGTTACTCTCACTTCTGTATCTACTTTGTTGAACAGGTATGTAACTAAGGTGGACAAGTTGGAGAATGATCTGAACTTCACCAAAAAGAATCTTAGCAATGCTGTTCTGACTCTCATTGGAAGAGTTAAGAAGTTGGAGGCTAAGCTTAAGCAAAAGAAGAGACAAGGTGTGGTGTATGAATCAGATGAGGAATCTACTAAAGCCTCTGACAACATTGACTTGGAAGGCCTTGAACTTCTTGCTGCTACTACATTGGAGAGTGTTCAGAAGAATGCTGCTGATACCAGGCCTGCACCATCTATTCACTCTACTGATGATGTTGCTCCAACTGTTGAGGTTGCTCCAACTGCTGATGTTGCTCATACTGCTGATGAAAGTGTTCCAAAAGATTCCAGAGTCATTTATGTCAGGAGAAAGCATTCTGCTGATAAGAAGTCTGCTGATGCTCCTAGAAAGAAGACTTCTGCTGATGTTCATAGAAAGGAATCTTTTCCTACTACTATGCCAGAAGTGGGTACTCATGCTCCATCAGTAGATATCCAAGCTGATCTCCCTCATGATTCTCCTGATAAGACTTTTGTTCCTCCTGAGAAGAAAGATAAAGGAAAGTCTATATTGATTGATCAAGACATTCCTTCCAGAGTGAAATCCAAGGTGGAACTTGCTAATGAAAAAATTAGTAAGATTGCTGCTGCACGTTTGCAAGCTGCAGATGATGCTGCAGCTACTAAAGTTCAATTGGATTTGAAAGCCTCATAAGCACTTGCTAGGAAAATTCAAGATGATTTGGATAAGATGAGAACTCAATTTACGAGCACCTTGCCTGCTGAAAGACAAAATGAACTAGATGAAATAGCTAAGAATCTTTCTGCAGCTCAATGGGAAAATTTGGCTGAACAAGCTGCTTCTAAGCCTAATTTGGGTGAATCTGTGCTTGGAGTTGATAACCCTGCTTTTGTTCAGATGATGGTTGAAAGAGGAAGATTGCAGAGACAACAGGAGGAAGAGAGAAGAGCTAAGCATCTCAGGGAAAGACCTTGGACAAAGGCTGAAATAAAGAAATACATGAGGAATTTTGTGAAGAATCAGGGATGTTCTATGTTTGGGTCAGGATGGACTCAAAAGAGGGTTTGGGGATTTTCAGATAAACAACTCACCTTCTATTATGACAAGATCATTTCAAATCTTCATTCCTCTGGTATACATGTCCAAGATGTTCTGGAGTTTAGAGGTAGACTTTTGGATGGGCCTAAAGCTAAGAAAGCTAAGCTTCATGATACTGCTGATCAACCTGCTGAGTCCATTGGGTCCTTTCATGGTGGTCAGGAGAAAGTGCAATCCTTTTCAGTCTTGCCTCAAATGGTTGATACTCCTGATGCTCAGATGGATGATACTCCTGATGCTCAGATGGATGATTCTCCTGCTGATTCTCATCATGATAATGCTGAATCTCATCCTGATACTACTGATGATCCACATGATGTTACCAATGATGCTTCGGCGGATACTCCAATAGAAGTACCTGATGATGATGCTTCTACAGATGTTCATGCTGATACTTCCAAACAGGTGCCTAAAGAAGAACTTGCTGATGGTCCTTCTATTCCTATTACTACTGGCACTAGGAGGAAGACTAAAGCTATCAAGAGGAAGGCTCCAAAAGATATTCCTCTGGAGGATAGTACTACTTTCCTTGATTATGCTTCTGATGATGGTCAAGACCCTGTTGTTTGGGAGAAAATTGTGAAGTGGGAACTTGTTACTTCTGAGCTTGGTCAAGGACAAGTGAATGTCATAATCAGACAAGATGGATCTACCAAGACATTCTTATTTTTGAGTCAAATCTTACATATGGTTGACAAACAAGACCTTCTCTCACTTTATGATTCGGTTACCAAGTACTATCAAACTCATTCCCCTGATGACATTGGAATGTATTTGATGGGAGATTTGCAGATTCTGTGTGATTCTTATACAGGTAATTCTGGTGTGAAGTTTCAAGTATGAAAAGGTCAAAAGACATGGGTGGTTGACTATTGGAAATTCTTTCCACTTCCTAATGTTCATATGATTGTAACAACCACTGGTAAGACTTTATACTGCTGGGCTGATGTTCTTTACCCAATCACAAAGGAAGTAATGAATCTCATGCTGGAGGCAAAGCTTTCTGTTCCTTTGGATATGACTGAGAATGATCTTCATCTGGCTGAACAATTGATAAGGTTCATCAGAAGAAGTATCTTGACTAAGTAGGAACTGGCAACCAAGCATGGCATTCAAATGGATTCATATCTGCAATGAGCTGGTCTTGGTATGGTATTCTGTTGTATATTTTTTTTTAGTTTAGTATAAAAAAAAAAAAAAACCTAACATATTTGTATAGTTTTGTGTATATTGTATGCAGGTTTGGTGTTGATTCTTATCACACTCTTTCTGGTCATCAACTTGCCTGATGTTGACTATTCCATCAAAAAGTTGGCTAGTCCAAAGGGTACAGCTTTGGTAAAGACTCATCAAATCTGTTGATAGCTGTAATGGTTTGCTCAAAATCATAGGGTTTTCAACTCACCCATGCTTTATTGCTGAGTAGTTGAAATGGTTGTCAATTGACCATGGATTTTTCCATTTTGGATTCCAAATAATTGGCTAGCCCATATGTATATGGCTTGTGGTAAAGGCAGTGGAAAACCATATTTGGTATTCAATTGACCAAGATGATTTTCATCAATAATTGACTAGTCCTGAGCAAACGGCTACAGGTAAAGACATCTCAAATCCGTTTATAGCTGATGATTTGCTAAAAATCATGTGGTTATCAGTGTACCTTAGAACACTTGGCTACTCCAGTAGTGATGGCTATTGGTAAAGAGACATCAAATCCATTATTTTCAATGATTCACCTCTCACAAGAGTTAACACACCTGGATGTGATGAGAATAGTATGAAACTTCTATGTTTTGATGTACATTTAGTCTTGTGTTGCTGCAAAGAATGGTGCTTTTCAAAGGTTTGCTGATCATAGAGATTCTATTTATGAAGATTCTTTGCTACTGATGTTCATCCTCAATCCTCTGGTTTGTGCTATTGGCGATCTGTCAAGAAATCTTGAACTTAACTATGTCAAATTCAAGATTAGGGGAGGATTGTAAGGAATTATTGAAGATACTACTGATTGATACTGCTGACAGGTTCCTGCGGAAGGCTTAGTGACTTTCTGCTGATGACTGGTTCCTGCGGACGTATAGAGATCCTACGGATAGAGTTAAACCGTGGATAGAACTTATGTAATTTAGGACAAGATATGTAGAATATTTTTTATTAGTTTATCATTATTCATTTCTTGTAAGAAAGGTTAGGGTTTTCAATAGTATATAAGGAACCCTAGGTCATTGTAATACGTACGAGTTTCTCATAACATTATTAGAAAAAGTTTATCGATCCATAGAGGATCAAGTTTAGTATAAGTTTGTTTTTATATTCCGCAATAATTACAAGCTCTCGGAGATTATCTAACTTAGTCTTACTAGTGATTACATTAGTTGGCTAACGATCTATTGGCTCGTGAACTATCAAGGTATAGATCCCTACATCTTTTCTTCAATCATCTGCTTTGTTGTTTGGTTGAACGTAGGCATAATTGTATTTTGTGGCATAGTTGTTTACTGCTTGCGACTTTCTCTTTTGCGTGACTTTTTTTTACGTCATGGCTTGCTTTGCCTTTAGGTAGGAGCGACAATTTTGCGACCAACTATTTGCGAAAAACGACAATGATCTTCAACAACGAAAACAATTTGATGAGGAAGAAAAAAAATGGTTGGTTGAAGGCAACTCAACATATTTTTTTTGTGTGTTTTGACGGCTAGGGTTTAGGGTTTATGCAGTGAATAAGAAAAAACAAAATCCTAATAAAAATAAAAATAAAGCAAAAATAACTAGGATCCCTCCGAATCACCGGCGAATAGCCAATGACCGGAGGATAACAAATTTTGTAGGTGAATCTTACCTAAAGCTCGGATACCATGTAGAATTATATCATTCCTCGTAATCTCAAATGAGTATAATAGAAGTATATAAATATACAATACAACACATAAATAGGTTAAGCCCAATATACACACCAGCTTCATAATAATCACTACTAACACCACCATTGCTTGGTCGAACTTGGTTTGGTTTGCCCATTGTATCCCATGTCATGCATTTCATGTTTGGCTCGTGTTCCATAGAAGTTTGAAGACTCACAACCTATTGAGATACTGTGAAGTTAGTCCTACAATCGACTTAAACCTGTCTCGCTGTTCTCTATGTGAAAGTGTTCCAGATTCCCACAATCACCAGTTTTTTGAATGTTCCTTCTCTTCACAAGTGTGGTCTCGGGTGTGTTTGGAATCGGGTATGTCTTCTTGTACTTTATCATTGGATAATATAATGGCTTGGCTTGTCTCCCATGAGAAGTCTAGATCAGGCATTGGTATCATTTCAAAGCTTGTATTTGCTGCTTCATCGTATATGACTTGGTAAGAGAGGAACTCAAGGTTTTTTAAAAAGAAGAAGAGAACCGCGAATCAAGTCGTTGATGTTATTATTTCTACGGTTCGTCTCAAGTTGTTAATTTTTAATTTCAAGAAGACGTCGAATGTAGAGCGCGTGCTAGCAAGACGGAAACTTCCTTCGTATTTAATGAGGGATAACATAACATAATATTCTATGCAGTGTAGCCTGTCTGCACGTTTTTTGCTTTCTGCTAGGTTTTTTGCTTTTGTAAGGTTGCGTGTCAATCTCATGTAAGGTTGCACGTTTTTTGATGTAGTTATTAGTATTATTATTATTTTTTTATTTTTTTTTAGAAAGTCAATATTTATAAAATGACACAAAGAAAAAAATAAATTATTATTATTATTATTATTATTATTATTATTATTATTATTATTATTGATTGATTGATTGATAGTGATTAACCAATAGTTTAAGAAGTGTTTATGTAACTTTTAGTTTAATATTTTATTAGCTTCACTATTCTATTTAAATTCTTCATAACAAATGATCAAACATTCTTAAAGTAATAGTTATACACATTTATTAAGTTACTATATTGATTTGTCACAAATTATATATATATATATATATATATATATATATATATATATATATATATATATATATATATATATATATATATATATATGTTAGCTGATACCATGGTTTTCAAGATCGGGATCCTACCCAAGATCATTTTCGTCTTTGCAAGATCGTGATCGTAAGATCGGATCGGGATCTTAAGATCCTACTATAATGTCATTTTCTTAATAGTTTTTGTAATATTATACAAAATAACAAATTATTATATAACATAAACACAAAATTATATGAATTTTTAATCGAAATATTATCTTAAATTATGATTATGAAATGTTTAATAAGATTAACATGTTCTTTTTTAAATTCTACAAAAAAAATAATCCAGAAATTTGCAGTTTTTTAGTTTGTTCTCCGAGAAAAGTAGGATCGGATCAGATTAGATCTTAAGATCTTTTAGTCAAGATCGGGATCCTATAAGATCTTAAGTTTTCATAGATCATATGTAAGATCCGGATCGTTTTCTCTTTGCAGTATCGTAAAATCGTAAGATCCTAAGATCAGGATCGGGATCCTGACAACCATGGTTGATACTACTAATTTTCTAATTTTCAAACTTACTTTTATTTTATGAGAAGAGTTATTTTACATACCAAACTTATCTTAAATACCAAAGACTCATCTCTACCATCCATTTAAAATGAAATCAATAGTTGAGAATAAAAACATTTTAATATTTCACATATTTTTTATAATTTAAAAATCTTTTAAACTGTTAATCGTTAAGCGAAATTAATTACACCATCACGACGAACATTTAATTATCTTTCTATAGACGGGCACTTTGATATACTATCGACAATTTTTTTTTCTTTTTCTTCATTTTTTTTATTATTGAAATTTGCATGAAAAATCACATGTGATATTAGTGTTAAATCACATGATTTTTTCAAGCAAATTTCATTAACGAAAAAAAACCCTAAAATAAACGTGAACAACACGAAAAAAATAATTTTGTAGAAATTATATCGAAGTGTCTATTTATAAAAAGATAATTAAATGTTCGTAGTAACGATATATTTTTTTCATTTAACGATTAACGGTTTGAATAATATTAAAATTTTAAGAAAAAAAATGATGAAAGTGGGTTTTTTAATTTCTTGGGATTAATCTCATCTATTAGATCAAATAAAGATAGAGGGTGGAGATTAATCCATCGGTATTTAAAAAAAGTTTGATCCTAAATCTTATTTTTTATATGAAAATAAGTATATATGTTATGCAATAATAGTGTTCATTAAATAGACAATCACTAAATCAGATACATTATAATTTCAGTAAAGTTTCTGCTAATTCCTTAAGGGTTTTGCTAACCTCTACCCATTGGGTAGAGATTAATCTATTTATAAAAGTAATATTTTAATTCATTTAAGAGAAAATCATGTTCAAATATAGTAATTTACAAGTTTATTTAATGTGTAATTAATGCATTTTTTGTTAATTAAGAAAGTGTGTGTTTATTAACTACACATTTACCTATGCCCAGTGGGCATTTGTTTGCAAAATCCATTCCTTAATCGTAATTAAGTACTAGATGCTGTAGTAAAGAGTAATGTAATTGAAACTCATTAATGATATTATTTTTGAAATACATAATAAATGTTCCTATTTAAGCAAATATCCAAAGGGACCAATTGACTAAAAGCAGTGTTGTAAAAAGCGGCCTAAGAGCTAGTCGGCCTTCCTCCACCCCGATTTGTAGCAAATCGGCCAAATTAGGCGTTTTGATCAAAATGCGGTCAACATACCGCCTAGGCGGGACAAATTGGCCAAATCGGCCTAGGCGGCGAGTCGGTCAACGCCGGTCAACGTCAGTTTAACTTTAGATCTAGGGTTGAAGAAGGTGAAGGGGAGAGCAAAGTGTGAAATGGAGGTTATGTGTTTAATGTTGTAACCCTAACCCTACTAATACATGATTTATTGGCCCATTAAAAAAAGGCCCAACAACTAAGTTAGTGGGTTTTAATAGAAATAGACTAAATCTTTATCAAAATCATATATAACATAAATTTTACATCATATAAAAAAAAATATATAAATAAAAATAATAAAAACATTAATAATATATATATATATATATATATATATATATATATATATATATATATATATATATATATATATATATATATATATATATTTCATACCAAATAAATATAATTTAAAATTTTTAATATAGAATAGTTCAATCCGCCTAGACGGTTTAGGTGGTAGGCGGTGGTCGACCGCATGACTAGCGCCTAGCGTTTTTTCCGACCTTAACTAAAAGTCCAAAACTATCAATTCCTGTCAACCTTTTAAAAATAATGTTTTTCTAACATATTCTTATGATTCTGTCAGAGTCCAACATTCTCAGTCAACAAGTCAAAGAATAAAAATAAGTCCACGTGTCACAACATAATAGGACTGTCATGATTTAACTGTCAACGGTATGTAAACAACACTTAAAATAAACTTGTTCATGCATTCCATCTATCATCAGCATTTACACGCGTTGATGAGTTAAATTAAAACTTTTTTTTTTTAATCACTTTTCATTATATTCAACAACAAAAATCCCTAAAATTCACATTTCACATCTCACATTCCAGCCACCGCTAGCTTACTACCTTAAAAAAAAATCCAATCCATGGCTTCTAGCAGCAACTCACCTGACAAAGATCCTAAGAACCTGTCTGTTCCCAACGAGTTTGAGATGGGAAAGGTTTCAGCTGTTGATAGTGGTGTGGATCAGGCTGATGAAGAGAAGATGTGCATCGAAACTTTGATCCAATCACCCGAAAAGGATCCTAAGAACTTGTCTGATGACAATGAGTTTGAGCAGCAAAAGGTTGTACTAGGAATGCCTGATGTTGCTCGTGGTATGGATCGGGCTGATGAAGAGAAGATGTGCATAGATAGTGCACCACTGCCAAAAACCTTAATCCAATCATCTGATAATAAAGATCTTGAGAACATGTCTGATGACAACGAGTTTAAGAAGCAAAAGATTGTACCTGCAGGATTTCCTGATGTTGCTCGTGGTGTGGATCTGGCTGATGCAAAGAAGATGTGCATAGATAGTGCACCACTTCCAACAACCTTAACCCTATCATCTGACAAAAAAGATCCTGAGAACATGTCTGATAACGACAACGAGTTTAAGAAGCAAAAGATTGTGCCAGGATCACCTGCTGTTGGTTTTGGTGTGGATCGGGCTGATGAAAAGAAGATGTGCATAGGGAGCAAATCACAGCTAACAACCTTAATCCAATCAATAGCTTCAAGTAGCAACTCATCAGACAAAGATCCTGAGAACTTGTCTCATGACGAGTTTGAGGAGCGACAGATTGTACTAGGATCGCCTGCTGTTGAGGAGATGTGTATAGGAAAGAGAAATGTCGGGTTGTCATGGGGGTATATAACGAATCAAGGTGGCAGGAAGCATATGGAGGATCGGATTGTTATGTATCCGAATTTTATGTCGTTGAAATGTGATACTTTTGGTGGTTGTACCGCACCCAAGAGTGAAGATGCATCGGTTGAGTCTCTTGTTCATTACTTTGGTGTCTTTGATGGCCATGGCAGTGATGAGGTAAGAAAATAAGTAACTTTTGTTTGATCTTATTGGAGTTCAATTTTGGATATTTAATTAGCAGCTGATTGATTTAAGCTGTATTTTTTTGTTACATTTCAGAGTACTCAGGTTTTATTTTATTTTCCTGCTAAAATTTGTATATACGCTTTTTGTCTAGCAAGTAATTTGAACTGTATATGTGAATTTTTAATTTGTGTCTTAAAATATACTACTGTATATCTTCAAAGGCTCAAATTAAAGCTAATAATTTTTGATATATTGTTTACAGTTTAGGTTTGTTTATGGCAATTATAAGGAATTGTGTTACACAATCAGTATTTTTTGTATGTGTGTCTTCGAAGAATGAACATGGATATCCGTATATCTTCAAAGTCGATAAATATGTGTTGCGGCTTGCATTTTATACTAGCTTACTAACCTCGATAAACTAATTAAGTGAATCAATGATACATGATATTGTCAGATTCATTATTAGTAATATATTGGCATAATTAGCATAAATCTACGAAGTGCACCATGAGATCTTAAACGTGCATAAGTTTGTATAGCAGTGGTTTCCTAAAGTATTGAACCGCACGTGAATAGCAGAGATTGAAAAATTATATGACAACATAGTTAAAATATATTAGCCAAGTAGATTTTGAGAATTTGTAGCACAAAATTAGGATTCCACATCAACGAAAAGGGGAAAAGGATTAGTGTGAGACTCTTATATTGCACAAACCTTATAGAAAAAGTGTAGCATCCCAACTAATAGATTTTGAAGGACTGACCTGAACCGTACGCACGTGATACAACATAAAGCTCAATCAAGTCTAGATTCGATGTTTAAGTAATAGGCCTAGTTGAGCTACACTTGCAGATAAAAAATGATGTCCAATTAGGCTAATAATCAATGGTTGATCGATGAAGTTCATGTTGGTTGAGAAGAAAGACATATTTGCTCACGCGAGCAAAAACAAATTGTTGGACAATTATTTTGAATTATAGGTGTAAAAATAAGAGACATGAAACTCATGCATATTTTACGTATGGAATTCCAAACGACGGAACTATGGAATCTTCTCAACGTGTGCATATACAGTAATACTGTATATAAAGGGGCGGGTTCATAACTAAAGTTATTACTAAGATTACTCTTAAAGTGCACTAAAAGAAGATCACAGCAGCTCTTTGGAGAGAAAGGGGTGATATTAGCTCAATTACATAAACTAGAAAGATCCATCTGTGTATTTGTGAAACATGTGTTCTATTTAGATGAGTAAAAATAGCATAAACTATAAGGGTCCATCACATCACTTTTCTTATTTGTCAATCGTTGCCGTTTCATCCTTTTCATGAGGGGGTATAGAATGAAATGAGTGTGTGGCAAATTATCTTCTAGCAATTTCATTGTTTGACGATCCATTAGAAAGTTAAGTGAAATTTTATTAAGTAGCATTTGTAGGGATATTGATTATGTGAATCAATACTAATTATTTTAGACGGCATTTTCATATGATATGTAAAATGACATTTTAGAAGGTGTTGCTGTCAGAATGAATTTATTTATGGACTTATGATCAAATCTTGGAGCTAAATGATAAATACATGATGTCTTGTGTGAATACGTTGTAGTGAAATTTACGTCATTATTATTCGATGTGACCTTTGACAGCGTGGGGGCCAACGTATGCAAACTTAATTACCGTTGCTAAAGAGCAGCTTAGGTTTTTTTTCAGGATCTGTAGATTTAACATTTAGACCTTGATCAAAACTTCTGCTACAAAAGTGATTATCAGTAGCTTGAATGTAACTGTAATAAGATGGAGGGTGAGAATGATCTATTTAACATTGACGATATGGATGTCTCGGAAACTATTGATATTTTTGGAAAGTGAAGACCTAATAAATTTAAGGCTGAGAGTGATAACTAAATTACTTAATTGATCGGATATGCTTGGTGAAAAGTATGTACCATTAATCTGTTTAATTTGTTACTGTTTGATAGAGCATGCTATTAGCCTGCTTACCTTAGCCGCTACTCTATCTGATATGGTTGAGGCCAAAAACAATGAAATGCAATATTAGTTAAAGACTTAAAGCTCCCTATTTTGGTTATTTCAATTAGGCCGCCTGATCTTAATACTAGATATGAATCCTCGCTCCCTGCTGTTTGGATTCGGCTTCCCTACACTCCCTTGCCATTTTTGACACTTGCATACCTTAAAAGTTCTTTGAGAACACATATACGAGGCATTATTTGATTTCCTTTCGAGTTTTGAGGGATTAGATTGTGGAAGAATTGAATATGCGTTAGTAAGGTGGTACTGACAACCTTACTCAGAGCCAAAAAATACTCATTTGGTCCATCTACACATTCTTACATGCACAAAACTTCTGGCCAAAGCATTTGATTACTTAATAGATTTCCCTTGCTAATCATAGATACTTAGTGGTAATTTTGTGAAAATATGCATTTACGACTATTATATATTACAACTATCAGAAACACACAGACTGTGGATCAATTCTCTCTTATGGAATTAACCATTGAATATAATTTTTCAGTTGTTTCCTTATCTTGCTAGATTATAATATAGTGAGTTTAACGGACTTATGATGCTACTCCAACAAGAGTATAATCCTTATTTTTCTTGATGACACAGGTAAGTGATTATTGCGCGGACTCATTGCACATAGCAGTGAAAAAAGCGTGGTTGGGGTCTGAAGGTGTTATAAATGAATGGATGGAAAGGTGGCAGCATTCTCTCACTAAAGCTTATGAGAAGGTCAACGGGGTTTGTGAGAGGCATTTTAAGGGTGGATCAACTGCAGTAGTACTCCTTATTTCAACTTGCCAAATCATTGCTGCTAACTGTGGTGATAGTAGGGCTATTCTTTGCCGCGGGTCGCATACCATCCCTTTGACCGAGGATCACAAGGTATATATTTTTTATGCCTAATGCAGTAAAACTTTATTTTTTTCAATATATGGAATTTTCACTAACATACTTAGTAACTGTTACTTTAAACAGCCTGACAGGGAAGATGAGCTGGAGAGGATTAACAAGAGTGGGGGTCGTGTAGTCAAAGACCCGTGGGGTACAATGAGAGTGAATGGTAACCTTGCAATGTCGAGGGCAATAGGTGAACAAAATATGTCTGAATTCTTGTTTTATAAGTTTGATATCCGTTTTGATGTGTAGATAAGTCAGGGTAGGTGTAGCAATTTTCAGCACAACACGAAATAAACGGGTTATGTACTGGTCAGCCCGTGTGACCCTTTTAATATTGTTGAACAAAATGGTTTTAAATGATTCCATGCTTTCACCGTTTTATATATTTCTGACCAAACTGGTTTTAAAACACATCAATCTGCAAGGTACTTAATTTTAAGTTTTTTTATTTTATGTTTAATTTTGGACTAATATTTTGACTTCTGGCGACTTTTCAGGAGATAGGCATCTGAAACCATCTGTAATTTCAGTTCCTGAATTTACTTTCATCAAGAGGAATCAAGAAGACGAGTGCATAATAATAGCTAGTGATGGCCTGTGGGATGTCTTGTCTACAGAAGTAGCGGGAGATATGGCTTGTAAACTGCTGCAACACGAGCGTATATCAGCAAGACCTGATGAACTCCCAACACAATATGTTGCAGAGCATCTTTTAAGTGAAGCACGTTCAAGATCAAGCACTGATAACCTTTCAGTGATTGTTATTGACTTGAAGCCAAAGGGAACGAGCTAGATGTATAGCTCTAAACATGTTGCAATTATGTAACAAACGTCAATCTATTAGCTATATACAATCTTAATGAAGTTTTTCTAGTTCATATGTGGATAATGGATAACATATACATTATTTTCAGTTTAATGTTTCAAGTCTTGTTACTCCATATTCAAATATCTTTTTTAGTCTAGTGCTTATGCGCGTGTTTATTCTGGAAGTATGGATTTTTAAAGGTGTTGCATATAATATGATGGAGAAAGGGAATCTCCTTCTCTTGTCCCCTAAAAGTCACAAAATCATATTCTGATCCCTTCCCACCCACCCTTGATAAGCCGTTTGTTCTTTAATAAAAGCATTAGATGTGACTACACGACTTAATGTAAAAGAAATATGAGATACTACATGAATATTAAACTTTCACAATACCACTTATAATTTAAAATGTTCTTGAGTTTGTATCTTATGCTACACAGTACGTTGAAGATTATCAAAGGCGTGTCTATAGAGGCCGATGACTAGAATTATTGCGTTTTCAAGCGGATGGAACTTTAGTATTATAAGAAGAATTATCAAGGTTGTTGTTTAGTTGATGACACAAGTTTCAGATATCAAGTATGGTATTTTAGATATGTTAAATAAGCACTACACTCAAAATTCTAACTACTCGTATTATTTTTAAGATCATATTTTTTCTAAGCATAATCGAGTTCTTTTGAATAAAATGGTTTAGAGTTATAAAAACTTAATAAACTTTGGGAGATTGACACATTTATTTTTTTAATTTTACTCCTTTGATCCGTTAGATATAGTCAAATATAACCCATATTGACTGTTAATAACTAAACAACTGAAATTGACACCTTTACTTACACCTGAAATTTGATAAATTGATGTGAGGGATCTTATTTCTTTCATTGTTCTTTTGGGCACTGTTGGCGTATGTGTCTGAAGGACCCACACCGAAAAGACCAACACATCAGGACGAACCTAACTGATCCATTCGGACCAACGGTAACCTTCGGGCCCAAAGTCCAACACGATATATAAGGTATATGACAGAGGGTCAGAGTGAGTGCATAAGAAGGAACAGAGACCATAAAGGGAAAAGCTACAAACGGTGCTCAGAGATACTGTCACACAACTTGGCGGTATCTGATGAGGACAAAAACAAACTCGCCTATATAAAGAAAGAAATCTCTACTCGATGGTAACTAATCTTTTACACACAGTCATTTACTTTACTTTACTCCTATTTGCCCCTCGGATTATATACTTATTCTCACGCCGGAGTTTGGTCCTGGGATAAAACCCGGGGCAAGACTAACGCGTGTTTCTGTTTTATAGGAACCGAAGTAACACGGACAATCCGAAGGACCTGATAGCCGTCCGGAGGACCCACTTTGCTTATGTGGGGTAAAGCGCAAGATATTACCTCAACAGGCACAACAAAAAAGAGAACCTTTTAGCAACAAACACAAAAGAATGATATGCCAAGGACCACCAATTCAACTATGTGTAACCTCTATGTGCTAATTGGCATGTGGAATAAGTGCTGTTACATGCACCAAGTCGATTACGATTCAGCTTGGTTTGTGTAAAACATTGCCATATAACTATTTATCACACACCGCCTAGAATTTGATACCATTTGGCAGCATAATATAGGCAAAACAGTAGGTGTGTAGTCAGTTTATTCTGATGGGTATAACTATAATCCGATATCCAAACAGAGAAGAATCGAGGGTCCTATCATGATATGAATTCGTGAAAGGAAAGAAAGTGCTGACGTGCATAAATTTGAATCATGATTTGTTGTTATTCCTTGTAATGGTTTTATCTCAAACGCCATTCATATTAGCATCAAACCTAAATAATTGTTTGCATATTGACATGGACAGAACTATAAGCTAATCAACGCATTTGCTAAAAAGCATAAGCTGTCAAAAACTTAAATTATTGGTTTGAGATATTTTATACCAGGTTATTTGTTAGGAGAAGCAGTAAACCTGTGTAGTACTAATCATTGTTTCGCTAATACAGCATCACAATATGCTTTTTAGTATAAAGATGTTGGTAGGCTAACATTAAAATGTTCCAATGAGATTCAGCCATTCAGATATATGGAGATATTTTCTGATATAGTATTAACGTTAACATCTGCGTAGTGAGCTTTTTATGATACCATGAGCCACCCAAAATTTACATTCCATTTTTTGTCGATTGCTTACAAAGGGAAAATACCCCCCTCCAAAATACCAACCAAATAAGTGTATATGTTCCGATGCAATTTGTAGGTATTTTATATTGCATTGAAGTGAAATTATATATTCATTATTCTTGTATTAGTTGGATTTTGGACATGGAATGAAGCTTTTTTTCTTAGCTTTTCGCTCCATATTACCTTCTACCCCCCACTCAAGAATCGAATCCATGTTCCTGTTTGCATTAAAGGATCGATAAGCTTCTTTTGTTGCTTGGTCTGTCAAATCCAATACTCTTCTTCCTAAATTTGTATCATGTCATATTGTTAATGGGGATGCTATAAACCAATAGAATTTATTTGTGACATGACATGACAATATATTGCTGTCTTTATGAGCCTATAAAATCCCATCCTCCCATTCCATATTTAGCATCAAATCAATTCACTTCACTCTTTCAGTTTAGCAAGCTAATTATAGTGTACGTATACACTCGGTCTTTTGATTTTGTGTGTGTTTTCACAAGTGTCAAGGGGTCAGCGATGCAAAGAAATCAAATGCACAGGCAGATTGCTAACCTTCGCAAATCTCTTTTCGAGCAGGTTGGTTTTACTTAATCATTAGAATGATAGTTGTTGTTTTGGTTTTATTATATTTAACGAGTGAATATTATATAACAAATAAGGAAGAATGACCCATGCATAAAAAAAAAAGGCTAAAATGGATAAAGCAGGAAACTATTATCAAAAACCATCTTTATATCCATCAATGCACTTTCTCTTGTTGGTTAATCACCTTTAAATATATTCTAATCTAATTACTTGCAGGGATATCTGGATGAACAATTCATACAATTAGAAGAGTTGCAAGACAACTCTAATCCAAACTTCGTTGAGGAAGTTGTCACCTTGTTCTATCGTGATTCTGCTCGTTTTCTTTACAGCATTGATCAAGCCTTGTAAGTAGACTCATATATGAATAACGCACTCTCAACTTTATGATGAGCTAAACTAATTGAACCATGATAATATATTTTCAGGGAAAAAAGGCCTATGGATTTTAGTAATTTAGATAGCTTAATGCATCAGTTTAAGAGTAGTAGCACTAGCATTGGAGCCAAAAAAGTCAAAACTGAGTGCACTTATTTCAGAAGTCATTGCAATGCCAGAAATGCTGAAGGGTACCATAATATTTTAAACTCTTGCATTTTATCTATTTGTTTGTTATTTATCTAGTTAAAAATTCTGATAAATATAATGCAGATGCAAAAGGAACTTCCAACAAGTCAAGAAAGAGTATTCAACTCTGAAAAAGAAGCTTGAAACATATTTTCAGGTATTTTCGCTATTTCAAAAGGCATGCGGGAAAACATAAAAAGAAAATGTATCTAAAGTTTTAAGTCATCGTAACTCTGAAAGCCTTGTTTATATCAGCATTTGGACTGCTAGAATATATCACTGAACGCCGATATTTTGCAAAATCTCAAGCTAACACTTAATCACTCTTTTAATTTTGTGATTAATGACATAATTAATGCTTTTTCATATGTGATCACAGATGTCAAGACAAGCTGGGCCTACTGAAGTAGCATGCCGGCCCAGATAGAAGCCTTCGGATATCAATGGGCTTAATATGGCCCATTTAGTAGAGTGCATAATAATAGCTAGTGATGGCCTGTGGGATGTCTAGTCTACAAAAGTAATGGGAGATATGGCTTGTAAACTGCTGCAAAACGAGCCTATATCAGCAAGACCTGATGCACTCCCAACACAATATATATGTTGCAAAGTATCCTTTAAATGAAGCGCGTTTTTGATCAAGCACTAAACCTTTTAGTGACTTTTTTTTTTGGGTGAAAAAGGTGAAATATATTACTCCAACAAATATACTACGTATACAAGAACATTCAGCAAATATAGTGTATATGAACAATACCCAAACCGGTGAAAAAGGTGAAATGCATTAGACTGTCATACAAGATCATAAGCAATCAAATAGTAAACATTCTAGTTATCCGGGGAAGATAATTAAGATTTCACCTACTCACCAAATGCAACTAAGGTCAAGGGTCCGACCCTCACCCCTTGCAAGGCCAGAGGTTCTTTTCTACCTTAGGTAGAACCGGAAGCAGCCTCTCTACCATAAGTAGGGGTAAGGTTGTCTATGTCTCAACCTCCCCCATACACTGTGGAAGACAGTATTAGGAGTTACTTTACTTTAATTTTTTGCCAAATGCAACTAAGGATATCCTAAGGTTTCTGACTACATTTCCCAATTGATATTATACAATCCTTAATTACCACAATGCAGCAGACCCCCTCACATTATGTTAACTAAAGAAGATAATATAACAAGGCATCATCTTAGCCTTAGGATCACTTGGTGCAACTCACCAAACCAGGCTACATTTCTGGGCATCACCAAGTTCTGAACTCTACCATAATTGTTGTAAATACCAACAACAAACCTGGAAATCTAGTGCAGATTACCCGATACTCGAAGACGAAACACACAAGCAAATCTATATGTCGACAGTAAAGTAAAACCCACTAAAGAATAACCCTAACCAAACGTTAGTATAGAAAAGAACGATGTACAAAGACCCCCTCCCCCCTCACCTCTTTATTATAGAGATGAGGGGGGAAGAAAACCAACTCTAAAAGGAGTTGAAACCTGCTGCTACAAAGGAGAAAGCGACTCACGAATTCTTCAACTCAGCAAACATTTATCACCATATATATAGGTGTTATAGTCGGTTATGCATTGTCTATTGCATGAACCGACATATACTCTTTCCTATTTGACTATAATAACTAAAGTTACACAAAGACCCCTAGACTATCTAACTATCATCACTAATATCTAACAATTTCCACCTTAGTGGCGATAGTTAGTCTTCTCCGATACGCAATTTCCACCTTAGTGGCGATAGTTAGTCTTCTCCGATACGCAGCAACTTCAACCTATGCTGGAACCTCGGATTGGGGTGTGCCTTCATCCACATACTAGTAGCAATAACCGCTAATAACATTAGCTTAGCTCCTGACTCTATCGAGAGTCCCTTTAGCCAAATAGCCTCCTTGCAGCCTCCGTAAGTGTCATATACGCCGCTTCAGTTGTTGACAAAGCCTCCATGTGCAGCATCATAGCTTTCGAGCTTCCTGCACATCCTTGTATCATAAACCCGTACCTTGTGATTGATCTACCCATGACAGTGATCGATTTACCCATAGCGTAGTCAAAATCCACACAACCTGTACGTTTGTCTGTAATCCACGATCGAACCTATCCAACATACCCACATCTTCAGATGCTATGTCAGGTCTCGTGCAGACCATCTAATACTCCTGGCTTCCAACCGCATATGTATCTGCCCACTTACCATTCTTTTCCACATCACAGTCCCCTGATAGACTACCCTCCAACGACAGTATGGAGTGTCCCTCCAACAAAGTCTGTACCAACTTCCCGTTGTGAACCCTGGACTGTGACCCCCTCAGAGTATTACCACTCTGATCCCTAATGATCTCCATACTAAGTATATTTCCTTTTGCTTTATCCAGCAATCCCTTGGTATCCCAGATCTCAGCCTTGCATCCGCAAGAAAAAACCATACCATCTATATAGAGAAATAGATGTATGAACATATTTGGTGTATACTCACAGTAATAGTCGTCGTTGTCATCACTGCTTTTCATGCAACCGTTGCTGAGCACATACACATCTAACCGAGCATCCATATCTTCTTTCAATCCATCCTTTCACTTGGAAATCACCTCACAAGCAACTGTATCATTGAAAGTCAATGACTCGTGTGTGTATATCTTCTCCACTGCAGCAACTGCAAAAGCAGCCTCATTACTGTTTTCTCTATACATGTATAGTTCTGGTGCTAAGTGTTGCTCCCTATCACGTGCTGAATGATAGTCTATCAAATCTTGAGTTTGTACTTCCTGTGAACCAGCTACCTGACCAACATTCCCCTGAGGTTCCACCTCAAATGTATGATCCCCAAGCGATTCCACCTCAAACTCAACTCCCTGCAACACATGCACTGAACTTGTACCTACACCAGAACCAATGAAAGTTTTCTTGTATTCCCCACTCTCATTGAAACCCATATTCATATAAAGCACTCCCTCTGAAGTAACGTCATCTAACCTCCAAAGCTGATAACCCACCATACCTTCATAGTATCCCAGGAATATGCACTTGACCTTAACCGGTTCAAGCATCCCTTGCTTATTACTAGCAAGCCAACCGAAAAACCCTAACATATCTATAGGCGTCTTGAATCTAATCGCTGATGATGGTGACCTATTCACTAGATATGTAGACCCGGTTGTATCCTCTGCCCAAAAAACCTTGGACAGACCAGACTGAATCAGAAAACTACGTACCTTAGCTAAGAGTGTCACATTCGTCTTCTTAACCAACCCATTCTGCTGTTGTATCCCTGCAACACCCAAATGTTTGGCGACCCCACTCTTCGTACATTGATGTATATATCTCTGATTACAAGAATCAAGAACATTTCCTGTCTTGATCTTTCTCCCAGTCTGAGATTCTCCTAACTGCTTCCTACCCTTCAGTGTCTTCCTGGTCACTGCCTGACCATCCAGGGTATATACACAATTAGCCTTCCTTGTTCCTGATAAAACCACCAGTGAACCCTATATAACCTTGATCCTGCCAGACTGCATTTTGACGGTAAAACCCTCTTTTTCAAGAGTACTCAGCGATATCAAGTTTCGCCTTAATTCCGGAACATACATGAAGTTGTCCAAAACGAAACTTGACCAATCCGTCATCTGTACTTGAACCTTACCCGTCCCCTGTATACGGCATTCCCCACCATCACCTAGCAGTACATTACCACCGTCATACTCCTCAAAATCAAACAAGTAATCTCTCCTGTATGTCATATGGTATGAGCCCCCTGAATCCATGATCCAGTCCAATAGTTGTTCAACACTCATAGCCATCATAACATCAGCACTGTCATACCCATCAGCTCCAAAACCGAATACCTGATATTCATTCCTGACAAAACCTTGATATTTCTTGTGATTACACCTGGGACAATCCCTCTTCAAATGCTCCTTAGACTGACATATATAGCACTTGAGTCTGCTGCTTATTTCCTATGACTTTGACCACGCACTACCTTTACCCTGCTGGATATCAGTTTGATCAGACTTGCCCTTCACAAACAACCCTTCACCACCATCAACCTTCGCTTCTGACATCTTCTGAAGTTCCCTAGAATGAAGTGTCGCGACCACGTCTTCTAGCTTCAAAGTATTCCGACCATATAGCAAAGTATCCATGAAATTACCGTAAGACGATGATAAAGATGCGAGCAATAATAATGCCTGATCCTCATCCGATAAAGCAGTATCTATAGCTGCTAAGTCACCTACCAGCTTATGAAACTCATCAATATGTTCAGACTGACTCTTACCCGGATGCATATGAAAAGTATATAACTTCTTCTTCAAGTACAAACGATTAGCTAAAGACTTTGTCATGTATAAAGTCTCTAACTTTTTCCAAATCCCCGCTGCAGTCGTCTTCTTGGTGATCTCCCGTAGGACCCGATCACCCAAACACAAGATCAATGCGCTGTAAGCCTTTTTCTGGATGACGTTATCGTATGTCGCTATCGTAGCTGCAGGTAACGCTTCCAACGCTTCAGCTAATCCCAACTGTTCCAACAAAGCTTTCATCTTTACCTGCCATAACACGAAGCCATTCGTCCCATCGAATTTCTCAATGTCAAACTTGGTCCCCGTCATCTTTTTCCAATCCCTTTGTTTATTCTGATAACCTTGTGATATAAACCTCACAACACTGAACTAAACAAAGTACCCGTGTGTAACAACCTTGTTTTTAATCAATAATACCCTAAGATTATACTCTCTTAGTCTCGATTAAAACAAGAAAACAAAAATAACCCTTCTTTAGTCTAAAATACAATGCATGTGCATATAATAGAAAAGAAGCTCACATGCATGTAATTTTGATGGTCCACACGCATGCATGAAACAATTAAATTAATAAATTTGTTTTTGTTGTTATTTTCTTTTGAAGACGAACTGCCAAAAAAAACGATGACCTTCTTATTTGAAGTCGAAAAACTTTGTCGATATATATAATCCTTGCAAACCAGTTCTTGTAAACTCAAAAACCTTGCAAAAAACTTGACAACCTTGATACTCCGAAACCCGAAACTTCAAGAACCCTTACTGTCGAGAACTTTATAGTGCAAGCAACAAGTAGACCCTAACAGTTTTAAAGTTCAAACCCCGAACCTTCAAAGACCTTGTGCCGATATTCTGTTTGGAACAATACCTCCAAAACAAAACCTTCTGCTTGAAACTTAACCCTCGTTGTCAAAACCGATTAGCTAGCGATCAAATCCTTGTTGTCCAAAACGATCAAGAAGATTAACCATGCTGTTAAAAACCTAACACCATGAACACCCTCGCTGTCTAAAATCAAACAACAAGAAACCCTTCAACGACACAAACTTCCAGCAAACCCGACACTGTTTGAGGCTAGACCAAAAATCTCAAAGCTAACCTTGTGTCGACACCACCAGTTTTTAAAGAACCTTTAAAACTGATATAATCTTTTGCTGCCCAAAGCTTGATCGCATAAAACCCTTCACAAGTATCGGCCTAGAATCCAATTGAGTCTCGAACCCGGCTCTTGATACCACTTGTTGTAAATACCAACAACAAACCTGGAAATCTAGTGCGGATTACCCGATACTCGAAGATGAAAAACACAAGCAAATCTATATGTCGATAGTAAAGTAAACCCCACTAAAGAATAACCCTAACCAAATGTTAGTATAGAAACGAACGATGTACAAAGACCCCCTCCCCCCTCACCTCTTTATTATAGAGATGAGGGGGGGGGGGGAAGAAAACCAACTCTAAAAGGAGTTGAAACCTGCTGCTACAAAGGAGAAAGCGACTCACGAATTCTTCAACTCAGCAAACATTTATCACCATATATATAGGTGTTATAGTCGGTTATGCATTGTCTAGTGCATGAACCGACATATACTCTTTCCTATTTGACTATAATAACTAAAGTTACACAAAGACCCCTAGACTATCTAACTATCATCACTAATATATAACAATAATGACAGAGGACAACTCTATGGATATCCCAAGTTATGATCAACATTTCCTGAATTGAACTTGAACTTTATAACTACCACTGAACAGTCCACATCCTTAGTCTACATCCTTACTCAGAAGTAGCATAGAATCCATGCCCATTCAGGCATCGTCACAAACTTAGGATGACATAAAGCTGTCAACCAACCATGTTAGAACCAAGCGAGGTAGTCTCATCTTCCATGACTCACCAAACCTTGGAATGACACTACATAGCATCAGCTCAATACTCCCATCATCCATATAGGAACTGTCCTCATGCACTTACTAACTTTTTACTAAGATGAAATAATGAAGCAGATAGCATTAGCTTTCCCTTCCTCTACAAAGCATAAAACTACCACTCATTATCTATCTTAGACAAAGCTTTCAAATGATAAGGTACATAGCTATGGGTTACTTCATTTAATCCAATATCCAAAACCCCCTTATTACTCTATATCAAAACTAGCCATCTTAAACTGTACTATTCAAGCCATTCTCAATTCCCCACTTTTCAAATACCTCTTTAACATCTCTAGACAATATAACCTTCAAAATGGCTATTTTTATTTTAATCATGTCTTCCAAAATCTGCCATAGCTCTTGTAACACCCCCAAAATTTGGTACAGTGGAAGACTCAACAAGCTTTCGGGGTGCTACGGGGATTGGTATCCATTCAAAGTCATGAAAGAACGAGATAAAGTAAACATAAGAAAAACACAACCACACGGGATTTTAAAGTTTACATTTATCCCAAGAATTATCCAAAGTAAGGCCCAAAAGAAATAAACGTAGGTCCACAATTATTTATCAGAGTTTTAGAAAATAGATCCATAAACCAGGTGCCATAGCCAAGCCTCCAACCCAACCATCCAAGGGCATCACTTAATTACCTGAGAAAACGCGCTAAAAGTCAGCTTTCGCTGGTGAGATCATAGGTTTAAGTTCATTATTCAATATAGTGGACATATACGCAAAACGCTTGCTAGCTAGACTAGGACTCCATCATCCAACCAAAATAATCCAACCAAACAATCCAATCAAAATAATCCAACCCTATAGGTGCACGCTATAGCTCAAATCAATCCAATCAATAGCTTACCTAGCTCATGTCTAGGCCTCGCTCTATAATCAATCCAATAGCTTACCTAGTTCGGGACTAGGCCTCGCTCAACAACCAATCAATAGCTTACCTAGTTCGGGACTAGGCCTCGCTTTATAACCAAATCAATAGCTCACCTAGTTCGGGACTAGGCCTCGCTCTATAACCAAATCATTAGCTTACCTAGTTCGGGACTAGGCCTTGCTCAATCCTACCTAGTTCTATAAGCATAGCAAGTTTTAAATAAAGATCGATAATAGTCCACATAAAACAATTTGCACGTTTCTCACCCCAAGTATTGAAAACAAAGTTCAAAAGTAAAAGTGGGGCTATGACTCAACTCAAGTCCAGCAAATCCTCAAAAGAAATCGATAGATGAAAGACGTAAGCAAACTCAAGTAACGACAACTACAGACTCGGCACTTCCTAACAATATCCAACCCGTTCAAAATCATTTCCTCAAAAATCAAATATTCCCAATCCCGAACGTATTCCATTTAACTTTCCAAAAATATCCATTTCTCGAATTATCTTCATATTAATTTTAAAGTTTGACGTTTGGTATCCATATGGGTGGAGGGTCGACACAACTCAAACCAAGAAGTCACAACGAAAGAAATAATAAACCATCTATAGGTCTAATATTTGCCCAATATATTATTTAAATAAATCATCGAAGTTTATCAAATCCGTCGATTTGGTAATCCCCATATTTATTTACGTAATATATCGTTCCAAGATTATACCCAACCTAAATCACATAGCACAAAGAATACTATATGGTAAATATCGTAGTCCAATAAATTCCCTAGATATATCGTCAAATTTGCAAAATTCGTCAATTTGGCCAACTCCACGAGATATTTAGTAATTTATTATCCTAATACACGTACCACAACCTATGGGCGCCGTAGGATACGATGCCCATTAATATACTCATTTTATATAGCTAAGTAAACTCAATTTAACCCGTCGATTAAATAAGTTACGTAGTTATAGAAAATGGATATATTAATCGTCATATATCCGTGACAACACAAAAGTCACATAATAAAGCCCACTTGGACTTAAGTAACCACAACTCGTATAACTCGATAAGTTTTTCAAATTTATAAAAGTCATCATGTTTTTATTTATTACTTACCCGACTTATTAGTTCTCGACATTATTTCTAGTTATTTATTTATAATAATACTTCGACATTTATTGCACTATTCGCATAGTACAATAATTATCGTCACATTATTATAACGTCTACTCGTGATCGTTTTATAATTAATATACGCATTTATATATTTATATATACGTTTTTCACATCTATATACGTATATAAACGATTATATTATCAATAATATTATTACGAGTATTATTATTAATGTTTGATTTTGAATATTTATCGAATCATAAGAATTTGGTCACATGTCCGAGTCATCACTCTCGGCTCATAGTCCAAGTCCAAAAATAGAAATAACCAAGTCAAAATAAATAATCCAACTCCGTCCAATACAATCCCAAATCCCCACGGTTTGGGTATCAAATCGAGACACACGAGTTTGACTCGTGGTCACTCACCTTCAAAATCGGCTCCAAACTTGATTTCTTTAAAAACCCAACAAGATTAAACAAAAATGGTGGTGTTAAAGTAGTGGTAATAATTCGTACATGGTGTTAATGAAGGTTTTAGAGCGCGTGCAATACACCAAAAGATAGATCGGGACACAAGGGTTAAGATGGTGGTGTTATATTAGATGTGGGAGGGGCGGTGGCGGCTGTGGTGGTCGCATAGGGTGGCGGTGGTGTTAGGGTTTTGGTGATGGAGATGGTAAGGATGAAAGAGAGAGAGAGAGATGGTTGTGTTTGTATGTTTTTGTGTGTGTGTGGCGTGGGGTGATTATACCCAACAAACCAAACCGGCCCCAAGGCCCAAAAAATAATAAAAATGATAATAATAATAATAATTTTAGTGGTATTAAGAGAGTGGGTGAGGTAACCCGAGATAAATAACGCGAACCAAACCTGAAACTTGTTCCAAAATTTCGAAAACCTCACGATACGTTTCAAAAACGTAAATATCCAAACCAATATTTAAAATAATTAAAATTGTTAGGTTATCCTAGTGCCGGAGTCAATGTAGTGCCAAATAATCATCTCAAAAATAAATCATCACGAATGAACCAAACCAAACCATTAATTAATAATCAAATTCCATAAATAACGTACGATTAAAAATCACATTCCAACGTTTACAAATCTCATCACGAATAAACTTTTCAAATATTCCAAAATTATAAATTTTAAAGTAATGCGGGTTTTCAAAATGGCTCCCTAATTTGGCAGTTGTCACCTCCTCCCAGCCTCAGAAGAAACCCGTCCCGGGTTTCACTCGGAACAAACCATCTACGAAGTAAAAAGCTTCGAATATCTCTTTCGAAACTCATCCTCACGTTCCCACGTGAATTCCGGTCCATGCCGCGAATTCCAACGAACTTTGATGAGCGGAATACGACTTCTCTTAAGTCGTTTAATCTCTCTATCCAATATCTCAATCGGTTCCGCCACAAAGTTCAAACTCTCATCCACACGAATATCCTTAATTGGTATAACCGGCGTTTCCTCTAAAAATACTTCTTCAAATTGCTAACATGAAATACATCATGAACTTTACTCAGTTCCTGTGGTAGTTGCAACCGATAAGCTACGGGCCCAATTCTTTCCAAAATGAGAAATGGTCCAATGTAGCGGGGGTTGAGTTTCCCACGCTTCCCAAAACGTATCACACCCTTCCAAGGTGAGACTTTCAGCATCACTTTGTCTCCAACCTGGAATTCTAGGGGTTTACGTCTCTGATCGGCGTAACTTTTCTGTCTATCTCTAGCTGCTTGTAGTCAATCTCGAATTTGCGTCACTTTCTCAGTAGTTTCCAAAATAAGTTCAGGGCATGTGAGTTGGCTATCTCCAACTTCAGCCCAACCAATAGGCGAATGACATTTACGACCATATAAAGCTTCAAATGGTGCAACTTTAAGACTTGTGTGGTAGATATTATTGTAAGAAAACTCTGAAAGGGGTAGATACTTCTCCCAGCCTTTGCCAAAGTCTATTATGCATGCACGAAGCATATCCTCCAAAGTCTGAATGGTTCTCTCACTTTGACCATCGGTTTGGGGGTGATATGCAGTACTCATATCAAGTTTCGTCCCCAAAGCGGTTTGAAGTGATCGCCACAACGCTGACGTAAAGCGGCTGTCGCGATCAGAAATAATCGATATCGGAACTCCATGACGAGAAATAATTTCCTTCACATACAACTTCGCAAGTTTGTCAACACTATCATCTTCACTAATTGCCAAGCAATGAGCAGACTTAGTCAAACGATCCACAATTACCCAGATACCGTCACAACCGCTAGCCGTCTTTGGTAATTTGGTAATAAAATCCATTGTGATCCGCTCCCATTTCCAAACCGGGAGTTCTGGCTGTGTCAATAATCCTGACGGTCTTTGATGTTCGGCCTTAACCTTAGAGCAAGTCAAACACTTACTAATGTACAATGCTATATCTGCCTTCATATTTGGCCACCAATATAACTTTTTCAAATCCTGGTATATCTTGTCAGACCCAGGATGAATAGAGTATCTTGACTTATGCGACTCATGCATAATCAACTCTCGAATTCCTCCATACAATGGTACCCAACTTCGCTCTCCAAAACATAATACTCCATCGGAACGCTTACCGAATCCTTTCTCATTTTCTGCAATCCCAGATATGTTCTCAGCAGGTCGATTTTCTGCTTTCAACGCTTCCGTTTGAGCTTCTAATATTTGAGACGGTAACGGCGATACGATAGTCATTCCTAATGACCTAACTCGTAACGGTGGTATTCTCTCCTTTCGACTAAGAGCATCAACAACAATGTTTGCTTTACTAGGATGGTAGCGAATTTCGCAATCATAATCGCTTAATAACTCAATCCAACGTCGCTGTCTCATGTTGAGCTCTTTTTTATTCAAGATGTGTTGTAGACTTTTGTGGTCAGTGAATATAACACATTTGGTACCATATAGATAATGTCTCCATACCCTTAAAGCAAAAACCACAGCACCTAACTCCAAATCATGGGTGGTGTAGTTCTTCTCGTGCTTCTTGAGCTGTCGGGAAGCATAAGCTATCACTTTCTCTCGTTGCATTAACACGGCTCACAAACCTTTATGAGAAGCGTCACAATAGACGACGAAGTCCTCATTACCTTCAGGTAACGCTAAGATGGGAGCACTACACAACATTTCCTTAAGTAATTGAAACGCTTCCTCTCCCTTATCTCCCCATTCGTATTTAACACTCTTTTGAATCAATTTGGTCAACGGTTTTGCTATCTTCGAAAATCCCTCAATGAATCTTCGGTAATAACCGGCTAAACCCAAAAATTGACGAACTTCAGTCGGGGTCGTTGGTGCAGCCAAATCTTTAATTGCTTCAATCTTAGCAGGATCTACATGAACTCCTTGTCTATCAATCACATGACCCAGAAATTGTACCGTAGGAATCCAAAATTCACATTTAGAAAACTTGGCATACAGTTTCTCTTTCCTGAGCAATTCTAAGATAAGTCTTAGATGCTCCTCATGCTCCTTCTCACTCTTCGAATAGATTAGGATGTCATCGATGAACACAATCACGAACTTATCCAAGTAAGGCTTACACACCCGATTCATGAGATCCATGAATACCGCCGGTGCGTTAGTCAACCCAAACGGCATTACTTGAAACTCGTAATGCCCGTAACGGGTTCTGAAAGCCGTTTTCGGAATATCTTCCTCGCGAACTTGAAGCTGATGATATCCTGATCTCAGATCAATCTTCGAATACACACTCGATCCTTGAAGCTGATCGAACAAATCGTCGATCCTCGGTAACGGGTATCTATTCTTCACCGTTAACTTGTTCAACTCTCGATAATCAATACACATACAAAATGATCCATCCTTCTTCTTCTTCAGGAATAAGACCGGGGATCCCCAAGGTGAAGAACTTGGTCTTATAAATCCTTTTTCGGCTAACTCTGCTAATTGTTTCGACAACTCTTCCAGTTCAGTAGGTGCAAGACGATAAGGTGCTCGTGCCACGGGTGCAGCACCAGGTATCAACTCTATCTGAAACTCTACTTGTCTAGTAGGCGGGATTCCCGGCAAATCATCGGGAAATACATCCAGAAAGTCACGAACTATAGGCACATCTCCAATGCATCTTTACTTCTTGTCCTTCCCTCCTTTTCTCAGAAATTTGAGCTAAGAAAAGGCAACATCCTTTTTCCATTAGCTTCGGTAATTTAGTGCAAGATATAACCGCTAATCTAGATGGGCCTCTCAATTCCTTTCGATCTCCTGGTATATTCAGAATCTCCTTGCCGTAAGGCACACGCACGATCTTCTCATCGCAAAGTATATGAGCACGATACTTCGACAACCAATCCATACCAATAATGACATCAAAACTTCCTAATGTGACGGGTAGAAGATCTATATTGAAAGGACGATTCAGAAAGTTTAACGTGCAACCGCGAATGATAGTCCTAATCCTTTCTATGTTCCCATTAGCTAACTCTACATCATAACCAATTCCTAAGGCCATCGGGGGTTTCTCTAGTAAGGGTGCAAACTTAGTGGACACAAAACTCTTATCGGCACCAGTATCAAATAGTATGGAAGCATAACGATTATTGAGAAGGAACGTACCAGTAACGAAGTTTGGATCTTCTCCTCTCTCGTTCCCAAGTGCATACACTCTTCCATGAGCAGCTCCAGCTTCCACACGTTGGTCCCCATTATCTTGTCGTCCACGGTTTCCTTCAGCTCCACGGTTTCCATGATTGTACCCATTACCACCCGATCCTTGATTTCCTCGGTTCCACGATTCCCTGCACTCATTCCTATAATGTCCCTTCTTTCCACATCCATAACAAGTAACATTTGCCTTACTCATAGTTTCAGGAGTAGCTTGAACCATAGCAAGTGGTCGAGCTCTACAATCCTTAGCCATGTGTCCCATCTTAGATCAATTCTTGCACATCACAGTACATCGTCCAGAATGATTCTTATAACATCGGTTACACTTGGGTGCATCTCCATTGTAGTTCTTCTTGTCTCCATCTCCCATAGCATAAGCTCTAGTAGTTGCTTGTCGCTTGTTTCGACGATCATTACCCTTAGAATGATTATCCCTCTTCCTCTTTCCATTCTTGTCTTTCTCAACTTCTTCCAATACCAACGAGTCCATCAATTGTTGAGCAATAGTGATAGCCTCATGAATATTGGCAGGCTTAGCAGAAATCACATCGTTCCTTGTAGCTACCGGCAACCCATCGGTATACCTCTCAATCCTTTGTGTCTCAGTCCTAACCATATCGGGGCAAAGTAAGGCTAACTCTTGATAACGGCGATTGTAAGTCGCCATATCGGTACCTTTCACCTTATGATTCCAGAACTCAATCTCCAGCTTCTTAACCTCATTCCTTGGGCAGTAAGTCTGAATTAGCAAAGACTTAAATTGCTCCCAAGTCATAGCATAAGCCACATCACTCCCAACCGAATTACGGTAATTGTTCCACCAAGTTAAAGCTTCATCCTTGAAAGTAAAAGAAGCAAACTTTACCTTCGCATTCTCCGCACAACCACTAACATTAAACACTGACTCAGTTCCACCAAACTCAATGGGTCCACAAATTCTAAACTCCTTGTAGTTACATCCATTAGCACGAACAGGTGGAAATGTTCCAGCAGAGTTGTTGGAATGATTTAACTCAGCTAGTAGCTCAGCAACTCGTTGCTCCACAAGTTGATTGATCATTGCTTGATCCACAGTAGGTGCATTAGGTGGAACATGATCATTGTCTCCCTGAACATCAACATTTTGATTCCTGTTGTTGCGGTTAGTAGTGTCCAGGTTATCAGGAGTAGGGGTTTCAACATTTCAACTAGGACGGCGTCCTCGACGACCAGGGGTAGTCGTTGCAGGACCAATTTTGGTAGCTCGAACAGGATTTCGTCGTGGGGCCATTAATCTGAAACATCATACAAGGTTCATGAGTCTCCGATAGAACTTATCATACACTCAACAAGAATTAAATCAACGAAGCCAAGTCATGGAAAGAATATCAACAATACACCATAAGACATCAATAAGGCGAATAGGGACTCAATTTCCACCATATCCAAAAACCACATAATACCATATAATAATAGCCATCAACCATACAATAAAGATCCAACATCGTTCCAACTACCGAAAAACACAAAAGATAATAATCGTTCCACACAGGACGAATACTCAACAGAAAGTACATCAAAATACGATAACTAGCTTTTCTAACCGAACACTCCTCGGTGTAGAAAGCAACAAGACAACATAACTCAAACATCTAGCCATGCTGCTGGCGGAGGTTCCTCAACTCATGCCTCAAGCCGTCAAGCTCTCTCCATAGTGATCCTAACTCCACGCTATGGGTGTCGCTGTCTCTCTTGAGGTCAGCCACCTCCTTCTCTAGCTCGGCATTCCTCTGCCATAACTTGCGATCGACCTCTCGAGCTGTGACAAAACCTCGCTGTAAACCCTCAATATGCTCGTAAATCTCCATCAAACCGCTCCTCAGCTCAGTAACTCTCCTCTCAGCCATAACCATGTCAATCCTCAACTCCTCAATGAACTCAACGGTCACCCTATCAATCCGCTCAGACATACGTGTAACTCTCTCACCAAGATCAGTAATCTGAGCCCACATCCTACCAGTCTCACCTAACTCTGCATGCTCAGCAGAAACCTCAGAAGGTGCATCCGACTCAACGGGACTACCAGGTGGCAACTCAAACAAAAATGGATGATCAGGTGAAACAGGATCTATCAGATGTATAGGTGAATCAGGCTCCTCAGCCTGAGCTGGTGGCACAAACAAACCATCATCATCAGGAATCTCCTCCTCCTGAGGGTCATCCTCCTCCTCAGGGTCATCATCACCCTGCTCAGCCTCCTGAGGGTCATCAGCCTCATCCTCACCCTCGTACTCCTCTTCTTCCTCATCGGAAGAGTACGTCATCAATCGTCATATCCTAACAGGTGAACCATGTGGAGATGTGGTAGGTGATCTAGGACGATGACGCAATGATGCAGGTGGGGCATCTGACAGGAGAGTGTGAGCATCCAAATGTAAAGGTGGTGAAGTAGGGTGTACAGACATACGTGCCATAGCTCGGTGGGTAAAACGTGGAGCCACACGAGCCAAAGCCTGATGAAGAGTAAGCTGCCTCGAAGTACCAGGGAGCCCTAGAGATGATGAGGGTCCCTGCGTAGGTGCAGCAGGCGGTGCAGAAGTAGAAGCTGTCGGTGACACAATAACTGAATGCATGGCAATCCTGTAAGGATCATCAGGAGCCATGGTGATCTGTGCTGGGCGTACAGGTGTAGTAAGAATATCCTCAACAACGTCAAACGTACGGGAGGCCATAGTCTGTGACAACGGCGTAGGGTAGGTGTAAGTGTTTCAAAACAACTAAACCGCGAACTCAAAATACCGTATAAAAAATCATCATATAATTTCAAATCATATATATCAAGAAAGATTTAAAATACCGCATTACTAAAATCATTCATAAAACAATTAAGCCATATAATTCCTCAAAACACCATATAATTCCTCAAAACGCCATCATATCACTAAATCAATAAACCTCAAATCCTCAAATCATCTCAAGAATCCCATACCTAATAATCATCTCAATATACCTCAATAATAACAATGATGTTTCGGCTTGGCGGGCTGGCAAGCAATGGTCGAGGATCGTTTTCTATAAAAATCGGTTATAGTTTAGGTGTCTATTTACCTAGTTCTCTATAACCTTGGCTCTGATACCAATCTGTAACACCCCCAAAATTTGGTACAACGGAAGACTCAACAAGCTTTCGGGGTGCTACGGGGATTGGTATCCATTCAAAGTCATTAAAGAACGAGATAAAGTAAACATAAGAAAAACACAACCACACGGGGTTTTAAAGTTTACATTTATCCCAAGAATTATCCAAAGTAAGGCCCAAAAGAAATAAACGTAGGTCCACAATTATTTATCAGAGTTTCAGAAAATAGATCCATAAACCAGGTGCCATAGCCAAGCCTCCAATCCAAGCATCCAAGGGCATCACTTAATTACCTGAGAAAACGCGCTAAAAGTCAGCTTTCGCTGGTGAGATCATAGGTTTAAGTTCATTATTCAATATAGTGGACATATACGCAAAACACTTGCTAGCTAGACTAGGCCTCCATAATCCAACTAAAATAATCCAACCAAACAATCCAACCAAAATAATCCAACCCTATAGGTGCACGCTATAGCTCAAATCAATCCAATCAATAGCTTACCTAGCTCATGTCTAGGCCTCGCTCTATAATCAATCCAATAGCTTACCTAGTTCGGGACTAGGCCTCGCTCAACAACCAATCAATAGCTTACCTAGTTCGGGACTAGCCCTCACTTTATAACCAAATCAATAGCTTACCTAGTTCGGGACTAGGCCTCGCTCTATAACCAAATAAATAGCTTACCTAGTTCGGAACTAGGCCTCGCTCAATCCTACCTAGTTCTATAAGCATAGCAAGTTTTAAATAAAGAGCGATAATAGTCCACATAAAACAATTTGCACGTTTCTCACCCCAAGTATTGAAAACAAAGTTCAAAAGTAAAAGTGGGGCTATGACTCACCTCAAGTCCAGCAAATCCTCAAAAGAAATTGATAGATGAAAGACGTAAGCAAACTCAAGTAACGGCAACTACAGACTCGACACTTCCTAATAATATCCAACCCGTTCAGAATCATTTCCTCAAAAATCAAATATTCCCAATCCCGAACGTATTCCATTTAACTTTCCAAAAATATCCATTTCTCGAATTATCTTCATATTAATTTTGAAGTTTGACGTTTGGTATCCATATGGGTGGAGGGTCGACACAACTCAAACCAATAAGTCACAACGAAAGAAATAATAAACCATCTATAGGTCCAATATTTGCCCAATATATTATTTAAATAAATCATCGAAGTTTATCAAATCCGTCGATTTGGTAACCCCCATATTTATTTACGTAATATATCGTTCCAAGGTTATATCCAACCTAAATCACATAGCACAAAGAATACTATATGGTAAATATTGTAGTCCAATAAATTCCCTAGGTATATCGTCAAATTTGCCAAATTCGTCAATTTGGCCAACTCCACGAGATATTTAGTAATTTATTATCCTAATACACGTACCACAACCTATGGGCGTCGTAGGATACGATGCCCATTAATATACTCATTTTATATAGCTAAGTAAACTCAATTTAACCCATCGATTAAATAAGTTACGTAGTTATAGAAAATGGATATATTAATCGTCATATATCCGTGACAACACAAAAGTCACATAATAAAGCCCACTTGAACTTAAGTAACCACAACTCGTATAACTCGATAAGTTTTTCAAATTTATAAAAGTCATCATGTTTTTATTTATTACTTACCCGACTTATTAGTTCTCGACATTATTTCTAGTTATTTATTTATAATAATACTCCGACATTTATTGCACTATTCGCATAGTACAATAATTATCGTCACATTACTATAACGTCTACTCGTGATCGTTTTATTATTAATATACGTATTTATATATTTATATATACGTTTTTCACGTCTATATACGTATATAAACGATTATATTATCAATAATATTATTACGAGTATTATTATTAATGTTTGATTTTGAATATTTATCGAATCATAAGAATTTGGTCACATGTCCGAGTCATCACTCTCGGCTCATAGTCCAAGTCCAAAAATAGAAATAACCAAGTCAAAATAAATAATCCAACTCCGTCCAATACAATCCCAAATCCACGTGCTACAACATTAGGGTCCGACTACGGCACCCGACTAACCTATCTCCGTCAATCTAGTGTGACCGTCTCACAATCAGTCCCCAAATCACTTCGTCAACACAACTCCATAATCCAAATCACAAGTCCAAACGTACCGCTTCAAGCTCAAACAAATAACCATGATCAAATAATAACCACGACAACAAAATAATCCGACAAGTATAAATGACAACCAAATACACAACACACTTACGGGTTGATTTACCAAGTCAACCCGGGTCAATATGATACTCAAAACAAAGATCATGGGTCCCACCCGAGACCTCTAGGGTCTCGGCTTGCTCTAAACGAGCCAACCCAACCAAACGGACCATAGTGGTCGTCGGCCAAACTCAAACAACAACAACAACAAGGTCAAACGAGGGACCCCTTTTGGGTCTCGGCAAGACTAAGCGAGCCACAAATCCAACCCCGAGACCTCGAGGGTCTCGGTTATGCTCAACCCGAGCACCAACTCCTAAAATAAGTCACCAAATAATCAATCCTTCCACAAATTCGGACCCAAAACAACCCAACCCGGATACCAAACAAGTTTTTATCATTAAATCTCTTTTTCCCACTTTAATCTTTCAAAAACCCTTTCAAGAAAACCATATACCCACGGTTTGGGTATCAAATCGAGACACACGAGTTTGACTCGTGGTCACTCACCTTCAAAATCGGCTCCAAACTTGATTTCTTTAAAAACCCAACAAGATTAAACAAAAATGGTGGTGTTAAAGTAGTGGTAATAATTCGTACGTGGTGTTAATGAAGGTTTTAGAGCGCGTGCAATACACCAAAAGATAGATCGGGACACAAGGGTTAAGATGGTGGTGTTATATTAGATGTGGGAGGGGCGGTGGCGGCTGTGGTGGTCGCGTAGGGTGGCGGTGGTGTTAGGGTTTTGGTGATGGAGATGGTAAGGATGAAAGAGAGAGAGAGAGATGGTTGTGTTTGTATGTTTTTTTGTGTGTGTGGCGTGGGGTGATTATACCCAACAAACCAAACCAGCCCCAAGGCCCAAAAAATAATAAAAATGATAATAATAATAATTTTAGTGGTATTAAGAGAGTGGGTGAGGTAACCCGAGATAAATAACGCGGACCAAACCCGAAACTCGTTCCAAAATTTCGAAAACCTCACGATACGTTCCAAAAACGTAAATATCCAAACCAATATTTAAAATAATTAAAATTGTTAGGTTATTCTAGTGCCGGAGTCAATATAGTGCCAAATAATCATCTCAAAAATAAATCATCACGAATGAACCAAACCAAACCATTAATTAATAATCAAATTCCATAAATAACGTACGATTAAAAATCACATTCCAACGTTTACAAATCTCATCACGAATAAACTTTTCAAATATTCCAAAATTATAAATTTTAAAGTAATGTGGGTTTTCAAAATGGCTCCCTAATTTGCCAGTTGTCACAGCTCTTCCCATTACCTCTTTTTCATCTGGAATAGCCTCAAGTTCCTTTCATGCCAAATGAAATATATGTTAGATAATAAAGGCCTATAGGCCCGACCTGTTGGTTTAGGCCCATTTAGTATTTAGGGTTAGGCTAGTGTATTTCTATTTAATGTCATGTAATATCTATAGTTCATTGAATCCAATCAATATATTGTTCATTTTCCCTCTGATTTCTACATGGTATCAGAGCTATAAATGTATATAGTTGGTTTGTCACTAGAATTGTTTGCCCGCAAAATTTTGGTTTTGTTCTCAAGATCAGTCTGATACAAGTTATTGTCGTTTCGTCTGTTCCACGTGGTTACATCTATGTTAAAGTAAGTCCTTTTGAATTAATCAGATAAGAAAAGCTTTAGATCGGTTCATTTGAATATGATTCGTATGTTGGACTATGTTGGCTTTAAGTATTCTGCTATATTATACAAACCTATTAAATTATTTTTTTCCCATTTGTACCTTTAGATCTGGTACGGCATCAAGTGTTTGATATGTTTTGATACACGGTCTTGTTTGATAGTTTTGACTTTTAGACAAATATTAGTTCCGAAACATTGTTCATTGATATATCGGTTTATTTGTTAAGTTTGAGACTTTTGAAATCTATTAAATTTTGGATTGTTTTGCAAGTTGCTTACTTTATTACTTTGCGGAGTTTGACGTTTAGTACGTTGCCTGCAGTTTTATTCATTGGTACGATCGTGGTTTGGTTCATCTGTCTCTTGGTTTGGACTTTGTTTGAAGTACTTGCTTATTGTATTGTTATCGGCATTTGTAATTGGTATTAGTATTTGCATCGGTTTTGGGGAAGATTTGCATTTATTTGTATTCTCTTGTCTATTTGGGTTATTGAAAGAATATTGTATGAAAAAATGGTTTTGCGACTATGTTGTGGTTCTGCACTATATATGTATGCTTATGCATATGGGTTCTACTCTGACTCTGCATGTTGGTGATGGTGATGTTATAGTCTTAACTTATGCAACCATGTCTTGAGTAGTTATGTTTAGCATTTTGATATTAACAAATTGTTTTGGTTTCACATGTGGTTCTGGTTCCGCTTGGTTTCGCTTTGATTCTGCTCTGTTCTGCATTTGGTTACATCTGGCTATGCATTTTTCTTATTTCATTTGGTTTTGTTTAGTATCGCATTTTTCTGAATCCCACCCTGCATCTGGCTATGCTATGGTTCTCCATATGTCTGCGTCAATTTGCTTTGTCTATATCTGCCTGCCTGAATCTACTTTGTTTGTATGCGCCTGTCTAAATCTACTCTCGTTCATCTCCGTAATTATTTTACTCTGCTCTAATTTTGGTTTTGCAATGACATTCGTCTGTCTATTTTAGACTTGACTGTTGTTGCCTTGTTATAGTTTGGATTGCATCGGATTGACACTTTGTCTAGCACTGAATTTGCACTATGCGACACTCCATTTTTCGTTTGTATTTCAGTTTTATTTTATTTTTTGTTTGATAAACTCTCAATGTTTATCGTTGCAACATTGCGAGTTTGAGAGGGGATACTAGATAATAAAAGCCTATAGGTCTGGCCTGTTGGTTTAGGCCCGTGTAGTATTTAGGGTTATGTTAGTCTATTTCTATTTAATGTCATGTGATATGTAATTCATTGAATCTTATCAATATATTATTCATTTTCCCTCTGATTTTTACACTAGCAGCATAAACTAGCTTTTTCACAATGATCTATATATTCCTTCTATTTGGCATTAAAACCGTTTCTTCAAGAACATCCTTCCGGTCATTACTATTTGTACTTATCTTACACATTTGCTTTGCCTTACTCCAATAACATCCTTCAGTGATTGTTATTGACCTGAAGCTAAAGGGAATGAGCTAGATGTACAGCTCTAATTCTCTAAACATGTTGCAATTATGTAACAAGCGTCAATCTATTAGCTATATATGTTGGAAAACATAATCCATTAATCTTTGTTTTCCAACATTAAGACTGCTGCAATTTCGACTTAGACGCCAAAGGGAACAAGATGGGTCAAAAGAAGAAAGCCTGCAAGTTACTGGGCCAACCAACCCAATAGGATAGAACGGTTATTTAGTTTAGGGTTGTAACTTTAGAAAACATTGCAACGTTTACATCGTCATGTCTCTTCCAAACAGGCATGATGACACCGATTCATCAGTATAAATAGAGTAGGAATTCGTTGTAATCAAGCAACCCAATTCATTATCAATAATATCAGATTATGGGTTCATCCAATCTTTCTTGTTTCTCTATTTTTATTTCGATTCTTTATGATGAATACATGTTGTTGTTATGATCATTCGATCCTGGAATCCTCTCAATCAACCTGTGAAACAATATACAATCTTAATGAAGTTTTTCTTGTTTATTTATGGATAATGGATAACATACATTATTTTCAGTTTAATGTTTCAATTCTTGTTACTCCATGTTAATATCTGTTTTAGTCTAGCGCTTATGCCGCATGTTTATTCTGAAAGTTCGGATTTATAAATGTGTATAAAATTGAAAAAAATATGATGGAGAAAGGGAATCTCCTCCTCTTGTCCCCTAAAAGTCACAAAATCATATTCTGATCCCTTCCCACCCACCTTTGATAAGCCCTTTGTTCTTTAATAAAAGCGTTGGATGTGACTATATGATTTAGTGTAAAAGAAATATGAGATACTACATGAATAGTACACGTTCACAAAACCACTTTGGTGCATTTGATGGTTTTTTGTTCACATGAGTTAAAATGTCTTGAATTTGTATCTTACGCTATGCAGTACGTTGAAGATTATCAAAGGCGTGTCTATAGAGGCCAATGACAAGAATTATTGCGTTTTCAAGCGGATGGAACTTTCTAGTTTCATCCTTTTGTATTGTAAAATGAATTCTCAAGGTTGTTGTTTAGTTGATCACAAGTTTGAGATATCGAGTATGGTATTTTAGATATGTTACATAAGCACTGCACTCAGCTTCTGACCTTCTGTTATGCGGGTAATGTGGCAAGTTGGACATGATGATAATGGGTCGTCTGGAACCACTTGGTGGACTCCTAACATTTTTGTCCAAATTTCTAACTACACGTATAATTTTTATGACATAGTTTATTCATATGTGATTATGATTTTTTTTCCTAAGCAAATTCTAGTTCTTTTAAATAAAATGCTTTTGGGTTATAAAAGTTTAAAAAATATTGGCCGATTGACACATTTATTATTTTTAATTTTACCCTTTTGACCCGTTAGATAATAAAACATAACCCATATGGCCATATTGACTGTTAATAACTAAATAACTGAAATTGACACCTTTACTTACACCTGAAATTTGATTCATTGATGTGAGGTATCTTATTTCTTTCATTGTTCTTTTGGGCACAACTAAAAAGAGAATCTTTTAGCAACAAACACAAAAAATCTAATTTTGTTAGTAAAGTTCTGAGGATGAATAATAAGAAAGGTATGACAAGGACCACCAACTATGTGTAACCTCTATGTGCTAATTGGCATGTGGAATAAATGCTGTTACACGCACCAAGTCGATTATGATTAAGCTTGGTTTGTGTAAAACATTGCATACAACTATTTACCACACATGCCTAGAATTTGATACCATTTGGCAGCATAATATAGGCAAAACAGTAGGTGTGTAGTCAGTTTATTCTGATGGGTATAACTATAATCCGATATCCAAAACGAATTCGTGAAAGGAATGAAAGCGCTGACTTGCATAAATTTGGATCATGATTTGTTGATGTTCCTTGTCATGGTTTAATATCAAATACCACTCATATTAGCATCATCTGTCATTTCGAAAACCTAAATACTGATTTGTATATTGACACGCACATAACTATAAGCTAATCAACGCATTTTTTAAAAAGCATAAGCTGCCAAAAATTTGAATTATTGGTATGAGATATTTTATACCAGATTATTTGTTAGCAGAAGCAGTAAACCTGTGTAGTACTAATCATGATATGAATTCGTGAAAGGAATCGAGGGTCTTATCATGATATGAATTCGTGAAAGGAATGAAAGCGCTGACTTGCATGAATTTGAATCATGATTTGTTGTTGTTCCTTGTAATGGTTTTAATTATGTCAAAAATGCCACTCATATTAGCATCAAACCTAAATAATTGTTTGTATATTGACATGCACATAACTATAAGCTAATCAACGCATTTGCTAAAAAGCATAAGCTGTTAAAAACTTAAATTATTGGTTTGAGATATTTTATACCAGATTATTTGTTAGGAGAAGCAGTAAACCTGTGTAGTACTAATCATCATTTCGCTAATAAAGCATCACAATAAGCTTTTTAGTGTAAAGATATTGGTAGGCTAATATTAAAATGTTCCAATAAGATTCAGGTATGGAGATATGTTCTGATATACTATTAATGTTATTGTCACTCCATCTGAGTAGTGTGCTTTTTATGATACCATGAGTCACCCACAGTTATTCCATTTTTTTGTCGATTGCTTACTAAGGAAAAATGCTCCCCCTCCAAATTACCAACCAGATAAGCGTATATGTTCCGATGCAATTTGTAGGTATTTTATATTGCATTGAAGTGAAATTATATATTCATTATTCTTGTATTATTTGCTCTCGACATGGAATGAAACTTTATTTTTAGCTTTTCGCTCCATATTACCTCCTACACCACCCATAATCGAATCCACATTCCTGTTTTGCATGCAAAAGCACTGAAGGATAGAGAAGCTGCTTTTGTTGTTTGGTATGTCAAATCCAATACTTTTTTTTTCCTAAATTTGAATCATGTCATATTGTTAATACAATGCTATAAACCAATCGAATTTATTTGTGACATGACATGATCAACATATTGCTGTCTTATGAGCCTATAAAATCCCATCCTCCCATTCCGTATTTGGCATCAAATCAATTCACTTCACTCTTTCAGTTTAGCAAGCTATTTAGAGTGTACATATACACTCGGTCTTTAGATTTTGTGTGTGTTTTCACAAGTTTCATCAAGCGGTCAGCGATGCAAAGAAATCAAATGTATAGGCAAATTGCTAACCTTCGCAAATCTCTTTTCGACCAGGTTGGTTTTGCATAATCATTAGAATGATAGTTGTTGGTATGGTTTTATTATATATATTTATGAGTGAATATTATATTCTATAACAAATAAGGAAGAATGACCCATGCATAAAAAAAGGTTAAAATGGATAAAACAGGAAACTATTATCAAACCATCTTTATTCTTTATATCCATCAATGCACTTTCTCTTGTTGGTTAATCACCTCTAAATACATTCTAATCTAATTACTTGCAGGGATATCTGGACGAACAATTCGTACAATTAGAGGAGTTGCAAGACAACTCTAATCCAAACTTCGTTGAGGAAGTTGTCACCTTGTTCTATCGCGATTCTGCTCGTTTTCTTTACAGCATTGATCAAGCCTTGTAAGCAGACTCGCATTCTTTTTTCATATATAAATAACGCACTCTCAATTTTATGATGAGCTAAACTAACTGAGCCCTGATAATATATTTTCAGGGAAAAAAGGCCTATGGATTTTAGTATGCTAGATAGCTTGATGCATCAGTTTAAGAGTAGCAGCACTAGCATTGGAGCCAAAAAGGTCAAAAGTGAGTGCACTCACTTCAGAAATCATTGCAATGCAAGAAATGCTGAAGGGTACCATAATCTTTTATAAACTTACATTTGATCTATTTGTTTGCTATTTATCTAGCTAATAATATATTTTGATAAATATAATGCAGATGCAAAAGGACCTTCCAACAAGTCAAGAAAGAGTATACAACTCTGAAAAAGAAGCTTGAAACATATTTTCAGGTATTTTCGCTATTTCAAAAGGCATGCCGTAAAACATAAAAAGAAAATGTATCTAAAGTTAAAGTCATCGTAACTCCGAAAGCTTGGTTTATATCATCATTTCGACTACTAGAATATACCAATGAATGCCGATATTTTCCAAAAACGCAAACTAACCCTTAATCACTCTTTTAATTTTGTGATTAGTCTTTTAAGCTTTAACATTGAGAATGACATAATTAATGCTTTTTCATATGTGATCACAGATGTCAAGACAAGCTGGGCCTACTGAAGCGGCATGTCGGCCCAGATAGAAGCTTTGGGGTTAATTAATGGGCTAAATATATATGGCCCAATTAGTAGAGTATAATTAGTAATCCATTGGGCCTCATCTTTAGTAGTATAGAGGTATTGTTGTCATAAAACGAGGCTTAGATGCTTGTACTTGGTTTTGGTAATAATTAATGATAATCACTAATTACTGGTTGTTTACCATGAGCTTTTATTTACATTTTTTTTTTATTGTAAACATGGGTTTCCGACTCGACATTACGAGCCGACTAATCCCACGACGACTATCCTTTTTGGGTAGCCCTTTCGTATGTTTTTGTTGATTATCGATCTGACGGGTGTATAACTAAATGTCTAAACTTAACAGTATACATACGCTTAACAAAGTGACCATATGACATATTTTGGCTTAAGACGAAATTATAGTTGTACAGAAAATGAAGATGTAAATATAAAATGTGTTTCAATAGTAGGTAGTGATACCAAAGGCCTTTTGGGTCAGCTGAATGTAATGATGCACCAAGCAATACATATGTTTATGCTCAATTGCCCTGAGATGGTATATACTTTTTTTTAAATAAATATTCAATAATTTAAACAAGGTATACTTATTTAATAAAATAACATGAGTACTATTCTACACGATATTTTGTTAAAATAAATATTCGAAAAGTTAAGAACTTTTACAAATTTCTAACACAATATATGAAGTTTCGATTTTTATTTTGTAAATGAACTTCAAACACAATAATGTATCCGAAACATTACACTATTCAAAAAATGTAATATGCATATACACAGTAGTATAAAAACCAAGAGCATTTCATTTCTTTAACTACGTGGGATATAAATTTGTTAAGTTGAAATGGTCTTAAACCTTAATGCACCAGCACTAGTACAAAGACAACCTCCGGCGTCGATTTTTTTTTAACCGTGCCGACGTCATGACGTCGGCAACATACCTTCTCAACGTCATGTCGTCGGCAGAAACTAGTCGACAGAGCCGCATCGGCAACGTCCCTACCGACGAATGACGCCGACGACAGTGTGGGACCCACATGATTTTTGGTCAAACGAATGGGGTTGTCCGACATTTTGTTACCGACGTCAGGTCGTCGGTAATATAATAATTATTTAACGCATTAATTAGATTAACTTAATATAGTCAACGAAAGTCAAATTTTTTTGTAAATGATGCCGACGACATATAGTCGGTACCGTTTGAAATTAGTCACCATGTGCGTTATTATGCCGACGACCTATAGTCGGCACCGTTTGAAAATAGTTAATATGTGTATTATATTGCCGACGACATGTAGTCGGCAAGAAGTTATACTGCAGCTGCACAGCAGCCTGCGCAGCTGCCTTGCCCAGATTTTTGCCGCAAAATTGTGCAGCAAAAATCTACCAATTCCAGTTTCATGTCCTGCTCTCATAACAACACATTCCAACACAAAACAATGGCTAAAACGGCTATAAAGTTTATAACGGCTAAAACGGTTATATATAACCACTAAACAATTAATAAACTTTACAAAACGGCCATAAACTTTATAACGCCCTCAAAATACATCATAAAGTTTACAAAACGGGTGTTATAATCGCTAAACGTAGCTACTATATCTACAAATGTTGCAATATCCTAAGTGTTCAAAGATAATAAGATTGGGGTCGTCCGGACATAGTTCCAAAGACAAAACAACACAAAATAATACCTCTACAGCCCATCGTCGTTATACTGCCCCTCGTCGTCATCCTGATCATCATCAGAACTCCCACTGCGAGAGCCACTCCCGCTGCCAGAGCCACTCTCGCTGCCAGAGCCACTCTCGCCGCCTGAGCCCTTCGCGGGAGCGCCTGCTCCGCTCCCAATGCCGCCTCCAGCTGCATGACGAGAACCACTCTGGCTAATAAACGCCTCCCATGTTGGGTTTGTCGAGACAAAACGTGTCAACAACTCAAGCTGCTTCTCAGTTTTCTTGGCTTTCTTTCTTTCTTTCTCCTTCTCTTTCTTAGCTTCATCCACTATCGTTTTAAATTCATCAATCTTCTCCTGAGCTTCAGCAAGCTTCCTGTCAAGCTCGGACGTACCTATAAACGAAATAATCAAAATTTAAAAACGGTTATTTCAATACATAAGATTATCCAACTTTAAATACCTATAAACGAAATAATCAAAATTTAAAAACGGTCATTTCAATACATAAGATTATCCAACTTTAAATACCTGGTGGAGCTGGAGGCGGCAAGTCTACCCGTGGCCTCTTCAAGAAGGGTACCACCTTGCCGACGCCGGGTATATGGCCACGCTGCTTGCCCCCGATTACCCGAGCAAATATCTCATCCTCCGTGAGGCACGGCTCGTCTGCCGGCATATCGGATCTAGGCTCCCGTAGTCGGACCATCTCTTCCTGTGTAGTTGAAAAAAAAATGAGAAAATTAAGATATAACTCGGGTTAATTACTAGATTATGTTTCAATAAATCACTAAGTGCGTGTTTGGAAAAAATAAATAAATAAATAAATAAATAAATAACGATACTTACAAACCGAGCACGAGCCTCGTCCTGCAACCAAACACCATTCTTGAAGTGGGTGTCAAGATAGGTATCGAACAGGGACGGATACCGGTGGTCCTCGCTGTTCTCGAACTGTATAAATATATACACATGCATATAGGATGAAACAAATTAAAATGACTAATCAAACACCACATATATTTTATTTAGTATAAATACTTTTAATTAATATATTATTAAAATTAAATAATCTTATAAAAATAAAATGTGTCTTACATATTCGTGTCGAGATGCGGCAAATGATTTCGAACCGTGGCGGCTGAGAATCTTGTTCTTCTTTCTATTCTCTTTGTTCACAGCCGATCGTGTCTGGGCCTTCTCCGTCATGTACTTGTTGACATACTTGCTGTCTTGGTTGTCTCGCTCTCGGCTCTCACCCTCGGGACAAAAAATAAAAAATTAATAACAAAAAATAAAACGAGGTACATTACCTGCTGTCTTGGTTGTCTCGCTCTCGGCTCTCACCCTCTTTACCTGCTGTCTTGGATAATAACAAAAAATAAACAAAAATTAAAAAATTAATAAACAAAAAATAAATTAACAATAATAATAACAAAAATTAACAACAATAATAACAATTAAATTAATAATAATAACAAAAATTAACAAAAATTAGAAAAAAAATTTACCTGCTGCTGTTGAAGAAAGGAGGGTTTGGGAAGAAGAAGAATTAAACAAAGGAGGGTTGGGGAAGAATTAAACGAATGAGGAGGAGGAGGAGGTGCACAGTGGTGCTATTGTGTGGAGCTGCGGTGTGGTGTGGTGTAGTGTGGTGTGGTGGTGTACGTGGTGTTGATAATCGCCGGAGGAGGAGGAGTAGGAGGTGGTGTGGTGTGGTGGTGTTGATAATCGCCGGAGGAGGAGGTGGTAGTGGTGTCGGAGGAGGAGGAGGAGTACAATATCGCCGGCGGAGGAGATAAAAAAAGTTTTAAGTTTTTTTTTCTAAGTGTTGACCCAGATCTATTTTTGTTATATCCTTTAATATTACCGACGACATGTCGTCGGTAAAGTAAAGATATTTGTCGTTTCTAGTTTGGCGGGATGTATGAAATTTTGGTGAAAATTTTGGCGGTTATATTACCGACGACAAGTCGACGGTAATATTATAAATACTTTTTATAAAATTAAAAAAAAATTAAAAATAGTTTTATAAAATAAAAAAATAAGTAGTTAAATGTTTTATTTATTATAAATACTTTTAGAAAATTAAAATAAAAATAGTTTTATAAAATAAAAAATAAGTAGTTAAATTTTTTATTTATTATAAATACTTTTATAAAATTAAAAAAAAATAAAAATAGTTTTATAAAATAAAAAAATAAGTAGTTAAATTTTTTATTTATTATAAATACTTTTAGAAAATTAAAATAAAAATAGTTTTATAAAATAAAAAATAAGTAGTTAAATTTTTTATTTATTATAAATACTTTTATAAAATTAAAAAATAAAATAAAAATAGTTTTATAAAATAAAAAAATAAGTAGTTAAATTTTTTATTTATTATAAATACTTTTATAAAATTAAAATAAAAATAAAAATAGTTTTATAAAATAAAAAAATAAGTAGTTAAATTTTTTATTTATTATAAATACTTTTATAAAATTAAAAAAATAAAATAAAAATAGTTTTATAAAATTAAAAAATAAGTAGTTAAATTTTTTATGGTTATACACTAGATGATTAACGAACGAGCCGAGATGTTATGGTTCTACACTAGATGATTAACGAACGAGCCGAGATGTTACGGTTCTACACTAGATGTTTAACGAACGAGCCGAGATGTTATGGTTATACACGAGATGTTTAACGAACGAGCCGAGATGTTATGGTTATACACGAGATGATTAACGAACGAGCCGAGATGTTATGGTTCTACACTAGATGATTAACGAACGAGCCGAGATGTTATGGTTCTACACTAGATGATTAACGAACGAGCAGAGATGTTACGGTTCTACACTAGATGTTTAACGAACGAGTCGAGATGCAATGGTTATACATGAGATGTTAAACGAACGAGTCGAGATGCAATGGTTATACATAAGATGTTAAACGAACGAGTCGAGATGCTATGGTTATACATGAGATGTTAAACGAACGAGTCGAGATGCAATGGTTATACATGAGATGTTAAACGAACGAGTCGAGATGCAATGGTTATACATAAGATGTTAAACGAACGAGTCGAGATGCAATGGTTATACATGAGATGTTATACGAACGAGTCGAGATGCAATGGTTATACATGAGATGTTAAACGAACGAGTCGAGATGCTATGGTTATACATGAGATGTTAAACGAACGAGTCGAGATGCAATGGTTATACATGAGATGTTAAACGAACGAGTCGAGATGCAATGGTTATAGATAAGATGTTAAACGAACGAGTCGAGATGCAATGGTTATACATGAGATGTTAAACGAACGAGTCGAGATGTTATGGTTATACATGAGATGCAATGGTTTTACCTAACAACTTTTTTTCTACCTAACACCTTATCCTCACAATATAAACACACACACACATACTCATCTCACTATATCTATCTCTAGCAGTTTCTGTTTTCTGGCGACACCAGCATTTTCCGGCCGCCGGAATCTTTTTCTGGCCACCACCTTTTATCACCTCAACTTGTAGATCGGGCCACACCGGTCACGATTCAACCACTCAACCTCACAACCACAAACATACACTGTTATCATGGTGAAGAAGATGGCAGAATTTGAAGCTTTTCCTTGTCCTTGTGAACGAGGAGACGTGATTCTGCGAGAATCGTGTAAATCTTACTCCCGTGGTAAACTATACTATGCGTGTCCTTTCTCGCAGGTGAACAATTACATATTTTTTCGTGCATTATATAAATAATTTGGTTAGTTGTTAAAAATAATAGTTTTTACTCTTTAACAGCCTGGGACAGAAGACCATGGATGTAATTTTTTTTTATGGAAGGAGGAACGACTCGCCAAAATGATGATCGGTTCTCTGGGAGCTTCAACATCAAGCGGTTCTGGATCTGCTCCAAAAAGGTGCTCAAACTGTCATGAAAAAAATCTTAGAATAAACATGCTGGAGGCACAAAAACAGGTGCTGGAGGCACAAAAACAGGTGCTAGAAACAAAATTAAGGGTGCTGGAGGCAAAACTTGACATGGCAACGTATCCCAACCACGACCACGCATGTCAGTCAGATGCAATACTCCGTGACCTTTTAGGTGACATGGATAAATTTCATATGTAGTACTGTTATCGTTGTTGTTGCTGTTGTTTGCTGTTGTTGCTGATGTTATTGATGTTTAATAAAATGTTGTTGTTGTTGTTGTTTAATAAAATGTTGTTGTTGTGGAGTAATAATTATCAAACACAAAGTCAAACTGTTTATTTAAAATTTGTACGCACAAATAATAGAACTTAAAATTTGTCATGTGTGTCTTGTAAGAATTGACGATTGAATTATTTGTGAGATGTGTAAAATGAGACGGAAACAATTTTGTGAAAATGTATATGTAGATGTGTAAAATGAGACGGAAATGATTTTGTGAGAATGTATATAGGTAAAAAATGAGACGGGAATATATTTGTTAGGTTATATATAGGCTGAATTTTTGGAGAGATATTCCCGTCGACATGTCGACGGGACAAAAACGCGGGAAAATTCCCGCCCAATTATTGGCTATAATGTACACGCGGTTAAAATAAGTGCCGACGTCATGTCGTCGGCGTCGTTAAGGCAGGAAAAAACCCCGCCCAATTATTCGCTATAATTCACAAAAGGGAAAAACCAAAGTTTTGACTCAAATTGTTACCGACTTCATTATTCTTGTATTATTTGCTCTCGACATGGAATGAAACTTTATTTTTAGCTTTTCGCTCCATATTACCTCCTACACCACCCATAATCGAATCCACATTCCTGTTTTGCATGCAAAAGCACTGAAGGATAGAGAAGCTGCTTTTGTTGTTTGGTATGTCAAATCCAATACTTTTTTTTTCCTAAATTTGAATCATGTCATATTGTTAATACAATGCTATAAACCAATCGAATTTATTTGTGACATGACATGATCAACATATTGCTGTCTTATGAGCCTATAAAATCCCATCCTCCCATTCCGTATTTGGCATCAAATCAATTCACTTCACTCTTTCAGTTTAGCAAGCTATTTAGAGTGTACATATACACTCGGTCTTTAGATTTTGTGTGTGTTTTCACAAGTTTCATCAAGCGGTCAGCGATGCAAAGAAATCAAATGTATAGGCAAATTGCTAACCTTCGCAAATCTCTTTTCGACCAGGTTGGTTTTACATAATCATTAGAATGATAGTTGTTGGTATGGTTTTATTATATATATTTATGAGTGAATATTTATATTCTATAACAAATAAGGAAGAATGACCCATGCATAAAAAAAGGTTAAAATGGATAAAACAGGAAACTATTATCAAACCATCTTTATTCTTTATATCCATCAATGCACTTTCTCTTGTTGGTTAATCACCTCTAAATACATTCTAATCTAATTACTTGCAGGGATATCTGGACGAACAATTCGTACAATTAGAGGAGTTGCAAGACAACTCTAATCCAAACTTCGTTGAGGAAGTTGTCACCTTGTTCTATCGCGATTCTGCTCGTTTTCTTTACAGCATTGATCAAGCCTTGTAAGCAGACTCGCATTCTTTTTTCATATATAAATAACGCACTCTCAATTTTATGATGAGCTAAACTAACTGAGCCCTGATAATATATTTTCAGGGAAAAAAGGCCTATGGATTTTAGTATGCTAGATAGCTTGATGCATCAGTTTAAGAGTAGCAGCACTAGCATTGGAGCCAAAAAGGTCAAAAGTGAGTGCACTCACTTCAGAAATCATTGCAATGCAAGAAATGCTGAAGGGTACCATAATCTTTTATAAACTTACATTTGATCTATTTGTTTGCTATTTATCTAGCTAATAATATATTTTGATAAATATAATGCAGATGCAAAAGGACCTTCCAACAAGTCAAGAAAGAGTATACAACTCTGAAAAAGAAGCTTGAAACATATTTTCAGGTATTTTCGCTATTTCAAAAGGCATGCCGTAAAACATAAAAAAAAATGTATCTAAAGTTAGTCATCGTAACTCCGAACGCTTGGTTTATATCATCATTTCGACTACTAGAATATATCAATGAACGCGGATATTTTGCAAAAACGCAAACTAACCCTTAATCCTCTTTTAATTTTGTGATTAGTCGTATAAGCTTTAGCATTGAGAATGACATAATTAATGCTTTTTCATATGTGATCACAGATGTCAAGACAAGCTGGGCCTACTGAGGCATGTCGGCCCAGATAGAAGCTTTGGGGTTACTTAATGGGCTAAATATATATGGCCCAATTAGTAGAGTATAATTAGTAATCCATTGGGCCTCATCTTTAGTAGTATAGAGGTATTGTTGTCATAAAATGAGGCTTAAGATGCTTGTACTTGGTTTTTGTATTAATTAATCACTAATTACTGGTTGTTACCATGAGCTTTAGTTACATTTTTTATTGTTTCTATGTTTTTGTTGGTATTGATCTGAGGGGTGTATAACTAAATGTCAAAACATAATAGTTATACATACGCTTAACAAAGTGACCATATGACATATTTTGGCTTAAGACGAAACTATAGTTGTAAAGAAAATGAAGATGTAAATATAAAATGTGTTTCAATAGTAGGTGGTGATACCAAAGGCTTTTTGGGTCAGCTGTTTGTAATGATGCACCAAGCAATACATATGTTTATGCTCAATTGCCCTGAGATGCTATATACTTTTTTTAAAATAAATATTCAATAATTTAAACAAGGTATATACTTATTTAATATAATAACATATACTATTCTAAACACAATATTTTGTTAAAATCAATATTCGAAAAGTTAAGAACTTTTACAAGTTTCGAACACAATATATGAAGTTTCGATTTTTATTTTGTAAATGAACTTCAAACACAATAATGTACCCGAAACATTACACTCAGTGTTCTAAAAGGCGCGCCAAGGCGCCGCCAAGGCGTCGCCAAGGCGCGAGGCGTGGCCTCGGCGCCACGAAATGGACCAAGGCGTGAAGTCTAGGCGTCGTGTGAAAAGGCGTGGAATAAGGCGCGAAAAGGCATGCCAAGGCGCGCCTTATCGTATTGCGTGGCGCCATTTTTAAAAGGGGATGATGTGGGCTTAAATTTTGGGCCTAGTAATTTCTAAACATAATTCAAATTTTCACTTTATTTCTTATGCATATCACTTTTTGTACGCTCACCTTTTGTAAACTCGATATGCATATAAAATATGATATTAGAACATAAATGATAAATATATAAATATTTTTTCGCCACATTAGTCACGCCGCAAAAAACGCCATGGCTTCGCCATGGCGCGTAAGGCTTGAGGCGTGGCCTTGCCGCCACGCCACGCCTCACGCCATTTATAACATTGATTACACTACTCAAAAAATGTAATACATGCATATACACAGTAGCATAAAAACCAAGAGCATTTCATTTCTTTAACTATGTGGGATATAAATTTTCTAAGTTGAAATGGTCTTAAACCTTAATGCACCAGCTGGCTTTGTATAGAAGCTTTCTTTTGCGACTGTATCAAAGACTAACACCAAAAGAACCATAGAAGAAAATTAAGCAAGAAAACAATTTTCACTAGATCGCTCCACTTCCACAACCTTTGTAGGTAATCTCCCTCACGAAATTTCAGATAACTTGTTAGGTACTTTTGGTCGAGGATATAGAACCATGTTAAATGTTCATGCTGTCTTCAAAACAAAACGTTAACTATAACTCTACGATATAGTAAACTTTAAGTTGTCTATAAAACAATGGACCCAGTAAAGAAAATTTGGCCATGAATGCTTTTCTCTGGTTTGTCATTGTCTTGTTTGAACATGTATTCGAAAAGGAAAAATAGTTTTAAATGATGTTATTGATTTATATATATATAGGGTAAAGTTAAAATAAAAAGACAAATATTCGTAAAAAGAATAAAAAGATTTTTTTATTTAAAAAAGCTTTCGAAAAATTTCAAAAAAATTCTACAAGATCGGGTATGTTGGTGCATAAAACTTTTGTGAAAGAAGTTTTTCTAATTTTGAGTTTTTGTACCTTTTTTTTAATGCACAAAAAAACGAATTTTAATGCGCAAAAAAAATTTTAATGCACAAAAAAAAATTTAATGCACAAAATTTTCAACTTGTTTTAGTTAGATATGCAATGTTATTTTGATGAAAAAAGTCAAAAGAAGTTGGGTCCAAAAACGAATTTTTGATGCACAAAAAAACGATTTAGTGCACAAACATATATTTTAATAATTTTTTTTCCGGATAAAGTATTCGCTTTTAGATAAACTTTATTTACAACTTTTTCATGCACCAACATACCCGATCTTGTGAAATTGTTTTGGAATTTTTCGAGGACTTTTTGAAAAAAAAAATCTTTTTATTTTTTTTACGGAAATTTGTTTTTTTATTTGATCTTTACCCAATATATATATATATATATATATATATATATATATATATATATATATATATATATATATATATATATATATATATATATAGTGTATCTTTATTTTCAGAACCCTATTAAGTGCGGGAACTGCGAGAACTCCAATTTTGCATTAGAAAACATGCATGTTCATATAAAACATGTATGTTTTCTTACATACACTTTAATATACATACCTACGTAACATACATGTTCATATAAAACCCTGTTAAGTGCAACATATCAATTCAAAATGGTTTTATATGAACATGTATGTTACGTAGGTATTTGTATTCAGGTGTATGTAAGAAAACATACATGTTTTATATGAACATGCATGTTTTCTAATGCAAAATTGAAGTTCTCGCAGTTCTCACACTTAACAGGGTTCTGAAAATAAAGGTCTCCTATATATATATATATATATATATATATATATATATATATATATATATATATATATATATATATATATATATATATATATATATAAACACTTTTCTTTTCTCCAAATAATCAATTTGATACAATTCTGACTTTTAACTTTTAATCTACACCAAAAGTATATCTACTAACCAAATTCGTGAAACACTTTATCTTTGAGTGAAATTGATGTGCGAGAGAAGTACCCAACTCTACTTGTGTTGTCACTATATAGTTTGGTATCAATTTTATCATACTTTAAAAAGATTCAAACAATGTGTAAGAAGTTAGATATTGTTGTATGTTAACTTTTAGTTTTATGAGAACTAGTTTTATGCTTTTCAATCCCACATCGATCAAATAGATGATATATTGCCTCCTTATATGCTTTGGTTTGTATTATTTACACAAGTGGAGATTAGTGTCATTTATCTGTAGCAATATTGTAGACGTTGATTAAAGCAAGCAATAATCAGTGGCTAGTAAAATTGCTATAAATATTTCTTAAGTCTCAACTTTTTTTCCTGAAGGTTTAAAATCATGTGGAAAATTGCTATAAATATTTGTTAAGTCTTTACTATTTTTTTCTTTCTTTGAAGGTTTAAAATCATTTTTTTTTTAATATGTAATTAGTAACCTTATATATGTTGTTGGAATATCATGCTGAATGTTATTTAGCGCAAAGAGTAAAGGCTCTCCCTTTTTTTTTTATGGAACCAAAGTGTGTGGGTTGCGTTTGCAATAAAAGAATTCGAGTAGAATTATAATGGTCACAAAGAAAATGATAAGCCAGTTATAGCCGTTTGGCACCAAAAAAATAAAAAATAAAAAATAAAATAAAAAAAAATAAAAAAACAACTTGGTCGCCCTTACTGGGGCACCCAATCGCCTGCAGGTCGCCGGAGAGAGAAAGCTGACGTGACAAGGAAAAAGAGGAGGATTAGGTTGACTTACTGTGAGTAGCCTTATAGGTTTGCCTCTGATTACATGATCGATCCCATGAAACTTTCAAGGCAGTTATATTGCTGGTTGTTTGGGAAAGGTGTGTATTCATGATCCAACTAAACATATGAAAGTAGCCGAATCAGCTCTTTTAATGGTTGAAACATCTTCCTTAAACATGTGCAACATATTATGACACAAGAGAATCAAGGAAACTAAATTTTTCTGAAGAACCAAAAAGCATAGAGAGGTGTTCTTATAGTGATTAATTATTACGGAGTATTTCATTACCGTTTCCATATACATTGAAACATAAAAATTTAATGTATGGTTTATGATTATACTCTGTATCTATAATAAATTAATAAACGCTATAGCAACTCACTGAAAACGAATTCTATATATAATGAAAAACAGCCATGCGTGTATATATATATATATATATATATATATATATATATATATATATATATATATATATATATATATATATATATATATATATATATATAGATTTGGGTTAAAATAAAAAGGGTCTTATAATAAAAAGTGTAGGAAGGATTGTGAGGGCGACATGTGATGCACTAAAAAATTTTGGCGGGAAAAAAAAAAATTTTTTTTTGCCCAAAAAAAAATTTTTTTTGGCGGGAAAATTTTTTTTTTCGGCGGGGGGGGGGGGGGGGGGGGGGGGTGGGGGGTGGGGTGACACGTGTCATATGATGTGTCATATGATGTGGCAAGAGGGTGACACATGTCACTCCCACAATCCTTCATACACTTTTTATTATAAGACCCTTTTTATAATAACCCCACCCTATATATATATATATATATACACGCTTAACATGCAAAGTGACCATGTGGCATTTTTTTTTTTTTTGCTAAAAATGAAACTATAATTGTAAGGAAATCGATGTAATAATGTGAGTTAGGTCTCAGAATTTTAGGCCAACATATCCCACAAAACTTAACCATATACCGTGGCTTATGACTATTATGGGCAGATCTACATGTTAGACAGGGTTGCATACCTTGTGAATTCTTACCTTAGGGTGCATTTATTTTATTTTCTTCTTGACTTAGACACTTATAAGTTGATGTGGGTTCAATGTGGGCCATGTCTGTTAGAAGCTCTAAATGGGGAGGAGTAACTTTTTTAAAGCTTTTGTGTTTATGGCTCCACTCACTTTACCATACAGATCCTTCAAAATAAAAAGAAACAACGCCTTAGTGTAAAAAAACTTAATTTTGTGCCTTTACTTGGTTATTGGTTATTTTACATAGAGTGCATACCTTGTAAAAATAAAGTGCATATCCGTTTTAATCTAAGTTAAAACAAATGAAACAAAATTTAGAGATGTAGAGAAATTAAAGAAACAACAATGGTGGTTTCATAGTTGTAGAGGTTAAGGAAAAGAACGATAAAAGAGAATAAATTTATTTTTTGTTTAACTAAACTTTAAGATTTTAATACCGAAGTTTGTATAGTTTATATTTTATATGTTTAGTTGATGACCAATCTAATTATTTGGGCATGTTTGAATGCATTATAGCTTATAAAAGCCTCATTTGTTTGTGATCAATGTTTACTAAACTTTCGAAGAAAGAAACCTTGAGATTTTGATTCAAAAATCTTACATGACGCGAACCAATGAAGAAAAACTAAGAAAATGGAGAGAAGAACCAATAAAAACCTAACTGATTCAAGAAAACTCAAATAAATTTTTATTTATTTCTTAAATTGTGCACACCTTGTAAGTAACAGAATCCTAGGTCCACCACTGAAATTGAGACCTTTCTTAAATTTTTATTTATTTCTTAAATTGTACAAACAACATAATTGAAATTGAGACCTTTCGACTTTTAAAAAATAGACACAAACTTTTTGCCACTAGAAAATTAATAAATGATTTTATTTGGTAAATTTTATTCTTATATATATGTGAATATCTTCGGTAAGTCATAAATTCAAAAATTTTATATTATTAAGCTATAATCGAATTTGATAATTTGCAATATAAATTAATCCGAGCAAAAACTTTGCTGCACTTGAGCTCGGCTTCGAAGACTTTAGCCTAAGCTTAATGCTTTACTCCATCTTAATACAAGTTTGAGTTCGGTTCGGCAAAATGCAAAATATCTACACAAACTGAAATAGCTTGAAAATATGTGTGCGAATCATTCTAGGCAAACAACTTCATTTTAAATGCATATACATGACCACTTAAGAATTTTATCCTCAAATCACATGATATAATACAAAAAGAAAAATTTAGAAAGGTACGAGGAAATTTATAAAATGAACTATATGGTGAGCATATTACCAAAGTCGACCTTTGAAAAATGTTTCACGAAAACAGACATGGCAAGCAAACTGGTTTGCTCGCCACTCCATCAGATGTTGACACATGTTAATTTTTTATTTTCAAATTTAATAAGATGGTGGCAAGTATACATAACGAGCACACTAGTTTGCTCTCTGTGCCTATGTGCTCGCTTCAAATTATTGCATATTATTTTCTATGATACTGGTGTGTTGACAAGTGGATGTAGCAAGCAAAATTGTTTGCTCTCCATACCATTTGCTCGCTCTCCATAGTCCATCCTATTTGCTTGTTCTCCATTATGTTTGCTTAAGTGAACTTTTACAAAATTTTGTAAACTTTTAGGTAATTGCTAACAAATATATTTTAGCTAAAAAGTATTGAGGAGGTAAATGGTATGAGAAAGAAACAAATAAATGCAAACTAGTTGAATACACAATTTTAGACACCTTTAAAAGCTTTGGAGTTTTGGTAGATAAAAGTATATTGCCAATCCAATGCAAACAAACACTTGTATATAGCATTCAAAGCTTGTTATCTTGTACAGACATGCAAAAGTTGATCTTGAAACACTGAAATGACTATTGTCCAACCATATGCGTTTAAGTATATCAACTACACAATGCATTAAAGAACATTACATGTATACGGAAGATGTAGCAAGCAAATCCAATTCTCATTTAATAAAAATCTATTGTATTATTGTATAAATATGATTATTATGAGACTAAATTACAACACTAGAACTTATAGAAAATAACAAAAATGAGTTTTGCCAAGGGAACTTTCCCATATGCATTGTTAACGGTGGTCGCGGTAGTAACATTCTTTTGTCAAAAAACTAGTTACAAAGAATATGTTTGCAATAGGTTTGGTTTAGACATTACCAAGGTGATCCGTTTATCATACCACTTAAATTTTTTATTAGTAGTTTGTGGAAGAGGAGAGAAAATGACGGTGATAAATAAGAATGTGTAGGTGATATATTGGTGAGCAAAACCAACTCATTTGTTTCATTCATTTAATACGTACATGGTTTGGTGAGTGATTTTCATTTGTTTCATTTGAGGTATTTTAATACGTACATTTAATAGGTACATGATTTGGTAAGGGAGAGCAACAAACCTAATATGTCCATTTATTTAATTCATTTTCTACTTACATAGTTTGGTGAGTGTTAAACTCTTGTTTCATTCATTTATACATACATGGTTTTGTGAGTGTCAAACTTTACATTTTAAAAGTAGCAAGCAAACATACATTCATTTACTAAATCATTGTGGTATATCAACTATAAATATACTCGACTATAAAAATTTTTGTGTATGTCAAAACGTTTACGAAATCGATAGCCATCAGCCTTCCGTGCCACTTCGCTGTTTAATTGCTTTACTTAAACTTTTATGTGTGCATGCTTTTGCACTGTTATATGCTTGGATTTTCCGCTGCTATCTTACTTCATATAAAACTATTTTTATAAAAATTTGGCTAGAATTTTTATACTTCTCCGATACTCCTTGTAGAGTATTATGTCTACATCAGTCCCTACCGGTCAGTTTTCAGTTGCGCCCATTGATCACCCACTTGCACCACCGAGTCTAGAGGAGGACCCACACCCCATTGATGATGAGATTGAAGTTGATGATGAGATGGATGATTGAGGTTGTAGAGTATTTTGTACCACTGCGCGGATGACAGTACGCCCATAGCCGACACTAGGGGTGTTCAAAAAATCCGAGAAACTGACGAACCGAGCCGAACCGCTCAATCCAAAACCGAAAAAACCATAAACCGAAAAAACCCGCTTATCACGGTTCGGTTTTGGCTTTTATTTTTTGATATCCGCGGTTAACCGAACCGAACCGTGCTTAATACATGAAGGCTTTTTTAACTAAATATTCAAATAATTGTATTAGTATTAATTATATTATTGCACTAATTTTATTGTGTAACGCTTTTTTGCTCATCATGTAAACATTTCTAAACATTTATGTGTAAAAGTTGATAAATGCAATCGTAATCTATAAACGTCAAATAACTCTTATTTTGTTAATTTATTTTGTATGGATATTTGAATGCAATTATTCTAACGAGATAACTTTTATATGATTGTTATCTATTAAATGTCAATAAATTTTACTAAAATGACATTTTATGTTTTAGAACATGTTATTTTTTATGCGGTTAAACTCGATTAAACGTTTAAAATGGTTAACCATGACTCGAACCGTTGGTAACCGCTTGTCCAGTTATCCGTCTAGTACAGTTCGGTTTCGGGTAGTAAAATTAATTACCCACCTCGTGATGGATAGTTTAAATCTTCCAACTAACCGAACCGAACCGCCACGCGAACACCCCAAGCCGACACTATCTCCCTATTCCTTGACAACCGAGGAACAAACGAAGCAATCAGGGACCAACTTGCAAAATATAAACCGACCTGCAGAATATAAAACAAGATTAGAAAGAAACATTAAAATGTAAGAAGTGGAAGAAACTTCCAAAAATTATAAGCCAAAAGGAGTGGTTAAAGAAAAGATTAAATATCAGTTCTCGGGGGTATCTGTGGGGCATGGATAAGAATTACCGGATATGGGATGTGTTTGGTTGATATAGATATAGATATATGTATATAAATACATGAGTTTGTAAATATAAAAATATGTCACCGCTGCTTAAATACAGGGTTGAGCATCGGGCCGGATCCTGACCCGACCCGACCCGACAAAGCCCGATACCGAAACATGTCAAAAACCCATCCTGATCCAGAACCGAATATTAGTCGGGTCGGTTCAGTTTCATTCGGTATACTCGGGGAGGTTGTCGGTATTTACAATTTGTCCCGACTTTATTTACATTCGGTATTTTCAGCCCAAAAGAATGAAAACCTAAATATTATTAGGTCAAGCATACGTTTCACCGCCCCCATCAAGAATATCACCTAGATCTCTATCCACTCATCACCTGCTAATCTGCTAATCTTGGTTTTGAGACCTTCCGTGTTTCTGACTTGTGAGTTCGGAGCACTAAGAAGGGGCGCTTATTTTTCTGACTTCTGAAACAATAGAAGATAAGAAGGGGTTCGACATTAATATGTTCATTCAGTTATGTTTTTCGTTTGCCGTGGTTCTTGAATCCGTCTGCAAGTTTTGTTTTGTAGCCATCAGTTGTAAGTTTAACTAATCTTCAAAGAAAATGAGATCCTTTAATTCTTATTTATTTTTTTATTTTTTTTGAAAGGCTGATGATATATAAGAACAAGCAAAAGACTCCGAGGAGGGGTCAAGAAAGATACAAGTCATTGGCAACAAAGTCAAACCATGAAGAAGAAAAAGAACCAAGAAAAAGCAAACTACCACCATTACAATCTAGAGTAAAATCTCAAAAGGTCTTGAAATTCATACATTCCAGTTTGCATCAAGAGACTTGCACCGAGCCGAGATCCACATCTTCGAGATACGTTGAATGGAGGGGAATATATCCTCATCAAGGATTTTGTTAATCGAATCAGGTTCCGCATTTACTACCCTGTTCCTCCACTTCCAGATCGCCCAAAGGCTGCAACATAAAACTCCATGGAGGATCTTATTGATCCGAGAGCACCCACCAATCCGAACCAAACCAGCCGCAATCTCAGGAACTGAAAACGAGGGGAAGACAGGGGGAAGAGCAATGTTCCACCAACTCCACACCTTTCTCCAAACCTTCAAGACCCGGGGACAACTAATACAACAATGATCAATCTCTTCTAAGTCCTGGTCACACAATGGGCACATGACCGAGGATAAAGCTATGCCTCGGTTAGACAGGTTGGAACGTGTAGGCAACCGATTAAGAGAAGCCCGCCAGACGCAGATGCTAACTTTACGAGGAATCCAGGAGTTCCATCGGTAGTCGCTTAGAATCCTTTAATTCTTATTAGGTAATCAAAGAATAATTTTGATTAGTTTAAAGAATTAATGCTTTGGTTATATTCGAATGTATTAGTGCATCTGATTTGAAGCCACTATATGTGTTTCTCGGTTTGACGGGCTAAATCCGGTTGGTGTCAGTTTTTATCCCGACCCGACCCGATACCGATAAAAGCTAATTTTCAAAACCGACTCCCGACCCAAATTTTGTCGGTTCGGTTTCGGGACAGGATTCGGGACTCGAGATCGGGACGGGATTCGGGAGTCAGGCGGTTTTGCTCACCCCCGCTTAAATGTCACCATTATCAGTTTTGAAAGCTCAATACTACATCTATATAGTTGTCAATTCGTGAATCAGGTGACTTTCCCGTTTTCACTCACTCGCTCGATTCACGAGTCGGTCTTAAACACGTGAGTCGAGTCGAGTCAAATGTATCTAGGAGTTAACAACTCAGTCACTATTATTTTTCTTTTCTTTGGTAACCATAGTTTCTGATCTTTTGACCAACTAATCCACACGATTTAAACTCACTGAACTCAAACCAGGTAAAGCACTCCTTTTCAAGAGGTTGACATATAACACTTAAAACACTTTTTCTCTTAAAAATACAGTGTACCAATACACCATGCATGTAAACATACAAATATGTATCATCAAAACTTTGAACTTAAAATGCAGGAAATAACATAAACTTAAAACAAATAAAATAAAATGGTACATTATAAATGAACAAGATTTTACCTAATTTCCGAGATCACCTATTTCAACAATAAGCGAAAGTCTTCTTTTTTCTTATGCCGAACAATAAAAGCCGAAATGATAAATGGATTTGAGCATGTGTAGTCTCATTTTTACCAGACCTTAAGATAGTCATCACCACCACCACAACCATTTGAGAAACTTGCATGTTACTATATTTATGTTGGTTTTGTTAGAGAAATATAACTTTACTAGGATGGTTAAATAGAGAAAGATGAAGATGAATAACGGTGGTAGGTATGGATGAAAGTAAATGCGGATACAGAACTCTGGCAATTAATAAATCGAAACGCATTTTTCCGTATACGAGTAATAGATAAAGGCTGTGTCACAAAGTGAGTACATTACTACATTTTCAGAGAAGGCTAATAAAGTTTTAACAAGTGATGGTGACCATTCATGCATGCATAGGTACTTATTATACAGATAAAGAATTGTGGTGGTTCAAAATTTTATACATGAGTTTGTATATACATATTCTTCAAAAAAAAAAAAAGTATATACATACCGCTTAACCAAGTGACCATATGACATTTGGATGTGATGATGAAGAAAACAATGATGCGCTGAGCAATACAAATGTTCACGTTGAAGAGCCTACAAGTCGAGTCCTTTAGTTGAGGTACGTATTAAGAGAAGCATGTAATATACTTGGTGATTATATATATTGACAAAGTTGCTACTAAGATGTGTCGAGAGAGAGATTCGTAAGAGGTTTTCAAAATAAAAGTTAACATGGTAAGTTAGTTCTGAGCTTTCTAAAATGAAATCATTTTCTCGAATTAAAAGGTTTAAGACAGTTAGCATATTAACGAGTAAGGTTTGCTTAAAGAAGAGAGAGGGACTTGGGTGAGGTATTAGGTGCATGGAGATATATTTGTAGAATTGTTAGCCGATATATTGTAATGGGCTCAACCCCAGGTTCTAGATTATTGTTTATAACTTTGTATACCTATTTATGTACATATACACATTAATAACATACACAATTTACCACTTAGAAGAATAACAATTGATAGGCATGATTAATTGTAGATCTATTAAGACCTTTTCTAACAAGTTGAGGAGTATCACCAAAAATTAAAATGCTACTGCACTATTCAAGCAAACTGCCTTTCAAGACGGGAAAGCTTAATTTGGCATTGTTATGCCTCGCCATTGTGATGTGGCAACCTTGCCACAACTAGCCACCACACCACACACCCCACCATCTTGCCATAGCTCGCCAATGCAGACGATGAGCATAACACTCATTCTGTACAATTTTTTTTCTTTTTTTTTTAATGGTTGTGTGTGTGAATAAGTATGTATGTGAGACCCAAATAAGTAAGTTGTAGTTATTTGTGATAAGAGGGGTTGTAGAAGGGGGTTTATTATAGTGATGTGGCACCCAGTAGAACCCAAAATATTTGTTGCGGCTCACTACAACAAACAGGAGGACGGGCGAGGAGCTTTTGGCGGGGATGCACATGTCCCCGCCGAAAGTCAATAAACGACAAAAGCAATGCTGAGCTGACACACAAAGTCGCTGACCGTCGACTAGATTTTCAACGCTACCTTTCCGCGGGGACATGTCCCCGCCGAAAGTTTTTTTTTGATATTTGGCAATCTTTGACCAAAACAGTATCTCTTAATCGTTCCCGGGTTTTTTTTCCCGCCTTAACTTTCGGCGGGGACATGTCCCCGTTTAAAGGTAGGATGCATAGTGACACTCTTTTGGCGGGGACATGTCCCCGCCGAAAGCTTCAATATGTCCCCGTCAAAAGCAGTCGGCTAGCCACCACACACCCAATATTGCTCTTATTTGGGAGACTCACAAAAGCCTGTCTCCCTCTTTTAAGTGGCTAAATATAGCGAAAATTACTGCAGTATCCCTGCACGAGGGGTTGTGTCTCAATCTACTCATACTTTTTAGGTTTTTCCAATATACCCCAACATCTCAAGAATATTTTTCTCAAAAAAGGTGAAGATCGGTGGGATCACCCTGGTCCCATGCATTCTAAGGATGCCAACCGGACCCTCCCCCAAGGATCCGGCCCCAGGCAATGAGCATCTATCCCAGTGACTGTACTTATCAGGAGGTGGGCTATGAACCCTGACCATTTTCTCAAAGAGGCCTTCTCTGACCAGTCAATCTGAGCATTTGCGGTGGGGGGATGGTATCGACAGAGCATGTGGTCCTGCCCCCATGTGAGGACTTCCCGGTAGGTCACCCAAACCGGTACTACTCTCACAATTGGCTCGCTTAACTCTTTAAGCTTTACCCACTAGACCACATGTTTGAGATTATGTGTCGCTCACAGGTTAGTTCTTGAATCAGAAAAAAAAATAATAATAAATAAATAAAATAAAAATAAAAATTATTAGCATGTCGCGTAAATTTTTTTCCGACATGTACCTTTTGTTCGCGACCTGTCATTGCATGCAGAAAATAGTAAAAGTTACTCAAAAAGCAAAAGTCTTACGCGACATATTTGATTTGTATTATTTAACGCAACTGACATTCCAAACTTAAAATTTTAACAAAAGTGTTATAACAAAAGTGTTACGAGCAGTTTTTATCATAATCAGTTCATTACTTGTAAGCACCTTGTCTAAAGTTTACAATCAATCAACTTGTTACGTGACATATTTTTTCATGCATCTACACTTTAAATGTGTGAATATATTTATCTAAAAAGTGAATAGCCGTATTTAGTTTGTTGTTACTCCGTATATATGTATAGTAGTATGTACGTATTAAACAAAGGAAAAGTAAAGAAATCTGTGATACCCAAGCTGCTCTACAAAATAAGTAAAAAGTTTGTTTATTAAAATTATAAGTTTGGAATGTCGGTTGCGTTAAATAATAAAAATCAAATATGTCGCGTAAGAATTTTGTTTTTTGAGTAACTTTTACTTTTTTCTGCATGTCGCGAACAAAAGGTACATGTCGGAAAAAAATTTACACGACATGTTAATAATTTATTTATTTTTATTTTTATTTTTATTTTTATTTTTAATTTCGGATTCAAGAACTAACCTGTGAGCGACACGTAATCTCAAACATGTCGCGTAAAAATATTCTTGAGATGTTGGGGTATATTGGGAAAACCCAAAAAGTATGAGTAGATTGAGACACAACCACTCATGCAGGGGTACTGCAGTAATTTTCGCCTAAATATAATACTCTTTCTAAAAGACACTTAACTCAAGAAAACTTATAGCCTTATATATCCAACAAGAACTGGTCTCTGAACCAAGTGCAAAGTTTTTACAAGAACCACCAAAAAAAGATGGTAACTGTTCCAGAGAAGATGATAAGTTCTTGCGATGATATCCCTCACCCTATTCCAGTGATTGCAATGGGCACAGCATCGGAGTCAAGAGTAGAAGGCATTGGCGTAGTGTCGCCATTAACTATAATTGAAGCTATTAAGATTGGTTATCGTCACTTTGACACAGCAGCAGCGTACCAAACTGAGAAATCTCTCGGCGAAGCCATCTCGGAAGCTTTGAGGTTGGGTCTCATAAAGTCTCGAGACGAGCTATTTATTACGACCAAGCTGTGGATTGATTCTACTGAAGGCCCTCTTGTTTTACCAGCTATCAAGAAGAGTCTCCAGTAAGAACTTCCATCTTTTTACCATCTTTATAATTAACTTAAGCGATAATTATCTTTACGAAGAGTACATGTGCATTAAATCATGTTCATTTGCTACGAATATCCAGTTCGGAAAAAATTATCAGAATCCATAACTAGTTACTCATAAATAAATATTTATGAAACATACGGAGTACATACGTGCAAACTTTTACATGTCGTGAACTCAATCAACCAATAATATGGTGCTCCGTATGCTCGCTCCTGCATAGATCTGCATGCCCATGTAATTAACGTGCTAGTATCTTAAATTAAGCCATTAATTATTTGCCTATGGGTTCCATTTCCAAAAGAACACAAAATAAAATTACTGTAGTTAGCATTGTGACCTTGCCATACAGAGCTTGTTATGTTCTTAATTATATATGACGAAGAGACGTCCTAAAGTTAAAGTAGCAAAAAAATAATCCAATTTGAAATTTATAAGTGAATTATTCTTATATTTAAATGTTTCAAAATGGTTTGATCTTGGTCCGTGGAAATGATCACATGTAATGCAACAGATCATAGGAGTAAGGAATGTATGTGTGGGGAGTTTTTAAATTGTAAAGAATGTGTGACGAGACAAAAAAGTAAAAATAAGAAGAAAGAAATTACAGTAAGAAGTCTACCCAGTGTAAAGATGTTTTAGTCAGGGTCAGGTCTTTTACCTTCATTTATGGCCGACTAATTAATAAGGCTCGAGCTTACGGTCACATATGTAGTACATGCATACGACACCATAGATGATTGTATCGATCAATTTTAATTTAAAAAAATAAGTTGTATAAACTTTTTGTAGTTAACTATGTTCTAAAAAACTTTCGAATATGGGGTCACAATGCATTCATAACGTTTAGTTTCTAATGCTAAACCAACTTTCAAACACAAATGAGACTACAAATTGACATTTTAAGATTCAACACAGGAATTTGGAACTAGATTACGTCGATTTGTATCTTATACATTTCCCGATAAAAGTAACCCAAAAGGAATACAAAATCCCGTTTCCATGTGAGTGCGTAGCAAGAATCGATATGAAAGCAACATGGGAAGCAATGGAAGAGTGTCAAGACCTTGGACTCACCAAATCAATTGGTGTCAGCAATTTCTCTACTAAAATGATCAAACAAATCCTTTCATTTGCCAAAGTTCCTCCTGCAGTTAACCAGGTGAATGATTCACTGTTTTGAAGCAAGATTTTTAATGTATGAATATCTATAGAGGCTTGAGATAAACCATTCAAGTTACTTGCTAGATGTTGCGATAAGATAATTTATCATACTGTTCTCGTTGATTTGTTCTGAAGGTTGAGATGAACCCACGTTGGCAACAGAAAAACCTTACCAAATTTTGCAAAGAGAATGGTATACTTGTCACCGCTTATTCTCCTTTAGGTGCGTTCAGCAACAAATGGGGGCACAATGGAGTAATGGAATGTGATGTTCTCCAAGACATTGCCAAGTCCAAAGGGAAGACAGTGGCTCAGGTACACTTAATATTCTGGCTTATAATGTTATATAGAGCAACTTTTTCTACAAAAAAATTGGGAAAAAAAAATGTTAAAAGTTTAATACCGCCTTTTTCCGTTGGTTGGTATTTATTGTAAATGATGATACATTAACTATTACTATGTAAAAGAACTACGGTAATAGTTTGACGTCACAATCATAACACTATTGTGAACATGCAGATTTCTTTAAGATGGTTATATGAGCAAGGTGTGACCATTGCAGTAAAGAGCTTTAACACTGAAAGACTGAAGCAGAACCTTGAAATTTTTGACTGGTCTTTGACTAAGGAGGAATTGGGCAAAATTGGCCAAATTACTCAACGCCGGCATATTTATCTAATGACCATATTTGCGACTGAGCAACATAGCAGTGTAATGGCTGAGATTGATGCTGAGCTTAATGGAGAAACCTGAACGCTGAAAATACTTCACTTTACGAGCGATATGCAACTGTCCCCTGTAATGGAAGAATTTAATTGATACCGCTACTTTAATAAATTGTTATCAATTTGGTTGCGTCTATGTCCATTAACACCAATCTTCAATTTTGGGGTGAAAAAATCAAACCAGGATACTGAATAAAGTTTATGTCCATTGATCAGAACATTCCTGGTAGTCACAATTTAGAGCTGCAATGAGGTGACAAACAAAAAGCAACTAGGCACTAAAACCACACACTTCCAAGAACTAGAGACACAAGCCATATGGCCAAAGAGAAAGGATGTTGGCATAAAACCAGTCATGCCCAACCTCCAGAAATAATAATTGATGCAGTAACCATATCTTTTATATAATAAAACAAAACCTCTATCGGGAATTTTTCATTTCAAAAAATGCATTCATACCTTATTTAGTAATAATTTTATTTAAAAAAAATTATTTTCTTATTAAGTAACATTTTATATTAAAAATTTTAAAAAACCTGCGCGTGCGCGGGCATTATAACTAGTACATACAATACCAAAGAGCCACCCCAAAAAAAATCACACAAAATTCGAACAGGAATTCGATCCAACCATTGTGACCATAAAACTCATATTTAGAACAGGTCACATGATAGTCCTAACGTCTAAAAGTTTGATACGATTCATATTTATCTTTTCTATTGTTGGGTTTGTTTTCTATTATGTTTGAGTATGGGGACTAAAGTGTATTTTCTTTTTCTATTTAATTGGAATGAAAGGGCTGATAGAATCAGTCAGAAAATTAGAAAATCTCTTCCTATCTTGTGTTTCTTCTTCTCTACGGTCCTAACCCTATCAAGGGTATCAGCTTCCAGTCGATCCCTACCAAAATCACCATGACTAACACCCGCAACAACGAAGTCGACAACACCCTCAAAGCCCACGATAAGGCGATCGCTGAAATCCAAACTGCCCTAGTCGCTTTATCGAAGCAACAGGAAGAAATCTTGAAGGCTGTCCGTGACAAAGGAGTTCACTCGGCAGGCGGTTCCTTCGGGTCCTTCTCCGGCTCAGATGGTGACTTCCGAACATCCAAACCATTCCGTATCGGTAAGCTCGATTTCCCTAAATTTTCGGGGGACGATGTTGAAGGATGGATCTATCGCTGCGAACATTTTTTTGCGATGGATGCCACCCCTGATGCCTCGAAATTACGCTGCGCTGCGATTCACTTGGAAGGCGATGCCCTCCAATGGCACCGTGCCTATATGAAGACCCGTAATGCCACGGTTGCCGAGGTCCCATGGGCGGACTATGTTCGTTCGATCTCTGCTCGTTTTTCTGCTGCACTGTTTGAAGACCCATTGGAAGAGATGGCGTCGTTGACCCAGACAGGCTCGTTACAGGAACTGAATTCAGCCTTTGACTCCCTGCTGAATAAGGTTAACTTAAGCGAAACACAAGCCGTGAGCCTCTACCTTAAGGCTCTCAAACCGGACATCCGTGGACCGGTTAAAATGTTTAAACCGAGCACGTTGCATGAAGCGTATGGGTTAGCAAGAATTCAAGCCATCAACAACACAAGCTTGATGAAGCGTCTCAATGAGGGGGAGGGTGGGCCGCAACCCGAAGATGTCAAAATAATACCTCCGGCTAATGCTTCAAAACTTCCATTGCTCCCAACCCCAACAAACGAGTTACCAAGTAAACCGGGAATGCTTAGCTCGAAGCGTTTGACGAGCAAGGAACTAGAGTTGAAAAGGGCAAAAGGGGAATGTTTCTGGTGTACCGAAAGGTATGTTCCGGGCCACAAGTGTACGAACAAACAAATCTACATGCTTAAGGTGATCGATGATGAAGAACCGGCAACCTACGAGTCTATTGAAGGTGATGAAGACAAGGTCACTTGAATCCCTTTTTGAGGGCAAAAAGTGGGCTAAGGAGGGAGTATTGATACGATTCATATTTATCTTTTCTATTGTTGGGTTTGTTTTCTATTATGTTTGAGTATGGGGACTAAAGTGTATTTTCTTTTTCTATTTAATTGGAATGAAAGGGCTGATAGAATCAGTCAGAAAATTAGAAAATCTCTTCCTATCTTGTGTTTCTTCTTCTCTACGGTCCTAACCCTATCAAAGTTGCTTTAATACCACTGATGGAAAAAGTGGTATAATTTTTATTTTTATTTAACACTTAAATAGTTATTAATCAGACTAGAGCGGAATCAATCAATATTATCAAAGCCTTTTTATATCAAGTGTCTAGTTACAGTTACATGAATAATCAAAATAAAACAACATAACAATTAGTTGTGTGTTGGTCCCAAATAAGAGTGAGTCGATATGAAATTGCAAAGTAAAAACTAGATAATTTTATTAATCATCTAACCAAATTTCTGTTACATGTACATACATATTTATACTATACGAAAGGTTACCATTTGAACCTTCGTGTCTGTTCACTAGAAGGTGTGTTTGTTCGAATGGTCTTGACCCAAACGACACACCTATTCGGTTTGTAACTGCTCTTAACTAATCTAACTAACATAACCATAATAACTAACTAACATAACCGAATAACGGTTATAAACTTTACAACGAGCAACTTTGGTCCTTCATGTTTCTGTGTCTTTAAACCGGAGCAATGTCGAGATTATATGCTCACATTCTCCTCCTTAATCTTGATCGTTGCTTCGTCCTAAGTCTTGAACTCCGAGCATTTGTCGCATAGTCACGAACTTTAAGTCTTGGTAAGGCCTTTGTTAAAATGTCTGCTCTTTGTAGTTCTCTATTGATGTGTTCCACGTTGATATGACCATTCTCTATGCATTCACGAATGAAATGATAGCGAATGTCGATGTGCTTGCTTCTTCCATGAAATACTGGGTTCCTTACGAGTGCTATTGCTGATACGTTGTCAACTCTAAGCGTTATCGTTTTTTCTTGCCATCCAGTTAATTCATTAAGTAAACGTTTTAACCACAAAGCTTTACATGCTGCTCCAGTAGCCGCCATGAATTCAGATTCACATGATGATAGTGCCACTGTAGGTTGTTTCTGAGTACACCAAGTAATTGGTGACTCTCCAAAGTAAAATACTGTGCCAGTAGTTCCTTTTCCTTGATCGGTGTTGATTCCATAACTACTGTCGCTGTAACCTGTAATCTTGTAGCCGCCTTCTTTCTTGTATATGATTCCATGCTCCTTTGTTCCCTTGATATATCGGATTACTTGTTTTACTGCCTTCAGGTGAATTTCCTTCGGGTCTTGCATAAATCTGCTGAGTAGTCCGACCGAGTAACTAAGATCTGGTCTTGTGTGCAGAAAGTACCTAAGACTTCCAATTAAGCTACGGTAGTAAGTTGCGTCAACTGGGTTTCCACTATCTTCCGCCTTGACCAACTTAGTGCCGGGATCCATAGGTATCTTCGTATCATTACTGTCCATCATACTTGTTTCTTTCAAGATCTTGTTAATATATCATGTCTGCTTGATTTTAATATCTCCTCCTGTCTGTGTAACTTCTATCCCAAGGTAATAAGCTAACAACCCTAAGACGCTCATTTCGAATTTGTCTTCCATCTGAGATTTGAACAAGTATAATTCTTTCTTTGGAGAGCCCGTGATTATCAAATCATCTACATATACTCCAACAATAAGCGTAGAAGTCTTGCTTTGATGCGTGGGGATCGCACCAGGCTTTACCTCTCGAGGGATCTCGAGAAGCTTACAACCCCCACCAGGCAGTGTACCTGATCGATGTAGTATAGTATAATGACAAGTACCGGAGGATTGATCGTTCAGCTAGGAATAGTGTCGCTAGGATTAGAAAACCTAAAGACTAGGTCTAGAGATGAGGGATGATTCTTTTTGTATTTTTTTATATTTTTTTAGAAAGCAAGTAAAAATCTCGGGTTTGAAGGATATGGGCGTAATTAGTTGCTAGTCAACTAACCCAATATTAAGATACAATCAAAATAAAATACTAAAAATGAAAATAAACTAAATTATATTAAAGTTGTGAGCAATATGTGAGAGAAATGTGTTTACTTAGATTTCACTACTAACTAGATATCTTTTACACGTTAATTACTTGTTATAGTTGCGTGGATGATGGATTGTATTCCTTAATACCATTCATGGGGTGGCGTACTTACTTCCCCAATCCTATGAGTGCCTACTTCACTCCTATGTTGAGCCGGCTAAGAAGCTCCTAACATGGGATCATTAGAATTTACTCATGCATTAAATACAACCAATAAAACCTAGTACACATCGGTTCATGTTTCCTAAGACGTTCAGGCATGTAACCAAATGGAGATCTGCCAGTTTTCTTAAGCCTAACATTGAAATCATTCATCCAATACAACCATAAACAAGTAATCAACACATAATTAACATCTAGGTTTCATTAGATCTAAGCAAACACAAGATAGATCTAGCCTAGCATGGTGAAATCAAGACAAGCACAAGATATAGACAACCAACACATAGACATATTGATTGAATTAAAGAGAAGACTTATCTTAATTGAACATGAAAGGATTCAAGGGTTGAAAACCCATGAATAAGCTGTAAAATACCAGTTAGGGTTTACAAAGTTCGGCCCTAATTATCTCGACACAAGTTCCTCTTTTATGAATGAAAAATAGAAAACTATATATAGATTTTGGAAGGTGACGGTGTCAACAACAAATGTCTGACGCCGTCATCTCGCCGCCAAATAGTTCCTCGGACTGCCTAGATCTGGGTCTGACGCCGTCATGTATACTCCTTATGCAGGCCGTCACCATATTAACTCTTGACGCCCTTTTTGTAACGCCTTCAGGTTTGTACTGGGTCGTCATGGACTTTACTCTTGACGCCGTCAGGATTTCCTTCTTGACACCGTCATACATTGTTTCCAGCATGGAAAACTAAGTCTTTGGCGTTTTCTTCACTTTTATGCCCCAAAAACGTCCGAATTGCTTCCTTTTCCAGATTTCACTCCCAAAGTACCTAAAATCACAAAAGGAACGATTTAGTGCAATATTTGATCAAATAAATTCAATTCCGGGCTTAAATGACCCCCTAAAAGTGGTTCATTTTTCGCCTCATCATATACCCTTACACTTGAGATTTGCTTGTCCTCAAGCAAATGCGCTTTTATTCTAATCAAAATACAAGTTAGGGGTCATTTAACACTAATATAAAAGTAATTACAACAAATAATCGTTCCACTAAAGACCAAAGACAAGCACGGAGGTCATATACTAGCACCTCACAAATAGTGTTTAGATACTCACATCTCTCGGGTGTAATAAGATATAAATTACAATTTGGAAACGGAAGATATCTCTCACTACCTGTCATAGCAAAATAAATTACCATAGGCTAGGGAAAGGATCAAACTTCCACCACATGGCGTAAGCACCTAGGATAAACTATCAAAGAGGTCTTTTAAAGGATTGTAATGTTAGGTGTAGGGATATGAAATACACGGTTTCGTTGGATATAGGCAGTCTTTACTGGTGGCGAGTTAACAATCTTGGTTAATTACATGTACAATATGGCGTTGCTAAGCCAAGACTAGACTCGACTTAAGCTAATAAATGAAAAATAACAAAAACATAAAATGAACATAGAATGAAACGGGATGGTAGTCCGTATGTTTTTTCTCTTTTTCTTTTTCTATATATATTTTTTTTCTTGATTTTTTCGATTATATATATATATATATATATATATATATATATATATATATATATATATATATATATATTATTTTTTTTATTTTTTTTTGCATACACTCTTACCCTACCATCCAAAATAATACATCATAGGGAATGAACATTCCCCTTACACTTGAATTTTTACATACTTTACAATAAACTAATCTAACGACTCGAATCAAGAAAATCAAAACACTTGGAGTACTTTTAAGATTAACGCACATATGGGGGTAATAATATGATGTTCTTCCCCATTACTCCATAAAATAAGTACTTTACCCGTGAGTCCCAATCGTCCCAAAACAATATGTACAAGGATATGACTCGACTTAGCAATCATGTAATCAATTAGATAATTAACCTAGGGTTTAACAAATAACAATAATGCACTAAAGATGAGTGCATACACGGAAGGCTAAGGCGATTTGGTTGTACATTTAAGTGGGGTGTAACAAATTCTTCCTTTAAGTAAGATGCTTAAAGTTAGAAACGAAAAGATAGGCTCGGAGGGGTGTACTAGGGGTTTCGTGTACTAAAAATGAGTACAACGCTAAGGTGTGGGAAAAATTAGTTGACTTAACTAGCCAAGTGATATGACTTAAGTGGTCAAGTAATTATGATACGGGTTTACACAAAAGGTGATCCTAATGCCTCTTATCATGTAGTAAATCCTACTACACGAATGTAGTCTCACTAGCGGTCTCGGGATGCATCACTAACGCAAGTTCTAGAATCTAAATGCTACCGGTACACTCATAAGCACTAATAGTAAATGCTTTTCCTATCAAATCTAAAGGCGAACCTCACATATTTGGGTGGAAAATTTTTCTGAATGATACGGTTATGTGCTAGTCATACAATCTCCTATCCGTGAGACGCTTGCTATGGCTAAAGTTTAACTCCTAAATGTTGTAAAAAATTTAAATTTGGCGCTAAAATTGCACTAACAAGTATTTCTCATAGTTTTATTACACATCTACTATCAAACAAACAAACTCAAGCGAAAGAGTAACTGTAAGGTATCATCATTTTACCCTCCCCCTACACTTAAGATGAACATTGTCCCCAATGTTCAAGTAAAGAATGTAAAAGTAAAATAAGTAAAACAAATGAAATCAAATACTCCCCTGATTCGCTCGGTATGGATAATAAGGTGGCCAGGTTAAATCTTCCTCCAAGAAAATGAACAATCAAAGCTTCCCTTCCAGAATAATAATCATCTTCTTGTCATACATAACCTGTAAATCCTGAGAAAACAGACAAGGCAATCCCTCATAAAATTGGCGGCAATCTACATATGTTACTAAATCCTAGAAAACAAAATAAGATATAATGCTTGTGGAATGATGTTTGCAGATTTCTTGGAGATTATAAAACTAATAATTCAACAAAAACTTTAAGACTCCGTTAGAAAAACAAAACTACTAAAATTTCCAGATTTTTACACGTGACGCCGTCAAGAGTAAACTCATGACGCCGTCAGAAGTGACCTGCAGAAATTCTTATGTTAAGTTTCTGGAAAATTTCTGAAAAAACTTGGTCCTACTTCCTGGAAAATCCTGCAAAACTTCATTATGACTCGATACAAGCATTTGACTCTAACAAATACGAATATACATGTTCATTTAATATTGTGAAGAATCATGATCGGTTTGTTTCTTAAAAACATATTTGGGGTTTCCCCTTACACTTATCTTTTGCAAAAATACCTTTGGGTGAAGTTAAGACTAGGCCAAACAACAAAGTAAAGTATTTCTACTATTTAGTTTTGAAACATGATCTACCAACAATAAAAATAAAGCATGCATACGGAAGCAAATAACAAACAAACAAAATAAAAATCACACAAAACATGGGTTGCCTCCCAAGAAGTGCTTTTCTTTATTTACGAGTCTTGTAGCTAGACTCAAGGTCATGGGTTACTACATGATACGGGTGAGTTCCTCGTTGAGGACATCCTTGGGATCAAACTTAGGTTTTAGCTTTCTATCGGTTTTCTTAGTACGGTATGACCTTTCAAAATTTTCTCCATCCGGATCATACAAAGTCATCTTCATATGCCATGATCCGTCACCTTTTTAGGTGGCTTGTCCCACCTCCATTTACACTTGTCTCCCTCTCTTTTCCACTTATTCATCTCTATATTAATAGGCATTACGCTTAAGAACTCAATCATCTTCCTAAAAACTAAGGGGTCCTCAAAAGGATCTAGCTCTTCATCTCTAGCTATGAGTTGTTCCACCGAATGTGTCTTTTCAATGAAATCTTTTTCTAGATAGAATGGGCGTTGAGGTCCTATAAAGTTCCTTTCTATCCAAGGTCCATATCTAGACGGTCTCCTATTAATCTCTACCCAATGTGGTGTCGGTTCATCATCACAATCATAACTATGCTTCTTAACATCGTATACCGACCAAGTGTCGCCTTCACCTACCGCTATCTTAGACTCCTTACAATCTATCATGGCGCTAGCGGTTGCTAAAAATCCTCTTCCTACCAACAATGGGCATGTAGTGTCACTAACCATGTCTAGGACGTGAAAATCCGCTAAGATAGCTAATTTTCCTACGTGAACAACTACATCCTTAATCATTCCAACCGGGTGGGCAATACTTCCATCCGCTAGACTTATCAATACCTCCATCTCCTCTAACTTTCCTAGCTTAAGAGTGGTGAAAAGGGATAAGGGAATCAAGTTGAGGCTTGACCCTAAATCGGCTAGTGTGTCGAAAGCTTCGGATCTTCCTATCTTACAAGGCAAAACAAATATACCCGGATCATCGAGCTTTTTAGGCAACTTGTTTTGAACGAAGGCGGTCCCATTTTTACCTAGTTTAAACTTCTCATACTTTTATAGGAGGGCACAATAGTAGGGAGCACGGGCTAAGACATCGATGACGGGGCATTCAAGGTGAAGTTCCTTGAATTCATCATCAAGGTCTTGTGTAGGAGATGTTTCAACTATGCTTTTGACCGGTTTTATATCGGGTGTTTTACTTGATTGGTCCTTTTGAAGAATTTGGTTTTGTTTGAAACACGTGCTTGTTGATTTAACCGAGTAGTATTGTGGACACGAAGTGGGTGATGAAACTGATGATATGGAATTAACGTTTAGTTTCGGATTCTTGACCGTGTCACTTGGAAGTGCTCCCATTTCTCGGTCATTGAGAACTTTCAACAATGCATCAATTTTGGTGGTCATCTCGCTTTGCTTTTGTTTGAAATCGGCTTCAAACTTAGATATGCGAGCTTCTTGAGATGCCATGAACTTAGACATCAATCCTTCAAGATTGGTTGTACTACCATAGTTGTTAGAAGGATTGTTGATGAAAGTACGGTTGGAGGGTGGACCGTTTGGTTGGTAATGATTAGGCGGATTGGAAGAATTGGCTTGATTTTGTTTCCACCTAAGGTTTGGGTGATTTTCCAAGAGGGGTTGTATGAAGCTGTTCCGGGGAGTTCCACACAATCACGAGTGTCATGGGGACCACTACATAATTCGCATGAAGAAGTGATTTTCTTCACTTGGCTAGAAGGCTTAGGTGCTTCGTAAGATTTCATGAGAAACTTGACTTGGTCCTTGATGCGTGGCAGGCTTTACCTCTCGAGGGATCTCGAGAAGCTTACAACCCCCACCAGGCAGTGTACCTAATCGTTGTAGTATAGTATAGTGACAAGTACCGGGGGATTGATCGTTTAACTAGGAATAGTGTCGCTAGGATTAGAAAACCTAAATACTAGTTCTAGAGATGAGGGATGATTCATTTTTTTTTGTATTTTTATATTTTTTAGAAAGCAAGTAAATATCTCGGGTTTGAAGGATTTGGGCGGAATTAGTTGCTAGTCAACTAACCGAATACTAAGATGCAATCAAAATAAAATACTAAAAATGAAAATAAACTAATTTAAACTAAGGTTGTGAGCAATAAGTGGAGAAATGTGTTTACTTAGATTTCACTACTCCCTAGATATCTTTTACACGTTAATTACTTGTTATAGTTGCGTAGATGACGGATTGTATTCCTTAATACCATTCATGGGGTGGCGTACTTACTTCCCCAATCCTATGAGTGCCTACTTCACTCCTATGTCGAGCCTGCAAGAAGCTCCTAACATGGGATCATTAGAATTTACTCATGCATTAAATACAACCAATAAAACCTAGTACACATCGGTTCATGTTTCCTAAGACGTTCAAGCATGTTACCATTTGGAGATCTGCCAGTTTTCTTAAGCCTAACATTGAAATCATTCATCCAATACAACCATAAACAAGTAATCAACACATAATCAACATCTAGGTTTCATTAGATCTAAGCAAACATAAGATAGATCTAGCCTAGCATGGTGGAATCAAGACAAGCACAAGATATAGACAACCAACACATAGACATATTGATTGAATTAAGAAAAGACTTATCTCAATAACACATGTAAGGATTCAAGGGTTGAAAACCCTTGAAAAGCTGTAAAATTCGTATATGGTTCGGCCTTAGGGTTTCTCCAAACTTGTTCCTCCTAATGAATGAAAATTAGAAAACTATATATAGATATTAGAGGCTGACGGCGTCAAGAACAACCTTGTGAAGCCGTCATCTCGCCGCCAAAATATTCCTCGAACTGCCTTGATCTACATCTGACGCCGTCATGTAGTCCATATTTCCAGGTCGTCACACATTTAACTCTTGACGCTCTTCTTTGTGACGCCTTCATTTTTGTACTGGGTCGTCATGATCTTTACTCTTGACGCTGTCAACTTCTTCCTCTTGACGCCGTCACACACTGTTCCCAGCTTGGAAAATTAAGTCTTTGGCGTTTTCTTCACTTTTATGCTCCAAAAACGTCTGAATTGCTTCCTTTTCCAGATTTCACTCCTAAAGTACCTAAAATCACAGAAGGAACGATTTAGGGCAATATTTGATCAAATAAATTCAATTCTGGGCTTAAATGACCCCCTAAAAACGGATCAATTTTCGCGTCATCAGTCCTCAAGTTCCATGATCCTACGGTCAGAAGTGCTAGAGTTGTTCGAAGGCAAAGATATTGCCTTGACCGTTTTGTTCAAATCACGGGGATCATTCCAACTTTCGTTGTCATAGAGAGCAAGATCTTCTATGAGTTCCCATGATTGTTCCACACTTTGATCACGTAGCTTCATAAAGAGTTTCATTTTGACGTTGTTGGAACATCAAGATGTCATTTCTAAGCTTAGTAGTTCTCCCCGGTGGGAAAAATTGAGCAAGGAAACGAGTGGTGAGATCATCCCATGTGGTGATGGATCCCATGGGTAAACGCTCAAGCCATTGACTAGCTTGATCACGTAGAGAGAATTGGAATAGGTGTAATCGGGTTGTCTCTCTAGTTGCAACATCTAGGTCTATGGAATCTACGATTTTGAGGAAGTCCTTAAGATGTTGATTTGGATCTTCGGAACGAAGTCCATGGAATGCAAATCCGCTTTGCACCAACCGGATGGTGTCGGATCGCAAGGGGGTCACATTGTCTCCGGTGAGCTCAATGGTGTTTCGATAGCCTTGGTGGCTAGGTCGGGATTACTCTCCTAAGGTTCGGGGCCTAAGTGGTTCTAGTGCTGGGTTTTGTTGTGGTGGGATGACTGGTTCAAAGATATTCCTATCGTCCATGATGTCGGGTGGTGGGAAGTTACGAACAAAAGCACAAAGAAATAAGATAGACTAAAGAGAACCTAAAAATAAAAATAAAATCTTACTAGTAAGGAATCTAGCAAGTAGACCTAATAAAAAGATATTTTAACCTAGACAATAACTATTCCCCGGGCTGCGGTGCCAAAAACTTGATGCGTGGGGATCGCACCAGGCTTTACCTCTCGAGGGATCTCGAGAAGCTTACAACCCCCACCAGGCAGTGTACCTGATCGATGTAGTATAGTATAATGACAAGTACCGGGGGATTGATCGTTCAGCTAGGAATAGTGTCGCTAGGATTAGAAAACCTAAAGACTAGGACTAGAGATGAGGGATGATTCTTTTTGTATTTTTTTATATTTTTTTAGAAAGCAAGTAAAAATCTCGGGTTTGAAGGATATGGGCGGAATTAGTTGCTAGTCAACTAACCCAATATTAAGATGCAATCAAAATAAAATACTAAAAATGAAAATAAACTAAATTATATTAAAGTTGTGAGCAATATGTGGGAGAAATGTGTTTACTTAGATTTCACTACTCCCTAGATATCTTTTACACGTTAATTACTTGTTATAGTTGCGTGGATGACGGATTGTATTCCTTAATACCATTCATGGGGTGGCGTACTTACTTCCCCAATCCTATGAGTGCCTACTTCACTCCTATGTCGAGCCGGCTAAGAAGCTCCTAACATGGGATTATTAGAATTTACTCATGCATTAAATACAACCAATAAAACCTAGTACACATCGGTTCATGTTTCCTAAGATGTTCAGGCATGTTACCAAATGGAGATCTGCCAATTTTCTTAAGCCTAACATTGAAATCATTCATCCAATACAACCATAAACAAGTAATCAACACATAATTAACATCTAGGTTTCATTAGATCTAAGCAAACACAAGATAGATCTAGCCTAGCATGGTGAAATCAAGACAAGCACAAGATATAGACAACCAACACATAGACATATTGATTGAATTAAAGAGAAGACTTATCTTAATTGAACATGAAAAGATTCAAGGGTTGAAAACCCTTGAATAAGCTGTAAAATACCAGTTAGGGTTTACAAAGTTTGGCCCTAATTATCCCCACACAAGTTCCTCTTTTATGAATGAAAAATAGAAAACTATATATAGATTTTGGAAGGTGACGGCGTCAAGAACAAATGTCTGACGCCGTCATCTCTCCGCCAAATAGTTCCTCAGACTGCCTAGATCTGGGTCTGACGCCGTCATGTATACACCTTATGCAGGCCGTCACCATATTAACTCTTGACGCCATTTTTGTGACGCCTACAGGTTTGTACTGGGTCGTCATGGACTTTACTCTTGACGCCGTCAGGATTTCCTTCTTGACGCTATCATACACTGTTTCCAGCATGGAAAATTAAGTCTTTGGCGTTTTCTTCACTTTTATACTCCAAAAACGTCCGAATTGCTTCCTTTTCCAGATTTCACTCCCAAAGTACCTAAAATCACAAATGGAATGATTTAGGGCAATATTTGATCAAATAAATTCAATTTCGGGCTTAAATGACCCCCTAAAAGTGGTTCATTTTTCGCCTCATCATATACCCATACACTTGAGATTTGCTTGTCCTCAAGCAAATGCGCTTTTATTCTAATCAAAATACAAGTTAGGGGTCATTTAACACTAATATAAAAGTAATTACAACAAATAATTGTTCCACTAAAGACCAAAGACAAGCACGGAGGTCACATACTAGCACCTCACAAATAGTGTTTAGATACTCACATCTCTCGGGTGTAATAAGATATAAATTACAATATGGAAACGAAAGATATCTCTCACTACCTGTCATAGCAAAATAGATTACCATAGGCTTGGGAAAGGATCAAACCTCCATCACATGGCGTAAGCACCTAGGATAAACTATCAAAGAGATCTTTTAAAGGGATGTAATGTTAGGTGTAGGGATATGAAATACACGGTTTTGTTGGATATAGGCAGTCTTTACTGGTGGTGAGTTAACAATCTTGGTTAATTACATGTACAATATGGCGTTGCTAAGCCAAGACTAGACTCGACTTAAGCTAATAAATGAAAAATAACAAAAACATAAAATGAACATAGAATGAAACGGGATGGTAGTCCATATGTTTTTTCTCTTTTTCTTTTTCTATATATATATATTTTTTTTCTTGATTTTTTCGATTTTTTTCTTTTTTTTTTTTTTTTTTTTTTGTTGCATACACTCTTACCCTACCATCCAAAATAATACATCATAGGGAATGAACATTCCCCTTACACTTGAATTTTTACATACTTTACAATAAACGAATCTAATGACTCGAATCAAGAAAATCAAAACACTTGGAGTACTTTTAAGATTAACGCACATATGGGGGTAATAATATGATGTTCTTACCCATTACTCCATAAAATAAGTACTTTACCCGTGAGTCCCAATCGTCCCAAAACAATATGTACAAGGATATGACTCGACTTAGCAACCATGTAATCAATTAGATAATTAACCTAGGGTTTAACAAATAACAATAATGCACTAAAGATGAGTGCATACACGGAAGGCTAAGGCGATTTGTTGTACATTTAAGTGGGGTGTAACAAATTCTTCCTTTAAGTAAGATGCTTAAAGTTAGAAACGAAAAGATAGGCTCGGAGGGGTGTACTAGGGGTTTCGTGTACTAAAAATGAGTACAACGCTAAGGTGTGGGAAAAATTAGTTGACTTAACTAGCCAAGTGATATGACTTAAGTGGTCAAGTAATTATGATACGAATTTACACAAAAGGTGATCCTAATGCCTCTTATCATGTAGTAAATCCTACTACACGAATGTAGTCTCACTAGCGGTCTCGGGATGCATCACTAACGCAAGTCTAGAATCTAAATGCTACCGGTACACTCATAAGCACTAATAGTAAATGTTTTTCCTATCAAATCTAAAGGCGGACCTCACATATTTGGGTGGAAAATTTTTCTGAATGATACGGTTATGTGCTAGTCATACAATCTCCTATCCATGAGACGCTTGCTATGGCTAAAGTTTCACTCATAAATGTTGTAAAAAAATTTAAATTTGGCGCTAAAATTGCACTAACAAGTATTTCTCATAGTTTTATTACACATCTACTATCAAATAAACAAACTCAAGCGAAAGTGTATCTGTAAGGTATCATCATTTTACCCTCCCCTTACACTTAAGATAAACATTGTCCCCAATGTTCAAGTAAAGAATGTAAAAGTAAAATAAGTAAAACAAATGAAATCAAATACTCCCCTGATTCGCTCGGTATGGATAATAAGGTGGCCAGGTTAAATCTTCCTCCAAGAAAATGAACAATCAAAGCTTCCCTTCCAGAATAATAATCATCTTCTTGTCATACATAACCTGTAAATCTTGAGAAAACAGACAAGACAACCTCGCATAAAATCGGCGGCAATCAACATATGTTACTAAATCCTAGCAAACAAAATAAGATATAATGCTTGTGGAATGATGTTTGCAGCTTTCCTGGAGATTATAAAACTAATAATTCAACAAAAACTTTAAGACTCCGTTAGAAAAACAAAACTGCTAAAATTTTCAGATTTTTACACGTGACGCCGTCAAGAGTAAACTCATGACGCCGTCAGAAGTGACCTGCAGAAATTCTTATGTTAAGTTTCCGGAAAATTTCTGGAACAACTTGGTCCTACTTCCTGGAAAATCCTGCAAAACTTCATTATGACTCGATACAAGCATTTGACTCTAACAAATACGAATATACATGTTCATTTAATATTGTGAAGAATCATGATCGGTTTGTTTCTTAAAAACATATTTGGGATTTCCCCTTACACTTATCTTTTGCAAAAATACCTTTGGGTGAAGTTAAGACTATGCCAAACAACAAAGTAAAGTATTTCTACTATTTAGTTTTGAAACATGATCTACCAACAATAAAAATAAAGCATGCATACGGAAGCAAATAACAAACAAACAAAATAAAAATCACACAAAACATGGGTTGCCTCCCAAGAAGCGCTTTTCTTTATTTACGAGTCTTGTAGCTAGACTCAAGGTCATGGGTTACTACATGATACGGGTGAGTTCCTCATTGAGGACATCCTTGGGATCAAACTTAGGTTTTAGCTTCCTATCGGTTTTCTTAGTACGGTATGACCTTTCAAAATTTTCTCCATCCGGATTATACAAAGTCATCTTCATATGCCATGATCCGTCACCTTCTTTAGGTGGCTTGTCCCACCTCCATTTACACTTGTCTCCCTCTCTTTTCCACTTATTCATCTCTATATTAATAGGCATTACGCTTAAGAACTTAATCATCTTCCTAAAAACTAAGGGGTCCTCAAAAGGATCTAGCTCTTCATCTCTAGCTATGAGTTGTTCCACCGAATGTGTCTTTTCAATGAAATCTTTTTCTAGATAGAATGGGCGTTGAGGTCCTATAAAGTTCCTTTCTATCCAAGGTCCATATCTAGACGGTCTCCTATTAATCTCTACCCAATGTGGTGTCGGTTCATCATCACAATCATAACTATGCTTCTTAACATCGTATACCGACCAAGTGTCGCCTTCACCTACCGCTATCTTAGACTTCTTACAATCTATCATGGCGCTAGCGGTTGCTAAAAATCCTCTTCCTACCAACAATGGGCATGTAGTGTCACTAACCATGTCTAGGACGTGAAAATCTGCTAAGATAGTTAATTTTCCTACGTGAACAACTACATCCTTAATCATTCCAACCGGGTGGGCAATACTTCCATCCGCTAGACCTATCAATACCTCCGCCTCCTCTAACTTTCCTAGCTTAAGAGTGGTGAAAAGGGATAAGGGAATCAAGTTGAGGCTTGACCCTAAATCGGCTAGTGTGTCGAAAGCTTCGGATCTTCCTATCTTACAAGGCAAAACAAATATACCCGGATCATCGAGCTTTTTAGGCAACTTGTTTTGAACGAAGGCGGTCCCATTTTTACCTAGTTTAAACTTCTCATACTTTTATAGGAGGGCACAATAGTAGGGAGCACGGGCTAAGGCATCGATGACGGGGCATTCAAGGTGAAGTTCCTTGAATTCATCGTCAAGGTCTTGTGTAGGAGATGTTTCAACTATGCTTTTGACCGGTTTTATATCGGGTGTTTTACTTGATTGGTCCTTTTGAAGAATTTGGTTTTGTTTGAAACACGTGCTTGTTGATTTAACCGAGTAGTATTGTGGACACGAAGTGGGTGACGAAACTGATGATATGGAATTAACGTTTAGTTTCGGATTCTTGAAAGTGTCACTTGGAAGTGCTCCCATTTCTCGGTCATTGAGAACTTTCAACAATGCATCAATTTTGGTTGTCATCTCGCTTTGCTTTTGTTTGAAATCGGCTTCAAACTTAGATATGCGAGCTTCTTGAGATGCCATGAACTTAGACATCAATCCTTCAAGATTGTTGGTACTACCATAGTTGTTAGAAGGATTGTTGTTGAAAGTACGGTTGGAGGGTGGACCGTTTGGTTGGTAACGATTAGGCGGATTGGAAGAATTGGCTTGATTTTGTTTCCACCTAAGGTTTGGGTGATTTTTCCAAGAGGGGTTGTATGAATCACCGTAAGGGTTTGGCTCGGGTTTGAAAGTGTACCACTTATCTCCTGCTTCGTCGGTACGCGAGGATGCGTAGTCTGCAAAAGCTGTTCCGGGGAGTTCCACACAATCACGAGTGTCATGGGGACCACTACATAATTGGCATGAAGAAGTGATTTTGTTCACTTGGCTTGAAGGCTTAGGAGCTTCGTAAGATTTCATGAGAAACTTGACTTGGTCCTCAAGTTCCATGATCCTACGGTCGGAAGTGCTAGAGTTGTTCGAAGGCAAAGATATTGCCTTGACCGTTTTGTTCAAATCATGGGGATCATTCCAACTTTCGTTGTCATAGAGAGCAAGATCTTCTATGAGTTCCCATGATTGTTCCGCACTTAGATCACGTAGCTTATCGATATGGTCATAAAAGATTTGGACTTGGGGCCAAAGATCTATGCCATGATGAGGGACTTTTTGGAGTAAGTCCTTGAAACGAGTCCATGCTTCATAAAGAGTTTCATTTTGACATTGTTGGAACATCAAGATGTCATTTCTAAGCTTAGTAGTTCTCCCCGGTGGGAAAAATTGAGCAAGGAAACGAGTGGTGAGATCATCCCATGTGGTGATTGATCCTCGGGTAAACGCTCAAGCCATTGACTAGCTTGATCACGTAGAGAGAATTGGAATAGGCGTAATCTGGTTGTCTCTCTAGTTGCAACATCTAGGTCTATGGAATCTACGATTTTGAGGAAGTCCTTAAGATTTTGATTTGGATCTTCGGAAAGAAGTCCATGGAATGCACATCCGCTTTGCACCAACCGGATGGTGTCGGATCGCATGGGGGTCACATTGGCTCTGGCGAGCTCAATGGTGTTTCGATAGCCTTGGTGGCTAGGTCGGGAATACTCTCCTAAGGTTCGGGGCCTAAGAGGTTCTAGTGGTGGGTTTTGTTGTGGTGGGATGACGGGTTCAAAGATGTTCCTATCGTCCATGATGTCGGGTGGTGGGAAGTTACGAACAAAAGCACAAAGAAATAAGATAGACTAAAGAGAACCTAAAAATAAAAATAAAATCTTACTAGAAAGGAATCTAGCAAGTAGACCTAATAAAAAGAGATTCTAACCTAGACAATAACTATTCCCCGGGTTGCGGCGCCAAAAACTTGATGCGTGGGGATCGCACCAGGCTTTACCTCTCGAGGGATCTCAACAAGCTTACAACCCCCACCAGGCAGTGTACCTGATCGATGTAGTATAATATAATGACAAGTACCGGGGGATTGATCGTTCAGCTAGGAATAGTGTCGCTAGGATTAGAAAACCTAAAGACTAGGTCTAGAGATTAGGGATGATTCTTTTTGTATTTTTTTATATTTTTTTAGAAAGCAAGTAAAAATCACGGGTTTGAAGGATATGGGCGGAATTAGTTGCTAGTCAACTAACCCAATATTAAGATGCAATCAAAATAAAATACTAAAAATGAAAATAAACTAAATTATATTAAAGTTGTGAGTAATATGTGGGAGAAATGTGTTTACTTAGATTTCACTACTCCCTAGATATCTTTTACACGTTAATTACTTGTTATAGTTGCGTGGATGACGGATTGTATTCCTTAATACCATTCATGGGGTGGCGTACTTACTTCCCCAATCCTATGAGTGCCTACTTCACTCCTATGTCGAGCCGGCTAAGAAGCTCCTAACATGGGATCATTAGAATTTACTCATGCATTAAATACAACCAATAAAACCTAGTTCACATCGGTTCATGTTTCCTAAGACGTTCAAGCATGTTAGCAAATGGAGATCTGCCAGTTTTCTTAAGCCTAACATTGAAATCATTCATCCAATACAACCATAAACAAGTAATCAACGCATAATTAACATCTAGGTTTCATTAGATCTAAGAAAACACAAGATAGATCTAGCCTAGCATGGTGAAATCAAGACAAGCACAAGATATAGAAAACCAACACATTGACATATTGATTGAATTAAAGAGAAGACTTATCTTAATTGAACATGAAAGGATTTAAGGTCCACCCTCCAACCGTTATCAACCAAACGGTCCACCCTCCAACCGTACTCTCAACAACAATCCTTCTAACAACTATGGTAGTACCAACAATCTTGAAGGATTGATGTCTAAGTTCATGGCATCTCAAGAAGCTCGCATATCTAGGTTTGAAACCGAATTCAACCAACAGCAAACGGAGATGACCAACAAGATAGACAACTTGTTGAAATCCCTCAACAACCAAGCGTTAACCGCACCTAGGAAGGACACTAGGGACACCAATAACGGAATCCAAATTAAGGACCCCTCATCATCCAAACATGTCCACTTTGTCAATGTTGTCACCATTAAGCCGATAGATAAGGAAATAGAAGAAAGTGACAAGGATGAAGTTGGAGTAGAAACCGAGACTAGGGATGAAAGTAGGGAAGTTGAGGTTAAAAAGGGAGAGGAATTAGAGGAGGTAGAGACTATAGAAAAGTACTTTGATAAGTTGCCCACCAAGGAAGAACGGGAATACCATAAGGATTTATTCGATAGTCCCGAGAGACCATATATCCTTGGCACACCCCTTATCAAAATGGGAGACCCCTCTAACATCAACATACCATGCAACATCGGGCATATGCATATATGGAAAGCTTATATCGATCCTAGATCTCCCGTAAACATCATGACTAGGACTTATTACAATTGGGTGATGAAGAAACAACTTGATTTCATGATGATGCCCAATAAGAATTTGATAAGTAACTTTGTAGGAAGAGTGAAGGGATTACATGTGATTATAGGTAATTTCACCTATGAGATCGATTTTATGATAGTAGAAGACACTCGTCCGGTGATAGATGATTGCCTCAGCCAAGTAATATTCGGAAAACCATTTGTTGAGGCCACTAGGATGAGTTATGATCTGACTTTAGGGATAGTTAGATTCAAGGAAGAGAATGATGAGATTGCCTACCAAATGCCCTACAAAATTGAGCAATACCGCCTTCTCTCTAATATAGAAAAGGAACACAAGCAAGCAGCTTATTATAGGAATGATGACGATAGACGTAGAGGAGTAGAGTATGTAAAGAATAGGATGCTTGGTTTCTACAAAGAATACTTGCAACTAGGTCCGGAATACAAAACTGGTTTAGAAAACGACCTAGAAGGTGAAACCAACGATGAAGTCACGTAGTAACCCATGGCCTTGAGTCTAGCTACAAGACTCGTAAATAAAGAAAAGCGCTTCTTGGGAGGCAACCCATGTTTTGTGTGTTTTTATTTGTTTGTTTGTTATTTGCTTCCGTATGCATGCTTTATTTTTATTGTTGGTAGATCATGTTTCTAAATTAAAAAGTGGAAATACTTTACTTTGTTGTTTTGGCCTAGTCTTAACTTCACCTAAAGGTATTTTTACAAAAGATAAGTGTAAGGGGAAACCCCAAATATGTTTTTAAGAAACAAGCCGATCATGATTCTCCACAATATTAAGAGAACATGTATATTCATTTTTGTTAGAGTCAAATGCTTGTATCGAGTCATAATGAAGTTTTGCAGGATTTTCCAGGAAGTAGGACCAAGTTTTTCCAGAAATTTTCTGGAAACTTAACATAAGAATTTCTGCAGGTCACTTCTGACGGCGTCATGAGCTTGCTCTTGACGGCGTCACGGGTAAAAAAAAATCTGGAAATTTAACCGGTTTTGTTTTTCTAACGGAGTTTTAAAGTTTTTGCTGAATTATTAAGTTTTATAATCTCCAGGAAAACTGCAAACTTTATTCCACAAGCATTATATCTTACTTTGTTTTCTAGGATTTAGTAACTTATGTAGATTACCGCCGATTTTATGCGATGTTGCCTTGTCCGTTTTCTCAGGATTTACAGGTTATGTATGACAAGAAGATGATTTATATTCTGGAAGGGAAGCTTTGATTGTTCATTTTCTTGGAGGAAGATTTAACCTGGCCACCTTATTATCCATACCGAGCGAATCAGGGGTTTGATTTCATTCTTTTTACTTTTTCACTTTTACATTCTTTACATGAACATTGGGGACAATGTTCATTCTAAGTGTAAGGGGAGGGTAAAATGATGATACCTTACAAGTACACTTTCACTTGAGTTTGTTTGTTTAATGGTAGATGTGTAATAAAACTATGAGAAATATTTGTTAGTGCAATTTTAGCGCCAAATTTAATTTTTTTTACAACATTTAGGAGTGAAACTTTAGCCATAGCAAGCGTCTCATGGATAGGAGATTGTATGACTAGCACATAACCGTACTTTAAGAAAAATTTTCCACCCAAATATGTGAGGTTCGCCTTTAGATTTGATAGGAAAAGCATTTACTATTAGTGCTTATAAGTGTTCCGGTAGCATTTAGATTCTAGAACTTGCGTTAGTGATGCATCCCGAGACCGCTAGTGAGACTACATTCGTGTAGTAGGATTTACTACATGATAAGAGGCATTAGGATCACCCTTGTGTTAAACCCGTATTATAATTACTTGACCATTTAAGTCATATTACTTGGCTAGTTAAGTCAACTAATTTTTTCCACACCTTAGCGTTGTACTCATTTTTAGTACACGAAACCCCTAGTACACCCCTTCGAGCCTATCTTTTCGTTTCTAACTTTAAGCATTTTACTTAAAGGAAGAATTTGTTACACCCCACTTAAATGTACAACCAAATCGCCTTAGCCTTCCGTGTATGCGCTCATTTTTAGTGCATTATTGTTATTTGTTAAACCCTAAGTTAACTATCTAATTGATTACATGGTTGCTAAGTCGAGTCATATCCTTGTACATATTGTTTTAAGACGATTGGGACTCATGGTTAAAGTACTTATTTTATGGATTAATGGGGAAGAACATCATATATTACCCCCGTATGTACGTTAATCTTAAAAGTACTCCAAGTGTTTTGATTTTCTTAATTCGAGTCATTAGATTAGTTTATTGTAAAGTATGTAAAAATTCAAGTGTAAGGGGAATGTTTATTCCCTATGATGTATTATTTTGGATGGTAGGGTAAGTGTGTATGCAAAAAAAAAATAAAAAAAAATAAAAAATAAATCGAAAAAATTAAAAAAGAAAAGAAAAGAAAAAACAGTAGAAAAAGAAAAGAGAAAAAACATACGGACTACCATCCCTTTTCATTCTATGTTTATCTTATGTTTTTGTTATTTTTCATTTATTAGCTTAAGTCGAGTCTAATCTTGGCTTAGCAACGCCACATTTTACATGTAATTAACCAAGATTGTTAACTCGCCACCAGTAAAGACTGCCTATATCCAACAAAACCGTGTATTTCATATCCCTACACCTAACGTTACAACCCTCTGAAAAGACCTCTTTGATAGTTTATCCTAGGTGCTTACGCCATGTGGTGGAGGTTTGATCCTTTCCCAAGCCTATGGTAATCTATTTTTCTATGACTGGTAGTGAGAGATATCTTCCATTTCCATATTGTAATTTATACTTTATTACACCCGAGAGATGTGAGTATCTAAACACTATTTGTGAGGTGCTAGTGTATGACCTCCGTGCTTGTCTATTGGTCTTTAGTGGAACGATTATTTGTTGTAATTACTTTTATATTAGTGTTAAATGATCCCTAACTTCTTGACGCCGTCATACACTGTTTCCAGCCTGGAAAATTAAGTCTTTGGCGTTTTCTTCACTTTTATGCTCCAAAAACGTCCGAATTGCTTCCTTTTCCAGGTTTCACTCCCAAAGTACCTAAAATCACAAAAGGAACGATTTAGGGCAATATTTGATCAAATTAATTCAATTCCGGGCTTAAATGACCCCCTAAAAGTGGTTCATTTTTCGCCTCATCATGCTTCTCTTTGTGTAAATTGCTTGTTCGAGATTACATTTCTTAAAATCTAATGATTTCAAGGTTTGATCAAGCTTCATGTTCCAAGCTCTAGGTGCTTGTCTTAAGCCATACAAAGCTTTAGTTAGCTTGTAGACTTTATCAGGGTTTCCTTGCTGAATAAACCCTTCCGGTTGTTTGACATAGACTTCTTCCTTCAACTCTCCATGTAAAAATGCTGATTTTACATCTAGGTGGTGTACTGGCCAACCATGATATGCTGCTAGTGCTAATATTAACCGAACTGTCTCAATCCTAGCAACTGGTGTGAATACTTCATCGAAGTCTATTCCTTGTTCTTGTACATAACCTTTTGCTACTAATCTTGCTTTATATTTGATGATCTTTTCGTGTGCATCCCTTTTGGTTTTATAAACCCATTTGAGTCCGATTGCCTTCTGGTTTTCAGGCAATGTAGTAAGAGTCCATGTGTTATTCTTGTTGATTGAATCTAATTCAATTTCCATGGCCTCAATCCATTTCTTATCTGATGATGCTTCCTTTTAATTACGAGGTTCTTCTTCTGTGAAGAGTAAACTAGGTGCTTCTACTTCAAGTGCAATCTGGTATATTTCCGTTATATCTTTTAATCCTCGTACCGGTCTATGATCATATCTATCTAAGCTCAAAGAGCTAAAAGTAGCTTCTCTATCACTTTCTGAGTTGGGTTCGTAAGTATATGTTGGTGGTGTGGCTGGTGATTCTGGATATGGTATTGGTTCTGGTATTTGATCCTCTTCATGATACGTATTATCAATGTTTCTATGTTGACTGGTGTAAGATTCTCATTGTCAACTTCGTCTACCATAAAATTAGTCAAAAATGTGTCTTGTGTACTCGTATCATCTTCACTATTATCCCAATCTCACGGTTTTGTTTCCATAAACTTTACGTCCCTACTAACATGTTTCGTCTTTCTTACTGGATCATATAGCCTACATGCTTTTGATCCTTCCTCTATGCCTAAATAAATCATCGGTATGCTTCTGTCATCTAATTTCTTCCAGTGAGGTATCATTATCTTACCATAAGTTGTGCATCCGAATATTCTTAGGTATTCCAGGTTCGGTTTTCTGTTGTAGAGGGCTTCATATGGTGTTTTATCTTCCAGGGCTTTGGTAGGTACCCTGTTGAGTATGTAAATGGCGTGTCGTACTCACCATTTTGTTGTGGTGAGTACGGTGCTGTCAATTGTCTTGCAATACCTTTCTCCTTATAGAAGTTGGTGAATTCGTTAGATGTAAATTCACCTCCTCTATCTGTTCTTAGCATTTTTAATATCAACTTCAACTCCATTTCTATCTTCTGCCTAAATTCCTTGAATGTGTTAAATGCCTGATCTTTCGAGGTTAGAAAGTAGGCCCACATAAAACGTGTACAGTCATCTACTAATAAGAAGAGGAGCTTCTTTCCAAAATTTGTGGTCGGGCTTATGGGACCACAAAGATCTCCATATACCAAGTCCAACGGGTTCTTGGATCTGAATTTAGCTTTGTTTGGAAATGGTGTTCTGATGTGTTTTCCTAATAAGCATGCATCACATATTTGTCCTGCATGTTTTATTCTCGGTATCCTTTCTACTAGACCTTTTCTTGTCATCTTGTCTAACGCGTCAAAGTTCAGATGACCCAATCTAGCATACCATAACCATGCTTGGTTATCTACTAATAAGAAAGAGAAAGCAAATAGAGACGGAGCCTGAAATAAAGGTCCCAGGATTAGATTGTGACAGGTCTCTTCCTAAAGGAATCACCTTTATGAACAATGTAGTATTTGAAGTCCCTGAAAGAGGATTGTGCTTCACTGACGAATATGGAAACCCTGTTTTCCAAAGATGGTCAGACTTGACAAGGCAGGGATTAAGGCGATGCTTGTGTACCTGATGCTGGCTTCTCTAGTCAACTGTGCTGAGAATGTGAGGTTTTGCAAGGACTTGAGAGCCAAGATTGAGGAGCATCCTGAGAAGCACCTACTGAGATCCAAGAGGACTAAGCTTGAAGGTCTTGGTGTTCACCTGAATATCTGAATCTGCATCAACTATCTTTTTTTGTGTTTTGTAATTTTTCATAGGATTTGTAACAATTATTTATGAACAATGATGTTTCTTTTAAGTTACAAGTGTCCTATGTTAATTACATCTACACTCAGTGAGAGAAGAAGACCCCTGACTACTCACACTGAATCATGACACTTAGGCTATTTGTATATCCAAATAGGGGGAGACAGTTGGGTCACTGAATTCCTCAAGCTTCCTTTAAACTTGGATTTGAACATAAAATAACCTAAGTGTCTAATATCCGTTATTACAAACAAGTCACTGAGTAAACAGTATCTCAGTGAGTCATTTTCAGGATGCTTGGAGCGAGTCTATGAAGAAAGGTTCACCATTCAGTGAGGCGGAACTCAGTGAGTGGAGTCTAAGCCAAAAAGAAGATGATGGGTTCAATGAGGATGACAATAACTCACTGAACCCCCAGGACTCCTCAACAACTATTACATACTGAAGACTGAAGACTGAAGACTGAAGACCTGAAGAATGAAGTATGGGCGGGACAAGGCGGGAAAAGTTTTGAACGTATCAACAGGTGACCTCATCAACCTGAAGTCAAACTTTCTCTGAACGGCATCAAGTCAGGGTGATGTCATTACTATGCACTAGAAAGGCACATTGTCTTTTACCCGATATAGTCTATTGTAATAGAGACGAAATATATGTAAGTATTTTGTCTCTACTAGTTAGGTCATGGTTTTTGTCTTTATCAGTAAAGTTGAAATATACTTGTGTATAAATAGGTAGCATAAGTGTAACCTCTCGTAAATTTCCCTTACGATTAGTAAATGCATATGAATAAATAAAATGATGTTACGATAAATTAACACCATTTTACGGGTAACAAATTTTTTTTTATGATATGGCTTGATATTGAACCACTACGATAACTGTGATTGACCGTTTACCCAGGAACGATGCTTACACACGACCTAGATAACCTATGATTATTGCGAACGATAAATATATATAAAACGTTTATATTTATAACAATACGTTTCGTCTAAATACCGTATATTATTTTTATATTCCCCGAACCTACGAAACTTCCCGAGAACGCTCACTAATATTTTTTGAACTTCGACACGATACTCGAAACACGCCATGTGGGCCCCCAACACCCAATGGGCCACGAAATCCAATTACAAACCAAACGGACTCCTTTTGTTTTTTTCTTTTGAATTGGGCCGACACAAACCCTGAGCCCAGTTACAAGCCCAAACGCACCCTATGGTTATTTTCTTTTTCTTTTCTTTTGTTCCTTGTCGCGACCAAGCTCCAAAACACCCCTAGTTCTTACGATTTTATGAACAACACATACATATTTTTGCTTCTCTCATTTCATCTAATACCCAAGAACCATGAACGATAAATATTACACTCCCTCTCACTCGTTTGATACTTTAGAAATGACCAAAGTAAACCACAAACGTCCCATGCAAAGATAAGACCAAAACGTGTCATAACATTCCTTGTTGCCACCCCTGCTTTCCCCAATGATAAGTAATCGATCACTATACTCCTTGTGACTGTCAGGAATGTATATGGAACAATCTCACAAAATCTAAGCTATGTAAACATGCGATTGGGTGTGGAGAGTGGTGTTACTATTCGTTTACATGCACCCTTCACTCTTGTGAGCTTATCTTGTCCATACACCCTTCAAAAACTACCTATATAAACCTCACATGCAACCACAGACGTTACATGCACTTAAATGCACCATTACACAAAAAAAATAGTAACGAGAGGTAGTTGTGGAGGACATACGGATTGCTAGGAGAACCACGTCTCAAAACGAACCTAGGAAGCCAACACTACAAGAAAAGTGGCTTTTTAGGACCCCCATAAGCGTCATAAAATGGTACTTTTTAGGACCTTTCATTTAATAGGACCAAGGATGAAAGCGTTTCATGTAAGGCGGTTGTAATAGGTCCAAAGCGTCCTAACCCTTATGAAACCAATTTTATGGTCGTATTATATGTCTATGAACAACACAAATAGCGTCCTAATAAAACCATATTAGGACACTTTTACATTGTTTTAACATGTGATTACCTACTTTTAATCTTTTGAAACACATAAAAACGTCCATAAAAGTATTGTTAGGACGTTTATGATGTAACATCATAGCTATTTTAGCAACCAAGAAAAGGGTCCTAATAACTCAAATAAGATTATGATACCAATTTTATGGTCGCATTTTAGGTCTATAAACAACACAAATAACGTCCTAATAAAAACATATTAGGACACTTTTCCAATGTTCTAACATGTGGTAACCTACTTTTAATCTTTTGATACACATACAAGCGTCATTTAATGTTAATTCTTAGGACGGTTATCATATACCATTATAGTTACTTTAACACCAAGAAAAGGGTCCTAATATCCCAAATACGATTATGAAACAAAATTTATCGTCGCATAATATGTCTATGAACAACCAAATAACGTCCTAATAACAACATATTAGGACACCTTTATAATGTTGTTAAACGTGGTTACCTAATTTTAATCTTTTGATATACATACAAGCGTACTTAAAAGATAATTGTTAGGACGCTTATCATATAACATTATAGCTACTTTAGCACCAAGAAAAGGGTTCTAATATCTCAAAGAAAATTATGAAACCAATTTTTTGGTCGTATAAAATGTCTATTAACAACCTAAATAACGTCCTAATAAAAACATATTAGGACACTTTTACAATGTTAAGCGTCCTTAAAAATTAATTGTTAGGACGGTTAATAAGTTTAATAGGACAATTTCGAAGTCTTGACAAGTCATATGATATGACGCTATTTTCAGCATGCACACTCTATTATTACGATATGAATAAAACATCAACTAATTATTAAATAGATAAAACGAAATTGTATTTCAAATAAGCAATTATCATAACAAAAGCACTAAACATAAATAAGGTAGACACTATCCAACATAAAGTCTTGTAACATTAAACAATAAATTAAAGCAACAAGAAGCTTAGTCCGGGGTCATCATGCATCCTTTCTCAATCCTCACGGACCACCTACAAATAAACACCCATGTATAAGCATTAAGCTCCATGTTAGTAAAAATTATTGGTATCACAAGATTAACAAAGACATACCGAGATAAAGGGACAAGGCCATGCTATGGTTGCACCAACACAGTCTTCAATCTCTGTACCACCAACTATATCATTTGGGTTCAAGCTATTTACCTAAATTTTGTCCAATTAGAATTACTTTTATTCTCAAGTTTCACAATCAATTTTTAAAAGGGTAAATGGCAACAAAAAAAAGTTTCCAAGTTAGATATCAATTATGGTATCTCACTTTTTTTTGGCATAAAAAGGTAGCGAACTTATTTTTTGGCCAATTTAGGTATTTTTGTTAAAATGTATGACATATATTTGAAAATTCAATGAGCAGTAATATAAATTGCTCTTACGGTGACCGTAAATGAAGTATCTTCCAATCATATAGCTTTAACTCTTAAATTAATGCTGGGCTGATCAGAGAAACTGAAAAACTGCTTAAGCGCATTTAGGGGTTCTTATTGTTTAGATGATGAAATAACAGAAAGATAAATTTTACAGTACAGGTGAACACACCTGTTCCTTAGAAATAACAGTTGCAGCATCTAGAAGAATTTCTTTAGCAAGTTCAAAAGAAATTCTTTAGCAAGTTCAGGACTTTTTGCATGTTTTTTAGGACGGGAGCATTCTCCATCCAGATCATTCCCATCATTGTCCATGGAATCATCATCCTGAAATCAGTAGAAGGGGGTTATAATTATGATATAAATTATCCCTCGCATACAGTTAAAAACAGTTGTAGTTTGTAAGGTCGTGGAAACCCCACCTGAAGGTGAGTAAACCAAAGGGGGCGAGAACTGAAAACATCTACTGCCTGCCCACTGATGCACTCCTGATGGTAGTTCATGGAGCAAACCACAAACCCAACTGGGCATAAAAAGGGAGCCTATAAGACAGTAGATAATTATAAAGCATCTTTATACCTCTTCTTCGACAGCCTCTTCTGCATGCTCAAAGAATTCTCTCATGCCTTCACCTCTTGTGATTGTGACGAAACTGTCACCAACAACAAGCCTACAATGTACACATTGTTACCCCTTTAAAGCATGAGCTTTCACTGATTGTTCATAGCAGCGTCCATCTTTTTTCAACATCTGACGTCAATCTTGTAAGCAAGAAAAGTCAAAAGACCTGAAAGAAGAATAAGTAGAGCAAATAAGATATTTAATACAATTGCAGTGAAAACTTTTTTATAATAGAAAGAAGATCAAGCATACCTTATGTATATCATCAGATGGTTTTAAAATGAATGTATGTGTGTATAACATGTATTGAAGCAGGTAAACTTTTCTATTTAAAAATTAAAAAAATAAAAAAATTATATGTTTTTTGAGACACGAAGAAGACATAAAAAATGCTTGCCCTCAAAGTTCAACGTACCTAAAAACAGTATGTGTGCAGCATGCATAAACTTTCTTTGCACCTTCTTGATGCACCAATACTGCTCCTTTAGAGATGGCACCTGTAATCCAATAACCAATAGAGAGTGCATCCCAAACAACGGTTAAGAACCAGCATTATCAAATAATAAAAGATAAAGAGTCTAAATAGGTATTCAGGTAAGCACGAGCGCGCTTGGGTTGAAGTTCAATTCATGAGAAGTCTAGTAGGCTCAGCCTTGGTTTACCAAAAGCTCGAGCCTCACGGCTCATCTGGGCTTCTAAAAGTTTGTGTGGGCTCTTCATATAACATTACAAACAAACCCTATGAATATTATTAACAACTAGAAGTAGGCTAAGAGCTACAAGTAGTGAAATTGAAGAAATGAGATTCTAAAGTTTTGCTGGTGAGACATAAGTTGGAGGAAAAACTTGATACGTAAATATAAATAGAAGTGTTATAGGTTTCTATTTACATGCATGCTTGAATTTAATCATTTCTTTCTTTCATAACATTTATTAGGATGAGCCGACACCGCAACATACAAATGCAGAAGGCAAAATCTTAATTATTTTAGCGACCCCACCAACATTTGGGGAGACGACTACTAAATCCTCAACAGAAATAGTCTTGCTAGCAAGGTAATCAAGTATGACCGGCTATTTATGCATATTGAACAGATTAGACCCAGTAATGGAAGAAAATACGTACAAAAAATATATTTAACCACCATATTCGTCATCTATATACTAAACGCCAAAAAGCTCTAGTTCGTATCATGCGACTTGATCAGAATTTATATACCCGGAAATAACTACAAGACTGGCCTCAAAGATTATGTCTTATTACCTGACCATGTATGTGATTAACTGGAATGTCAAAATAGCCTTGAGATTGCCCAGAATGAAGATCACAAGCAAGAACACGGTCTGCCCCAGCTACAGTTATAACGTATTGCAACAAGTTTAGCTGCAATTGATTCCCGCCCTTGAGTCTGAATCATCAGTGGAAGAATATTAATATGAATAATTACATCATCAGAACCAAACAAACACAATGACCCCATTTTATTTTATTAAGCAGATTGTAACAGAATTTCATAAACACGAGCTCGAGCGGCTGGCTCTCAGTCATCTGTGGGACTAAATGTACTTAAGGAGCAGGTTCCGACTCGAGTCTTGCGTAAAAATCCTAAAAGAGGTGCGCAAGATGAGAACAGCAACAGCAATGCTACTGCAATGACTGGTAGTGGAAATAAGAGGAGAGCAGTGTTAAAAGATGTCACAAGCATTTGTCGTGATAATTCTTATAAGAACTGTATCATTCCAGCTAAGATCACGGTTTGTAATAATATAACCTCTTGTATAGTTCTGATTTATTGTAAAGTTGAATGGATTACTAAGTTGTTTTTGTTTCTACATGTTACTGATTGTGATCAGAGAAAGACTAGTTTGCTGACTAAAAAGAATCAAGTTAATGTACCAAAGGTCAAAGCTCAAAAAGTTTCTGCAGAGTCTTCTGAAAAGGAAAACGATGTAAATGCGATTCAAATTGATAGAATAATAGTTTCACAGTTGCAAAGCTTTTCAAAGAAAGGTTTGTTATATACTGTATAAAAAAAATGTATCAAATTCCAGTCTTATATGTGAAAGTGAAATTATATTAATGTTTGCATATATACTATGCAGGGAAAAGTGAGATTAATGAGAAGCTCGTGGTATCTAGCAAGCCAAACTTTACTAATATAGATAATGACCACAAAGATCCTCAAATGTGCAGCATCTATGCACATGAGATATATGCAAATTTACGTGTTGCTGAGGTTTGTGTTATATGCAAACTAAAGAACTAATTAGTTTTCTGTTCTACTTAGGTTATGCATCAACCACGTTCTGATTTCATGGAGACAATACAGTAGGATGTAACTAAGAGTATGAGGGGAGTCTTAGTTGATTGGCTAGTAGAGGTTTGTTTCATTTACTTATGAATTGGTCGATTTGGGTTGTGTTTCTGTCTCAAATAGATTAAATAAAAAAAAGTTAGCTAAACGGTTCAAACGTGTAGTAAGATTGTTTTTTATATCAGTGAACACTTTAACTTATTAATGGATTGATTCTGTTTGTGTTTCTATCTCTAATAGGTCAAAAAAAGTTAGCTAAAAGGGGAATGGGTCCAACAGGTTGAAGACTATCCTGCAAGTACCAGCAAACCTTTGAAGAAATTCTTGTCAGAATCAACTACAAATCTAGTTACTATTTATTTGTTTTTTCTCTCGATGATACCTATTCCACATATATGGACTTTAAGGCCACGTTGAAGTGAAAAACAGATGAAGCAAAACCCGATAAACCCTTAACCCGACTCGATAACCCGTTTGACACCCCTTTCTGTGAGCATTTTATAATTCATCAATTCATCAGAAGCTAATCAAGAACAAAACATTGCATTTATCATGATAGGCAATTCATCAATATATAAAATTAATATAAATATATACATACCAGTTACCTAAAAATATCATCAATTATACACACATCGATCTAATTTTGGTCATCTAATTACCAAATCAATCTTCTTAGGTGCTCTCCTAAACATCTTCAATTATTATTATTTTTTCAATCTATTCAATTAATCAATTACAAATGTAATCACACAAACAAAATCAAATCAATATCAGATCCAGTGGCGAAGCTTGGAATTTTTAAGTGGGGGGTCGGGATCTAAATTTTTTTTTTCCTAAGGCTATATTTTAGGTATACCGAAATTTTCGGGGGGTCGAAACCGAATATACCGAAATTTTTCTACACGAAAACTATATACCCCTACATCGCAAAAAAAATTTCGGGGGGTCGGGCGCCCCCCCCCGGCCCCTTAAAAGCTACGCCACTGATCAGATCCAATCTATTACACACACATATTGAAAAACACATAGTTAATAAATAACGAGATCATACCGGTGAAGAAGAACAAGAAGTAGATCGAATAAGGGAAGGGGAGACTTTGAGTTTGCGTTTGATCGGTGAGAGATAGATGGGGAGCAGGTTATAGGTGGGTGTTGTGAAAAAATGTAGGGAGGGACATTTTGATTTTTGGCAAAATTAAGGCGGGACTTTGTGAAGTTATAGGTGGGTGTTGTGAAAAAATGTAGGGAGGGACATTTTGATTTTTTGCAAAATTAGGGCGGGACTTTGTGAATATGTGGAGAAGAGGATATATTAAGTTTTGGAGAAAAACAATGTTTTTCATTAAAATTCATAATTATATTTAACACATGTCTTGCTTTTATATAAAAAAGAAAAAAAGAAATCCTAAAATAATTAGTGGTATATAGACGTGATTGAACAGTGCTTGCGTTAACTTATTCTAGGCACTTGATAGGGTAATTCTAATAAGTAAGTCTAGCATAGTGTTTCATAATTTTACAAGCTTACGTTTATAAATAACACTATCATCGAAAGCAAAAATGAGGCTTTCATATTTGGTTATCTGAGTTTAAGGTAAAGAGACAAACGAAATAGAAGCTTGACATAGGATTTATTTCATTCATTCAAAAAAGTGAAATTATTCGTCTTAAGTCATTGAGGCACAAACAAACATAAACAAGCTAAAGTGAACAAACAAACTAAAATGAACAAACAAACAAAACATAATTATAAATGCACTTATACAAAGAAAAATCACACATGACTAATGCAATGGGAATTTCCCATGTCGTCGTCAAGGTATAGTGGGTCGATACACTGATGTGATCAACTTTCTTAATTCTTATCTTGAACGGAAGTTGTGTGTAAAGTAGAGTGCGTTGATGGTTGTATGTCTATGTGCGACTTTCTTATTATTATCTCGAATGGAAGCGATTTGTAGAGTATAGTGGGTTGATGTTGGCTATAGGCATCACGGATTATTATATATGGCAAGAACGTAATCCATCATTGTAGCCTAATTTTCTAGTAGTGAAGTTCACATCATTCTAACACATACATCTGAGTCAAATTAGACACGTCCTATCATGTAACTTAAACATAGATGACTTGATCAATCATTTGTTTATCCATTTGTGTATATGTAATATGAATATTTTTAACTTGACCTTAAAAGAAAAAATGTTTATTTAAGAACAACAAAGTTAACTCACCAAAACTTAGAAGGCGACGTGTTTAAGTAATATGATAGATACTAATTTGATATATAGATTAATTATAGAGATTAAAAGTTAAGGACGAAGGGCTATTGGATATCAGAGTAAATTAATAAAATTGATTATAAATTTAGTTTAGTAAAGCTAATAAAAGCATATTATAGACAACATGTGCGGGGAAAAAGTGTAAGTTGGGTCAGATTTTAAAGATGTTCCAAAGACATAAGAACTAAAAACAATTTATAAAAGTCGCCCCCAAATACAACTGTATTTTTCAAAACATATAAAAACCATTCCAAATACATTAGTATTTGGCACTAGCATTAAATAATGTTCCAAATACATATAGGTATTCGGCATCGTTCTTACAAATTGTTCCAAATACATGAGTATTTGGCACCAACAGTAGATAGCGTTCCAAATACGTATAATATTTGGCACTGGTGGTATCAACCGTCCCAAATACATAAATATTTGGCACTGGTAATTCAAACCGTTCCAAATACCCATGTATTTGGCACCATTATTATAAAACATTCCAAATGCATACGTATTTGGAACAGTTTCTTAATAGCTGTCTCAAATACCTACTTTTTTGTCACGGTGACCCCACAAGTGCCAAATACGTGTATTTAGCACGATTTTTTGACCGTTCCAAAAAGTTTCGTCCCAAAAACCCCCTTTTCTTGTAATGATTTCTGCTTATTCACTGTTGTTTCTCTTCTGATTTTTGTTTCCTTTAGTAGCTTATACTACTGACTTGAGAATTCTAAGCTTAATTGGGATTCTAGATCTTATCTTGTTGCTTTAATTTGGTCTGCTAATATGACATTTCAAAAATTTCATGTCATTAATATTAATATTATTTAACTATTCTATTTTTAAATAATTAACTTTGTCGAAATTTATCCGCGTTTCGTCATAACACGTTCAATTCATTCAACCACGATTAGACTACGTCCATTCTACACTTTTTATGCATCATTATTTCCTTACAATCCTATTTTAAAAGTCACTTTTCACTTTCTCCATTTTTACTTATACCTTGTATTTTTACGTCTTACTCGATTTAAGCCTACATTTTTATGTTTTAACCACATTTAAATCCACCAATGAACTCACCACTCATCTAAATTACCTAAAATATATAATGATAACAAGTTTTAACACTTTTGAAAGTTTTATATTTTATTACTACCCGGTTTTACATTACGCGTCTTAAAAACTTAACATTAGCAATTTCCGGGATCAAAACTACACTCTATAACACACTTATACCCAAATAATACCACAAAAATCTCCACTCACCAACTCTTCCTCATATGTGGCGTTTTCATATAGAGACCAAGAACAATTGTTTATTTCAAAATACAAATGTTCAACTTATTTTGCCAACTACAATTCCACTAAACACATCTACATAAGGCTGAGCAAAACCGCCCGCCGCCCGATTCCTGGCCAGATCCTGACCAACCTGCCGGCCCGATTCCGATCCCGACTAGCAAATGGGTCGGGAGTCGGTTTGCAATTCCGGCGAACTCAGGAGTCGGGTCGGGACGGGATGAAAACCGACAAAACAACAAAGAAAACCGACGCCCGATTCCGATCCCAACTGATCCCGACTGTCCCGATACCGATCCGACTAGTTTTGGGTCGGGAGTCAGTTTGGTTTTCCGGCGATATCGGGAATCGGGCTAGTCGGTATCGGGTCGGGACGGGTCGGAACCGGCCCGATGCTCACCCCTACATCTACATAGTTATTGTCACCATTTTTCTTTCACTCTCCACCCTATGAACGAAATAAAACAGCCCAATAACACCATCTCATCATCTTTTTAATCATAAAAATAATCTCCACAACATCCTCTTGAAGATCCTTGCAAAAGATGGTGTTTTGATTCGAAGTTTAGGAGATTTTCTTGAAGTTTTCATAGAGTTTCTTGGTATTTTTCTTCAAGACTTGATCAAGGCTTTGTTTAATCAAGTGGGTAATCATTTGTGAATATTGAATTGAAGATTCCAATAGTCTTGGTGTCATTAGGGTCGTTTCCAATCCAAGCCCTAGAAAGGTTATTCGTGATTTATCACTCCTTGTAAGCTAATCTCATAATCCTCTTTGATTTTTGGCACATGCAAATGGTTTTTCTTATTTAATTAATTATGGTTTTTCTTAATTTTGATGAGTTTTAATGTTCTTGAGTTGTTTGTGATGATTAGTGTGGCATTGCATGATGAATGATGATGTTTTGGATGAGTTTATAATAGGTTTAGTTGGATTTGATGGGACTGTTTTTACATTAGTAGAAAAACATGGGTTTTCTCATTAAGTTTTGGCCTGGATCCTATGATAAAATTACATTTTTAGATAGATATAGTTCTAAGCTTCATGTGGCGAGTTGGAGGAATTTTTATCTCCTCCGGATGACCAAGTTATACCCAAATTAGTAAAACTAGTCAAAATAGGTAACTTGCAGATTGTTTGTGTGTTAATGGTAAATTTATGGCTTAGAGCCTACTGAAGCTTTTCATAAATGAATAGGTTAATATCTCAGGTCCTAGTGGCGAGTTGGCCGGAAAACCAACTATTCCGGATGGTCGAGATACAACCAAAACCGTGGAAACATATTTAGTGTGTACCCAGAAATTGTAATGCAGATTGTTTTACTTGTAACGAATTATTCTTGAACTAGAGGGTACTGGGTTTTTACATGGGTGAAGGGTAAAACAAATGAGGACCTTGTGGCTAATTGGAGGGTTTATCAACTCCTCCGGATGAATTAGTTATGGTCGTTTTGCTAAAATTGATCCGTTCTGAACTACTGTTTGTAAAAGGAGTTTAACTCCAGGTTTTTACATAAAATTGTTGGAATAAAAGTTGAGACCTGTAGTAGACATCTTAGGCTAACACCTCCAATTGGTCTCACTTAAATTGCTGTCATAGTTTAGGATTTATAGCCATTTTTGTAAGAGATTCAAATTCAGAAAATATCATGGGCTGGATGTTTAGGGGTAAAATAGTTTTTTCACATGATTCTGAATCTTTTAGAAGTTGAGATCTGGATTTTTGAAAACTAGACTCAAAGGGCTTTCCAGGGGTGAAGGTCTTGTATTTATATCATTTATAGATTAGGAGTTAAGGGTCTATAAAATAGAGTCAAATCCAGAATTTAATACTTTACGTCTTGTCTTGAACTCTAAAACGTGTAGATACACATAGGTAAGATAAGAATTGAGAGATGAAACTTGGTAGGTGTTTTATTACCTATAATACCTGGTCGAACATCAATCTTAGAGTGAAAATATCTTGGGTTAAGTCTTAGTGCAATGCCATGCTTATCTCGGAAACATATCTCGTGATCATTTGATTTACTTTTTCATATTGCTCTTCTTTATCATTCTAAGTCGCGTCACGTCTTTTAGGTTGTGCTTAGACGCTTCGCACTCATCCGAAGATCCATTTTACTTTTGATCTCGTTGCTCTTCGCTTCGCCTCGCCTTTACTCATTTAAATGTTTTATAAACCTCGCGAGGGGGATACGTGCTACTTTTACAAACTGAATACAAGTAGTTTTTGGTATGCTCTACCCGATTACATGATTATAGTGATTGAATGCTTCTTGCCAATTAAGTCCCCACCATGAAACCATTAATTCCGTAAGAAAACGCTATTATTATGGATATGCATATTAGGCTTGGCCGGCTTTGACCGGGTACGGTCACATAATCTTGAGAGTTTGGGGTAAACTGGCAATTTTTACCTCGGGGCACAAAATCATGGTTAAGGTTCGGTTTCATATATCTCAATACTATAATCTGATTACCCGACATGTATTTGTTATATGTCTGTTGATAAATAATGTTTGTATTCAACATATTACTTATTAAACTCTATGGATTCACTCAACCTTTGTGTTGACTTTTTAGCATGTATTTTCTCAGGTATTATTTGGCTAGCTGAGCATTGGGAGCAATCGGAGTCGCGTGGATATCAAATATTGAAGGACTTGTTTTCTACACATTCGATAACTGTTTATCTTTAAAATGTACATATGAGTCATGTTTTAACTCTTGTAACTTAAGTTTTAAATATAAATTGTTGGACCTTTGTACTCTGATTTATCAAATCGAATGTGACATTTTATTAAACGTCTCTTTTGAGGTCGTTTTATGTAACTTGTGTGTATGAACTATGAAGTGACACCCAAATTGGTACTTCGCTGCGTTGTAAATTTTGGGGGTGTCACAGCTAATCACCCCAGTAGGACTGAGATGCCCTGCACTCAGTCCTTTTTGCTTATTCATTGTAATCAGTGCTTATGGCTTAGTATAGTAGCTTATTCTGGTATTTTTGAATCAAGCCTAGTTTATTTTAGCTTATTCCAGCGCCTCAGCTTATTAGTAGCTTATCAGTTTTTTTCCCTTAAGCCTTAGTTTATTACTTGTTTTTGTCAACTGCTCAGTACTTTGGGCTTATTTGTATGCTTATTTCAAGTTTCCAGCAATAGTTGTAGTTTTGAAAAATGCTTGTTCATTAGTGCTTTTCATGTTCGTAAAAAGAAAAAAAAAATCAAAAAGTCCAAGAGCAGGGATCGAACACTGGTCTCTGGACTCCCAGACACACACCAGCTTATTAGTGCTTTTCATGTTAATAATCCTTTTAACATTTATTCCCTCATTTGCTATTCGAATTACTTAGCTTATTACCAGCTTATTTGAATAAACGGGGACCTTTTTAGTATTTTTCCTAGGATTGTCGTATCATAAAGTACTTTCAGTAAAACCAATGAGACCCAAGTGACAAGGGTCCTACTAAATTTTGTTATAATAAAACTCTTGCGAATAACCCTTGTAAAAACCTGATGTTTTATTACTTAAATAGCTAGTGTCCTATTAAGTTTTGTTATCATAAAACTTTTGTGAATAAGCGTTCCATAAAACTGATCTTTTATGACTCAAATATCAAGTGTCCTATTATGGTGTATCAAGTTTTGATACCCAAGTATCAAGTGTCATACTAACTAATGTTTAAATAAAACTTTTGTAAATAAGCGTTCAAAAAAACTGATGTTTTATGACTCAAATAAGGAGTGTTCTATTATGACGTATGATAATAAAACCACAACAAATAAGCGTACTATAAAGGTTAATGTTAAAAGACACAGGTGTCAAGGGTCCTATTAATTTTTGTTAAAATAAAACTTTTGCAACTAAGCGTTCTATAAAACTGAAACTTTATGACTCAAATTTTAAGTGTCCTATTATGGTGGATGAATTTACGAGACCCAACTGTCAAGTGTCATATAAAGTTATGTTTTAATAAAACTTAATTTGAATAAGCATTATAAAAAGCGGATGTTTTACGACTCTAAAAAGATGTGCCATATTATGGTATATCATAAAAAACCCATTATGAATAAGCGTTCTATAAAGGTTAGCGTTATAAGACGCTATTGTCAAGGGTCCTATTAACTTTTCTTACAATAAAAAACGTTTGCGAATAAGCGTTCCATAAAACCGATGTTTTATGACTCAAATATCAAGTGTCCTATGATGGTGTATCAATCTATGGGACCCAAGTGTCAAGTGTCATATTAAGTTATGTTTTAATAATACGTTTGCGAATAAGCGTTTTAAATAATTAAAGTTTTATGACTTATATATCAAGTGTCCTATTATGGTGTATTGTAATAAAACCATAATTAATATGCATCCTTTAAGGGTCCAATTAAGTTTTGTTATAATAAAACTTTTGCGAATAAACGTTCTAAAATACTAATATTTTATGACTCAAAAATAAAATGTCCTATTATGATGTATGATACTAAAGCCATTATGCATAAGCGTCCTATAAAGGTTAACATTATAATACCCACGTCTTAAGGGTCCTATTAAGTTTTGTTATAATAAAATTTTTGAAAATAATCGTTTTAAAAAAATGATGTTATAAAAGCATTGTACATAAGCGTCCTATAAAGGTTAACGTTATAATACGCACGTGTCAAAGGTCCTATTAAATTTGCTATAATAAAACTTTTTGTGAATAAGCGTTTTAACTAGCTGATGTCTTATGACTCAAAACTCAAGTGTCCTATTATGGTTTATTATAATACAACCATAATGAATAAACGTCTTATAAAGGTATTTTATTAGGATCCATATTTTAAGTGTCCTATTAAGTTATATGATAATAGGATCCTAAATCATCGACCATCCTATTATATACCTTTTTAGGACATCGCCTAAGTACCAAATATTTAAAAAGGACCCTAAACGCTCATATGTCCTATTAAACAGTTTTTTAGGACTCCATTATCATACCGTCCCACACAAAGGGTCCTAAAAAGCCACTTTTGTTGTAGTGCAAGATTGGAGCCTCTTGAACCTTGGTGGAACGTGAAGTGAACCACGAAGTATTTGTACCATTACACGAACCCTACACTCATTTTACACCACCTTTTATAGGTGAGGTGAGACCATAAACCTTTCTTTCTATTTATATATATACGTATGTTTATATTGTGCACAATCACTTGAGGCTAATAAATCGTAAATCATAAAAACAACACATATGTTTTATACACCGTACTATTATTTGGCTATGTCATTAATGAGAACCTATAATAACCTTGAGCTTATATTAACGCATACACCATAAAAATCACACGTTTCTAAGTCACGTTGGACCTATACGATTTCAGTAAAACACTTAGTTTATTTTTCAAGTTTTGCAAGTTTTACGTATTGAGTTTTTGGCTACACTTTGGCCTCGCCATTTTAATATTCGACACATGACCATCTAATATTTTTGTACGAACTAATTATCTACCTAGTATACTAACGAGACTAATAAATAACGGGGCCTAACAACTTGATTTTATCACCTAATCGAGCCTAAAGCATGCCGCTATTCTCACAAGTATTTCAGGAAATTGAAATAAGCTTTGGGCCGTAAAGCCCAATAAGTTGTTTTCAGCTTATTACGATAAGCTAAGCGTATAAGCTCTTTTGAAATGTTTTTGTAACTTAAAATGATGGATTTCGACAAACCCAATGTTCCCCCAAACCCTTTGGATCGAAAAACGTTAACGGGCCCTTAATTTGGACTCGTTAAGCCCATTTAATGAAAAAGAAGGAGATTAAGCTAATAAGCTGTTTAAATAAGCTTTTCTACACTTCCTGAACTTATTGAAATAATAAAAATGTTAAGTTTTAAATTTGGTAATGTTTGGACTAAATTTGCAAATTTTTGAGAGATAGGGACTAAAAGTATCAAGTTTGTAAACTTTGGGTAAAAAGTGTTAAAAACTGTTTTCTAAGGGTATAAACTGTTAACATTAAAACTTGGGATTGAAAAATGTAAATATTGATATACTTGGACTTAAAACGTAAATATATATAATTTTGGACTAACGACGTAAATGTTTTCCGTTAAGGGTAAAATGTGTAAATTGGAGAAACTTAAAGGATTAAATAATAATATTTATTTTATTTTAAATAATAAATTTTATATGTAATTATATATATATATATATATATATATATATATATATATATATATATATATATATATATATGTATGTATGTATGTATATAAATTGAAATAATAGAAATAATAAACGTAACTTTATATACATATATATACGTATAAAATTTATATAACGATAACTAAATTTAGACGAATAAAACGATACGTAACCATTATCTATTTTATATATGACGTAACACATCGCCTATGCACTTTATGGATTATTCGTAATTAATAATAAACGTTCGCAATAAAACGATACTTAAGAACTAAAACGTGTCATATCTTATAGGTTGTGTGCGAAGCCGTTGTCTTGCATCGTTGAGATTACATTTGTTCTACTATCCTGCTAAGGTGAGTTCATAGCCCACATTTAACTTGTTTTTGTGGGGGGGATACATGCTCAAAAACCGAACACAAGCCTTTTCCTGATATTATTATTGCTTAAGTAGCTATTGCCAAAAGTCCCTCGATCATGAACCTTAATCACTTGAAGGGTGAACATAAATAATTGTGAATAGATCTATTAGGGATTGACAATCCCCATTTGGTTGCTAGAGGAAAGTCACCAAATGCACTTTATTTGAATATAATAGGTTACTGGCAAATACCTATCTTGGGGGCTATATATACTTTACATCATTATTACAGAAAATATTGATGTCTGTTGAATCGTTGAGTGTCATGAGCTTAAGGCAATAATGAATGCGACTTTCTAACTTGTTTATTTGTATTTATATACAATAAGCACCTATCTCTTGTGTTCAAACTCTTAATTATAAACCTATGAATTTCACTCAACTTTTTGTTGACTTTTAGCATGTTTATCTCAGGTAACTAAATGGAATGGATGGCAAAGGCACGAAGTGAGCAAATAAAGAAACATTTATTTCTCTTTGAATAAAAACTTGTTGTTGAATAATGGATTCTCTTGGAATTATGAATATTTGGTATTTTAAATAAAACTTAAAACGATCACTTGAATCGTTTTCTATAACTGTGACAAAGATCCACGATATAATACCCCAAAAGTCTTTTGCTGACATTTTAAGTCTTCCGCTGTATTGATCGATTTTGGGGGTGTTATAATAAGTGAGGAGTAAAAGTTGACAAGTTTATGCATTTAATGCAAAGCATTCACAAACCACTTTTACTCCTCCAAAGAACAACGCAGTCCCTGAGATAGCTCAGTGAGACCTTATAGTTGTCACTCAACGTAGTTTAGGTTTAGAGAGGAGTCCACACCATACTTGTCGTTTCAATCCCAAGTCAAGTGTTATTCCGCAAACACTTTGGTATAATTCTTTTTGATTAACTTCTAATAAAGAATTAAACGTTGAAAATATCGTGTCTCTTTTCTTTACGTTTATCTTTGTTGTTAATCTTATACATCCGTGTTAAAAACCATGGAACTTGGTTAGGTTAACTATTTAGTTAACTATTAACTTAGTAAACGGGAACAACACTCCCCCAAGTTTCAGAAGGAGCCTAGGTGGCCAACTGAGCTAAGCCAGTTGGTTGCTTAGAAATATTATTATCTCAGTGGGATGAAAAGTCATTAGTTTTGAGAGAACTAATGAGTTATTTCAAAATGCTAGTAATATTCAAGCACATTGTCTAAGAATGTCTAGCAAGTGGATATCTGGAAATAAAAGACGAAACATGCAGCTTAAACAGGAGCTTAGATTCTCGGACATTATAGGTTTGCCTCTGATTACATGATCGATCCCATGAAACTTTCAAGGCAATTATATTGCTGGTTGTTTGGGAAAGGTGTGTATTCAAGATCTGAATAAACATATGAAAGAAGCCGAATCAGCTCTCTTAATGGTTGAAACATCTTCCTTAAACATGTGGAACATATTATGGCACAAGTGAATCAAGGAAAATAAATATTTCTGAAGAACCAAAAAGCATAGAGAGGTGTTCTTCTAGTGATTAATTATTACTTCATTACCGTGTCCATATACATTGAAACATAAAAATTTAATGTGTGGTTTATGATTATTCTCTTGTATCTATCTATACTACTGTACTATATAATGCATTTGAGACTATTCTATAAATAGAAAGGTTTAAAATTTAGACTTTTACTTGCTTATTATGGAAGGATTTCAAAATTAATTGGTTAGGAAGCAGGTTGGTTAGGAAGTTAGGAGGTTGGTTAGAAGCAAGTTGGTTGTTCAAACTAAAATTATTTGGCTTAACCATCTCTACCATATCTACTTATGAAGCATAAAGACAACTAAATATGTAACCGAATAATGCAAAATATAGTCATAGGTACCCGCCGCCGCATTGTGCAGGTACCGTTCTAGTAATAAATAAACGCTATAGCAACTCACTGAAAACGAATTCTGTATGTAATGAAAAACAGCCATTCATGTATGTATATATATAAGCGCTTAACAAAGTGACCATATATGTGGCATTTTTTATTTTTATTTTTTATTTTTTATTTTTGCTAAAAATGAAACTAAAATTGTAAGGAAATCGATGTAGCAATGTGAGTTAGGTCTAAGAATTCTAGGCCAACATATCCCACAAAACTTAACCATATACGGTTGCTTATGACTATCATGGGCGGATCTACATGTTAGACAGGGTTGCATACCCTATGAATTTTGGCCTAGTGTGAAAAAACTTAATTTTGTGCCTGTACTTGGTTATTGGTTGTTTTATATAAAGTGCATATCTTGTGAAAATAAAGTGCATATCCTATTTAATCTAAGTTAAAACAAATGAAACAAAATTTAGAGATGTAGAGAAATTAAAGCAACAACAATGGTGGTTTCATAGTTGGAAGAACAAAAGTGAATAAATTTGAGAGAAATTTTTTTGTGATTTACCACAAATAACATGTTTAGTCCCTACTTCATTTTAATTACACCATAAATATCTATTTTTGAAACCTGTTACTCAGACAGTCCTTATTTTGGATGGTACTTTAGTTTCTCCGTTAAGTGTTAAAATAATATTTTCACCTTTAGTCCCTCCATTAATATATTTGCAACGTTAGTCCTCTTAGACTTCTCTCCATTCTTTCTTTAGTAGCTCATTATGGTCTTCTTGATTAAATTGTATTTATCTTTTACAGGTCCATTGATCGCGCGCAAGCGTGGATCTTGAATTTCATGGTGGCGCTATGTCTCGTAAGAGACCCCATTGGTGGCGAAATCGCCCCCAGTGCTCATGATATCAAGGGGCACAATACTGAGGCGATATTTATGCATGAATGGTCACTATCACTTGTTAGGCGTTGCCGAGAGCCACCTCGGCTCGACAAGGAGTGAGCCGTGACTCAAGGGAGTCACGACGTAAGTTATTATTTGACATTTTAGGGTTGCGTTTGGTTGTAGATTTGGTTTGCTTGGTGGCATAAGGTATAGTTACTTGTTTGTGTATGTTTTGTTTCGAATTGGTTGTGTTGATGCCGAAAGCTAAGTAAGCTCGAATAGAGTCGAGCCGTGACTCACGGGAGTCACGGCAACGGTTATTAAGTCATTTGGCTAGTAATGTTAACTTTGGGTCCAAAAGCCTAAAGTGAGTCCTTTAGCGTCTTTCATTTTATTATCGATTGGTGCTTCGGGATAAAATTTGACAATATGGGATATAAATTGAACTTGGATTTGGATATATTTTTTTGGGTAAAGGGGAGTAATCCTGCACCCTGGTAAATAAATTAAAACCAAAACGTTTGAGTACAAATGGAATGTGGCTGAAATACCACATTAACCTCAAGCTAACACAGCTTGATAGATAACTAACCTAGAGCTTATGACATGCCAAAAGCTCTTAACATATCTAGAATCAAAATGAACCTAGAAAAAGAAACAAACCAAAACAAGCTAACCAGCAGCATCCGTGAAAGAAGAACTTCCACCTTTATCAACGTTAGGAAATAAATTGGCCGATTCATTAAACCTGTTATCAACACACTCATCATCATCACCATCTTCTTCAGTTGCTAAAACATCATAAGGATTAGATGTAGACACTTGGGAACCTTTAGACTTCAACATAGATGACAACGTAGGCACATTACTAGTAGCTCCCTTATTGGGTTCACTAGTAATCTTCTTTGGCACATACCTAGTAGACTGTTTGACAGAAGTACCAACCTGACTCCCTATACCAGACTGGGCTTTACCTTTTTTCTTCTTACGACTCACCTTTTGGAAACCATCATTAGCATGCATAGTAGCAGGAGTAACCACGTTTGCACTAGTAACCACAGGAGGAGTAATCTCTTTTTTAGTACAATGCTCATATATGTGCCCAAAAATCTTACATGATGTGCACCTAGGAGGCCTCCACTCATACTCTACTCGGATAGATTCTTTAGTAAACCCATCCCCTGTAAGAGAGGGGACACCAATAGTAATAACTTCCACGAGCTCATCGTCTGAACCCACTTCAATTAAACACCGAGCAAAACTACTTCTACCCCAAGAATCCTTACACATGGAGCTTGTATACGAATCCAACATAATAGGCTTGCCAATAAATGAAGCAATCAAGTTAATACCATCATCTTCAAAAACTTGGATAGGCACATCATGCAATTTAACCCATATCGGAATGCGAGTCAGCTCTTCCTTACATAAGCTAGTATCAATAGACCATTGCTTGAGAATGATTGGAGATTTACGTATCATCCAAGGTCCATCTTCCAAAATAGATTCTAAACCGGCTTGAGTATCGAATTTAAAAAAGAAAAAACCTTTAGCATTCATCATGATCTTTTTCAAACCATACTTAGCCCAATTATTTCTAACAAAGTATTCAACCACTGGAAACGCCATTCTATTACCAATAAAGTAGCCATATAGAGTGTGTTCAAGACGTGCACTAACCTTTTCTACTACTCTTCGTGGAATAGACACGTTAACTCCTTTACAAACAGACTCAGCAACATAAGTAGAGTTTGGAATAGGTTGAGAATTCTCATCCACATTAACATTAGGTGTAGTATCGTTGACTCTCACATCAGAGTTTGTTGCAGCAGCCTTCATGTCAATCCCATAAGCCTCACATAAATCACACATAGCGTCATACACTTGTGAGCGAGTTTCACTATCCAAATTAGGCAATATCGGATGTTTGCCCGCTTCAAGCTCCTTAAGGAATAAATCTATATCCGAGGCTGATTTAAGCGAGACCCCAATCACCCCTTCAATATAATCATGCTTACTAGTGATGGTAACCACATGATCATTAGTAGTATTAGTTGTAGACGACTGAAACATACCAGCATTTGGATCAACACGTATTCCCACACCAGTGAAACCATCAATTCCAGTCCCACCATTAGGGTTTGTAAAATTCACATCAGCTTCATTAGTACGCAAAACCCTAGCAGCTTTACGTGGCTGCTGCGATTTTCTCATAGTCACATACGACAATGGATTCGTATGCTCCTCTCCCATACACAATTCATCAACATTAATATCACCAGCATTCACCATGATGAAGAACAGTAAAGACAAAAAAAAAAAAAAAAAAAAAAAAAAAAAAAAAAAAAAAAAAAAAAAACCCTAAAACAATTCAAATAGAAATCGCTAATAGAAACCAAAGAAGTACCACGTCCACCTTCATAAACGAGAGCCTTAAAAGGATTAAGGCATGATTTATAGCACTAGTAATAGATTAACCGACTTCCATATTGTATTTGATTCGAATAAGAAAAGGAAATCAGAATGCGATTCAAGAAAACCCAAACAACCCTAAGAATAGCGATTAAGAAAAAACCCTTACAATAAATCGACCTTAATCAAACCAGGCCTAAATCAACATAAAAACAATGTTAATGATGCAAAAACGAATTTAAGCAACCAATAACACAATTGTTATACAGAATAGAACAAGATTGAAGATCAAGAAAACGATTTTAGAATGGAATTAGGGTTTTTGAGGAAAAATCGCCATGGGCACCAGAAAGGGACCGTTTTTTTTTTTTTTTTTTTTTTTTTTTTTTTTTTTTTTTTTACTATTTGGATATATTATAATACCTTTGCTTGGATTGATTGGACGTTATTGGATTTACGGTATTAGCCGATGGACATTATGGTACTTGAGACTAAAGAATATGTTAGACTCGTAAGAATTTAATATATTTGGACCAGAACATACACAAAATGGTCGATAAACTAGACGACTAATATATACGCGAATAATAATGTCTAATGTACCATTTACTTGTTAAACTTGACGATAAAATTGGTATTATTCAAGAGTCGAAATGACTTGGAAATGTTTTATAAATGGAAACATCATGTCCAAATTTCGATAAAAGTCTTTTATAACTTAATCATTTATGATTCTTTAATATCTAAAAACCTTTTTCAAAACTTATACGTTTTCTTCCTAAATCATTGCGTTATATCAACTATAAACATACTCGACTATAAACATTTTTTTGTATGTCAAAACGTTTTCGAAATTCATAGCCATCAGCCCTCCGTGCCACTTCGATCTATAATTGCTTTACTTAAACTTTTATGTGTGCATGCTTTTGCACTGTTATATGCTTGGATTTTCCGCTGCTATCTTCCTTCATATAAAACTAATTTTATAAAATATTGGCTAGAATTTTTATACTTCTCCGATACTCTTTGTAGAGTATTATGTCTACATCAGTCCCTACCGGTCAGTTTTCAGTTGCACCCATTGATCACCCACTTGCACCACCGAGTCCAGAGGAGGACCCACACCCCGTTGATGATGAGATTGAGGTTGATGATGAGATGAAAGATTGAGGTTGTAGAGTATTTTGTACCATTGCGCAGATGACAATACGCCCAGATGACAGTACGCCCATAGCCGACACTATCTCGCGATTCCTTGACAACCGATGAACAAACGAAGCAATCAGGGACCGACTTGCAAAATATAAACCGACCTGCAGAATATAAAACAAGATTAGAAAGAAACATTAAAATGTAAGATGTGGAAGAAACTTCCAAAAATTATAAGCCAAAAGGAGTGGTTAACGAAAACATTAAATATCAGTTCTCGGGGAGTATGTGTGGGGCAAGAATAAGAATTACCGGATATGGGGTGTGTTTGGTTGATATAGATATAGATATACGTATATAAATACATGAGTTTGTAAACATAAAAATGTCACCATTGCCTAAATATGTCATCATTACCGGTTTTGAAAGCTCAATACTACATCTATATAGTTGTCGATTCGTGAATCAGGTGACTTTCCCGTTTTCACTCACTCGCTCGATTCACGAGTCGGTCTTAAACACGTGAGTTGAGTCGAGTCAAATGTATCTAGGAGTTAAAAACTGAGTCACTATTATTTTTCTTTTCTTTGCTAACCATGGTTTTTTATCTTTTGACTAACTAATCCACACGATTTGAACTCACTGTCACACAGACTCAAACCATGTAAAGCACTCCTTTTCAAGAGGTTGGCATATAACACTTAAAACACTTTTTCTCTTAAAAAAAGGGTGTACCAATACACCATGTATATAAACATACAAATTTTTTTTCGAAAGGCAACTTTTATAAAAAAAAAACAAAGAACATAATACAAAACAAGGCATGTATCATCAAAACTTTGAACTTAAAATGCAGGAAATAACATAAACATAAAACAAATAAATTAAAATGGTACGTTATAAATGAACAAGATTTTACCTAATTTCCGAGATCACCTATTTCAACAATAAGCGAAAGTCTTCTTTTCTCTAATGCCGAACAACAAAAGCCGAAATGATAAATTGATTTGAGCATGTGTGGTCTCATTTTTACCAGACCTTAAGATAGTCATCACCACCACCCAGTGGCGAAGCTTGGAATTTTTAAGTGGGGGTCGGGATCTAAATTTTTTTTTTCCTAAGGCTATATTTCAGGTATACCGAAATTTTCGAGAGGTCGAAACCGAATATACCGAAATTTTTCTACACGAAAACCATATACCCCTACATCGCAAAAAAAATTTCGGGGGTCGGGCGCCCCCCGGCCCCTTAAAAGCTGCGCCACTGCCACCACCACAACCATTTGAGAAACTTGCATGTTACTATATTTATGTTGGTTTTGTTAGAGAAATATAATTTTACAAGGATGGTTAAATAGAGAAAGATGAATTGAAGATGAATAACAGTGGTAGGTATGGATGAAAGTAAATACGGATATAGAACTCTGGCAATTAATAAATTGAAACGCGTTTTTCCGTATACGAGTAATAGATAAAGGTTGTGTCACAAAGTGAGTAGTTGAGTACATTATTACATTCTCAGAGAAGGCTAATAAAGTTTTAACAAGTGATAGTGACCATTCATGCATGCATATTTACTTATTATACAGATAAAGAATTGTTGTGGTTCAAAATTTTAAACATGTACATATTCTTTAAAAAAAAAAAAAAAATGTTTGTATATACATACGCTTAACCAAGTGACCATATGTCATTTTTCGGCTTAAAATGAAACTGTCGTTGTAAAGAAAATGAAGATGTAAATACAAAATGTTTGTTTTAATTGTAGTTCACTACACCATTCAGCGCATGTAGTGACAACGGAATGTTGTCGCGATAAGTGCAAAAGTTGTCGCTATAGGTATATTCGTGACAACATGTTACATGTTGCCACTAGAAGCGTTGTCGCTATAACCGCGTCGCAATAAGTTATTGTGACAACTTTTTTCACCTATTATGACAACAGGTTTGACCAAAAGTTTGACTTGTTGACTCGTGTTTTTTTTGTGACAACATTTGTAGCAGCAACATGTTGCCACTAAAAGGCTTGACTTTCATTGACCTATTTCTTTTGTGACGATGTTTTAGTGACAACATGTTGTCACCAAAAGTTTGGCAGTTTTTTGTGGCAACTTTGTTGTGGCAACATGTAGCCACTAAAATGTTTGACTTTTTTTGACCAAACATATGGCGACAACAAGTTGTCACTGGGAGAAAATAAAAAAATGGAAGGTTACCAACAGCAACAACATGTTGTCACTAAAAGCGATATCTGCTGCAAAACAGCTGGGCTGTTTTGTCGCGTTTACCCAGGTTTTCCGACCCTGTTTTCCAGATTTTTCCGCAACCAAATTTTCCAGAATTTCAAATCAACACAACTAATAACTAAAGCAAACTACATTCCATAAATTGTTCAAAGACTACATGGTTCAACGATTTAATTCGACGACATAAACGTAAATTGTTCCAACATCATAAACATAAATTGTCCAAAATGAGAAGTTATTCAATATACCAAAGTAAACCATGTTCAAACAATTAACCTACTCACTTTCAGCCTCGACCACATCTTCTTCTTCTTCATTAATGTTCATAAACAGTGATGCGTTTGTGACGATTTGGATGTGATGATGAAGAAAATAATAATGCGTTGAGCAATACAAATTTTCACGTTGAAGAGCCTACAAGTGTTTGTAGTGGTAAGACGAAAAGTCGAGTCCTTTAGTTGAGGTACGTATTAAGAGAAGCATGTAATATACTTGGTGATTTATATATTGACAAAGTTGCTACTAAGATGTGTCGAGAGGGAGATTTGTAACAGGCTTTCAAAATTAGAGTTAACATGGTAAGTTCTGAGCTTTTCAAAATGAAATCGTTTTTCTCGAATTAAAAGGTTTAAGAGAGTTGGCATATTAACGAGTAAGGTTTGCTTAAAGAAGAGAGAGGGGCTTGGGTGAGGTATTAGGTGCACGGAGATATTTGTAGAATTGTTAGCCGATATATTGTAATGGGCTCAAGCCCGGATTCTAGTCTTTGTATACCTATTTATGTACCGAATATACACATTAATGAGACATACACAATTTACCACTTACAAGAATAACATTGATAGGCATGATTAATTGTATATCTATTAAGACCTTTTCTAACAAGTTGAGGAGTATCACCACAAAATGCTACTGCACTATTCAAGCAAACTGCCTTTCAAGACGGGAAAGCTTAATTTGGCATTGTTGCTACTCTAGCTAGAGAATGTCGAGCGATTGCATACAAGAAACAAAATAAGAAACAATTTAAGCCGGAGTTCGTAGAAACGTCACTTAGCCAAGCTAGTTCACGATATTATGGTAGTATTATTCTGCACCTTTAAAAGTCCAATGTACTACTTAACGAAGTTCATGGTACTAAACTACATTCTAAGTCTAACCAAGCCGAAACCAACAAAGAAATATTTCTATCACGTGACAATTCTTTTGTCATAAAATCTTGAGACAATACAGATGTAAAGCTTGTGCCATTACTTTCTAAGCATAATTTAGTTCTAAACTTCTAATAGAACTGGATTCTTTACTTTCCTCTTGGGGATGAGGGTAGGCCCAAAACTCTTACTCCCTTTTATTTGGGAGACCCACAAAATCCTATCTCTCTCTCTTTTAAGATGTAAATAATACTCTTTCTAAAAGACACTTAATTAATTCAAGAAAACTGATAGCGTTATAAATCCAACAAGAACTGGTCACTGAACCAAGTGCAAAGTTTTTACAAGAACCAACGAAAAAAGATGGTAACTGTTCCAGAGAAGATGATAAGTTCTTGCGATGGTATCCCTCGCCCTATTCCAGTGATTGCAATGGGCACAGCATCGGAGTCAAGCGTAGAAGGCATTGGCGTAGTGTCGCCATTAACTATAATTGAAGCTATTAAGATTGGTTATCGTCACTTTGACACAGCGGCAGTGTACCAAACTGAGAAATCTCTAGGGGAAGCCATCTCGGAAGCTTTGAGGTCGGGTCTCATAAAGTCTCGAGATGAGCTATTTATTACGACCAAGCTGTGGATTGATTCTACTGAAGGCCCTCTTGTTTTACCAGCTATCAAGAAGAGTCTCCAGTAAGAACTTCCATCTTTTTACCATCTTTATAGTAAAATGTAATCTGTTAACCATATTGATGGAGGGAGTAATTAACTTAAGCAATAATTATCTTTACGAATATCCATGTTCATTTGCTACGAATATCCAGTTCAGAAAAATTTATCAGAATCCATAACTAGCTAGTTACCCATAAATAAATATTTATGAAACATACGGAGTACGTACGTACGTGCAAACTTTTACATGTCGTGAACTCAATCAATCAATAATATGTGCTACGTATGCTCGCTCCTGGATAGATCTGCATGCCAATGTAATTAACGTACTAGTATCTTAAATTAAGCCATTAATTATTTGCCTATGGGTTCCATTTCCAAAAGAACACAAAATAAAAGTACCGTAGTTGTTAGCACTGTGACCTTGCCATACAGAGATTGTTATATATGTTCTTAATTATAGATGACGACGAGACGTCCTAAAGTTAAATTAAAGTAGCAAGAAAATAATCTAATTTGAAATTTATAAGTGAATTATTCTTATATTTAAATGTTTCAAAATGTTTGATCTTGGTCCGTGGAAATGAAATGAAAAAAAATGGATCACATGTAATGCAACAGATCATAGGAGCTCCTTTAGGATAGGATGTGGATAACGAATGTGTGGGGAGAAATAGGTTGTATGGTACGTAATACGGAGTATAACGGGACGAGACAAAAAAGTAAAAATAAGAAGAAAGAAATTACAGTAAGAAGTCTACCCATTGTAAAGATGTTTTAGTCAGGGTCAGGTTTTTTACCTTCATTTCTGGCCGACTAATTAATAAGGCTCAAGCTTACGGTCACATATGTAGTACATGCATACGACACCATAGATGATTGTATCGATCAATTTTAATTTAAAAAAATAAGTTGTATAAACTTTTTGTAGTTAACTATTTTCTAAAAAAGTTTCCAATATGGGTCACAATGCATTCATAACGTTTAGTTTCTAATGCTAAACCAACTTTACAAACGCAAATGAGACTACACACTGACATTTTAAGATTCAACACAGGAATTTGGAACTAGATTATGTCGATTTGTATCTTATACATTTCCCGATAAAAGTAACCCAAAAGGAATACAAAATCCCGTTTCCATGTGAGAGCGTAGCAAGAATCGATATGAAAGCAACATGGGAAGCAATGGAAGAGTGTCAAGACCTTGGACTCACCAAATCAATTGGTGTCAGCAATTTCTCTACTAAAATGATCAAACAAATCCTTTCATTTGCTAAAGTTCCTCCTGCAGTTAACCAGGTGCATGATTCACTGTTTTGAAGCAAGATTTTTAATGTATGAATATCTATAGAGGCTTGACATAAACCATTCAAGTTACTTGCTAGATGTTGCGATAAGATAATTTATCATACTGTTCTCGTTGATTTGTTCTGAAGGTTGAGATGAACCCATGTTGGCAACAGAAAAACCTTACCAAATTTTGCAAAGAGAATGGTATACTTGTCACCGCTTATTCTCCTTTAGGTGCGTTCGGCAATAACAGATGGGGGCACAATGGAGTAATGGAATGTGATGTTCTCCAAGACATTGCCAAGTCCAAAGGGAAGACAGTGGCTCAGGTACACTTAATATTCTGGCTTATAATGTTATATAGAGCCACTTTTTCTACAAAAAATTGAAAAAAAAAAAATGTTAAAAGTTTTTCCGTTGGTTGGTATTTATTGTAAATGATGATACATTAACTATTATGTAAAAGAACTACGGTAATAGTTTGATGTCACAATCATAACACTATAGTGAACATGCAGATTTCTTTAAGATGGTTATACGAGCAAGGTGTGACCATTGCAGTAAAGAGCTTTAACACTGAAAGACTGAAGCAGAACCTTGAAATTTTTGATTGGTCTTTGACTAAGGAGGAATTGAGCAAAATTGGCCAAATTACTCAGCGCCGACATATTTATCTAATGACCGTATTTGCGACTGAGCAATATAGCAGTGTAACGGCTGAGATTGATGCTGAGCTTAATGGGGAACCTGAACGCTGAAAATACTTCACTTTACGAGCGATATGCAACTGTCCCCTGTAATGGAAGAATGTAATTGATACTGCTACTTTAATAAATTGTTATCAATTTGGTTGCGTCTATGTCCATTAACACCAACATAGACCGAGCTTTATTAAGGCAGGGGTAGGCCTAGACGGAGCTTTATTGGGGCAGGGGTGGGCCCAGCCCGCCAAAATTTATTACCCCTAATTTAATTTATACATGGGTTACTGCTAAAAAAAATATTTTGACAATATGGCCCCTTGAAATTGGAAATTGATATTTCAGGCCCCCAATAATTAGGTTCAAGCTCCATCAAATCCATAACACTACTATGCCCAAAACATTATACTATTTCAAACATGCAACATACACATACAGAGTCCTATATAGCCAAAGCACATTTCATTTCTTTAACTGATGTGGGATGTAAGATTGAAATGGTGTTGATGCACTTCTTGATTTAGAAAGAAGTTTTCCTTTTCAAATGTTTTAAAGACTAACACCAAAAAGAAAAACAACTGAAGAAAAATCAGCAAGTAAACAATTTTTGCCAGATCGTTCCAACTTTTATAGGTAATCTTCCTCGGGAAATTTGAGATAAACTTTAGGGTACCGTTTGTTGAGGATATGGAATCGTGTTACATGTTTGTGTTGTCTTTAAGTGAAAAGGCTCCCCTTTTAGTTTCATTAAATACGAATGCTTGAGTCGTGAAGCAAAGGATGCTAAAATTGGTTTAATGGAGTTCAGATTTTAACCGAAGGGTGTGGGTTGTGCTTGCAAGAAACGAGTTGAGTTTGGATTCTAATAGTAACAAAGAGAATAATAAGCTGGTTGAACAAGTTGAGGAGTATCGCTGCTTGTTGGGTACTTGCGGTCGAAGATATAGAACCGTGTTACATGTCTGTGCTGTCTTTACATTTGAGGATTATCAAAGAAAATGATAAGCCGGTTAAGACCTAGTCTAACAAGTTGGGGTGTGTGTCACTACAATTAATCCTTAATGAACCGAACATAGAGAAGCTTCAAAATAGTGTATTATTTCAGTGGGTCGAAAAGTCATTAGTTTTAAGAGAGCTTGTTACTAGTACTACTTTAGAGATTTGTGAGTTATTGCAAAATGCTAACATTCGAGCAAACTGTCTTTCAGATGGGGAAATTTTGGCATTGTTGCTACTTTAGAGATTGCCGAGCAAGTGGATATCTGTGAACAGAACAAGAAATAACTTGTTTGTATTCTTCGACCATTTAGACGAAAACGGGGGCCAATTTCGTATATTCTCGTGGTTGGAAAATAAAGGTTGCCTCAGATTGCATGGTCCAGTGAAAGATATCGAATCGTCTTTTTTAATTGTTGAAATTGAAACATCTTCCTTGGTTTCGATCGATGAGTTGATTTAAGTGAAGTTTTAGAGCCTCCCCTTTCAAGTTTCAAGTGCACAATAGGGAATAGGGAACTAGTAAACGTTAAAGTATCAGCCTAAAATGTATGAGCCCATATTATATCTGGCCCAATCAAATGATAACCAATGCCCGATTTTAGAAAAGCTATATTGACCTGGCATTTTTATTATTTAATTATTTATTTATTTTTTTAGATGAGAAAAGTTGAAAGTGTGTGTAAAAAATGAAAGACTAATGGGGTATTTATAATATTTTAAAGGGTAAAAATTTGAGAAAATGTGGAGTTTTATGATAAAAACGGCTAGTAAAACGCCCCCAACGTCTATTTTTTTAGTTTTTGCATGTTAGAAAACGTTTCAAAAAGAATAAGAAATTACTCACAACGTGAGCTAGTGTTGACGGCACGAGACTCCTAAACGCGAGCCATGGTATCGTTGTTAGCGTTTCCGTGTTGGCTAGTGGGAAAAAGCAACCCCCACTACACATTGTACCGTATGCTCTTATGGGTTCAGGAACCCTAATCACTATAACCACATGAGTGACTTAGAGGTCTTTGTAGAACTTCTCTAAAGATGACTTCCTAAGTTATTTTACTCAAGGACTAATTTTATACGAGCTTATTTTATGTTCAAATCTAGTCAAAGATCATTGCGTTACTGAATTAACCTAGTAGAAATCATTTTCTAGAATTGAAGGGATTAAGGGACTTGACATAAGGGGTTTCATAAAAGGATATAGAGGGGCTTGGGTGTAGGGCTGAGTAAAATCAAACTGAACCGAGAAACTGAGTTGCTCCGGTGCAACCGAAACCGAAACGACCTTACTCGGTTTGGTTTTTGGTTTTATTTATTTACGTTTTTTTCAGTTTTCGTTTGGCTCGATTCGGGCCTAACCCTAGAAAAACACACCTAAAACGTCCGAACCAAACCAAATCGTGCGCTTTGGATCGGTTTCGATTTCGCTCGGTTCACTTCGGTTTCGGTTGGCTCGGTTCACTTCGGTTTCGGTTTGACTTGGTTCAGTTTGGTTCAGTTCTCGGTTCATTTTTTCCTCAAAATCGGTTTTCGATTAGGTTCGACTTTGGTTGGTTCGGTTCAGTTTTGACCCGATGCTTGCATGAATGATATTTGCAGGTTTGCAGAGTGGTTAAGTTAATGTATCATTGAACTATCATCTTTCAACTATGATGTGTCGTAATGTATCGTTGGATGTTTGTAGTTTTTTTCTTTCCTTTTTGTATATCTATGACTAAAAGGAGTGAAATATTTAGGGTATGTTTGGCACGAAGTGGTGTGAAGCTTTTTGGAGCGGTGAGGCAATAAGCATTTTGATTTTTAGTAGTCATTTGGCAAAGAAGATGTGAGCTTTGCTCTCTTTTAGGAATGCTTATTTTTTCAATGTTTTTTTAAGAAGCGGTGAGCAGTGAGCTGTGTCTACTGCTCACATCTTACTGCTGTTTTAAACAAACACACCCTTTGTATTTGATCATCACTGATATCATATTTTGCATCTTATTTCAACTTGAACATATGACTATATCATTTAACTTTAAAATGTAATTACTAATATTTGAATATGTAAAATTCTTACAAATTCTGGTTTAGGTGTGATAATAACCTTAGATATTTGATTGAATCGCATATAGTTCACTTTTCAAATAAAGTATTTCGACTTTTATTGCCTATTTTATACGAAATCTCTCTTGAGGAAAAAAAAAAAAAAAAAAAAAAAAAAAAAAAACTCTTTCTAGGCCCAGAATTGATAGTTCTCGTAAGTTGTAAATATGAGACCAATCATCTGTTATTCCCAGATGACAGCCATAAACGGTTACAGGCTGTTGGATCCCAACAGTTATGTTGGTTAGAATATTGGTGGAAACCTTAACAAGGAGCGTTGCCCCTTGACCCCTACGTTTTTATCATGGTCGTAAACACCTGAGCTCAAACAAGTGTGCACTTCACACTTCTCTTACTCGTATCCAAGCTTAATATAAAATCACGTTTGTATGTTGCTTAATAAACACAATAGGTGATGACACCAAAATCACGGACAAAAGTTACGGACTCTAATCCTTGTGTATCAAATTTTGAAACACTAGATAATTATATCGTCTTACTCTAAAAGTTTTTTTTTTTTTTTTTTTTTTCTTCTTTTTCTTTTTCTTTTTCTTTTTCTTTAGCGGGGAGTAGTTACTAATTAATCTAAAAGGTAATTAGTAACTACTTCTCTAGTCTTAAAATAAATGTTAATTTTGACTTTTAAAAGTTTTTTTTTTCAACTTTAACATTAAATATTTTTCTTTTTTTTTTTTGTTATATATTACTTGATATAAAATATATGAATGTATTGAGTTTTAAATGTATTTTCATTGTTATAATTTTTATAAAGTATTATATAATACAAACAAAAATATTTAATATCAAAGTTGAAAAAAAAAATGATCAAAACATGACACTTAATACAAACAATTATAAATTTCATAAAGTATCATATAATACAAACAAAAATATTTAATATCAAAGTTGTAAAAAAATTTAAAAAAAAAAAAAAAAAAAAAAAAAAAAAAAAAAAATTGAAAAAATCAAAACATGACATTTATTTTGAGATGGAGAGAGTATCTGGATACGTAAATATATGGACTCAAAGACAACTGTAAATCGTGAAACGTTTCTTTATGTGCCAGTTGTACCACATTAAAGTCACATCAACACTCCCAAATTGACACACCCCTGTCAATTTAATGGTGGTCTGTCACTTTTTACCGAAAGGCATTCTACCCAACAAGTCAGATGACACACAAATGAGCCCCGCACCGCCAGCGAGGTTGGTGCCATTGATGTCACATGGCAGACGTGTGTCAATTTGTAAACCGACTCAGCCATTGAGACGTCTAATATTTAAGTATCAAATTATGAGGTGCTTGTTGAAAAAAATATATATCAAAAAAGTTTAGAACTTTTACAAATTTAGGACATAGTATGATCTCAGTATTCTATTTTGGAGTATGAACTACAGAGAGAGTACCATGTCCGAAACATTATATTATTCTAAAGACATAACATTCACATACGAAGTCATATATAACAAAAGCATATATCACTTCTTTAACCGATTTGGGATGTAAGGTTGAAATGGTCTTGATGTACTGTTTGGATTTGTAAAGAAGTTTTCATTCACATATGTTTTAAAGACCAACTCCAAAAGAACAACCGTATAAGAAAATTCATCAAGAAAGCGATTTCCGCCAGATCGTTCTACTTCCATAATTTATGTAGGTAATCTTCCTTGGGAAATTTCAGATAGCTTGTTGGGTAGTATTTTTGGTCGATATATGGAACCGTGTTGCATGTTCGTGTTGTCTTTACATTTGTGGAGTATCAAAGACGTTAAGCCGGTTAAGACCATGTCTATGAGCATCACTGAAAACAAGTTCTATATGTATATATAGAAAAATAACAATGTATGTATGCATATGCATACGCTTAACAAAGTGACCAGATGACATTTCTCGGCTTAAAATAAAACTGTAGATGTACAGAAAATTAAGATGTAAATTACAAATATTTGTTTTAATAGTTGTTTGTGACGATATGAACGGGATGATGGAAGCAAATACTGATGCACCGAGCAATACAAATGTTCATGTTGAAGAGCCTTCAAATTTTTGTAGTAAGACGAAAATTTTTGTACTTGGTTATTATATTGATAAGAGAAAAGTCCAAAATACATCATTGTGGTTTGGTCTTTGCTCGTTTTACATCCTTTTTTCTTTTTTTGACTCAAAAATCATCCCTGTGGTATTAAAGTTGGCACAAAACCATCCCTCCGTTAGTAATTTCAACTAATGAGTACTAACGATGCAAATTATTTTCCGTTATCTCCTAACAAGAGTTAAAATATTTGCATCGTTAGTCCTCATTGAGTTAAAATATTTGCATCGTTAGTCTTCATTGACTATAGAGTTAAAATATTTGCATCGTTAGTCCTCATTGAGTTAAAATATTTGCATCGTTACCATCGCCACCACCCACCACCGCCACCACCACCACCCACCACTGCCACCCACCTCCACCCACCACCACCACCCACCACCGCCACCACTACCCACCGCAGCCACCACCACTACTGATTGAACCCAAACCACCTAACTTATATTGACCAAGGAATGGTCAACAAAGTCAAATAGCCTAGATCAATGCTCCGCGGAAGTATAAGGTTTCCCCGGGTCGTTATGTCCCGACGAGGTGTGAAATGTTATCAAACGGTTATTTGATCGGGTGAATTTGGACGAGAAAGGGGTTTGTGTGTGATTTGAACTAAGGAATCTACAATGAGAATAGCTTAAATAAGCTATATAAATAAAACGGGAAAGTTTGAAAACCCAGAAATGTTTAAAACTAAAAACGCGTACGTTCAGTTTTAAGTAAAACGTGAACGTACAAAATAAAACGCGAGTTTTGGTAAAATAAAATACTTACAAAAGTGAAAATCACATTTTTACAATCCTAATAATAAAAGAAGCTTTTTAGAAAATTAAAATTACTTTTTACACTATTTAATTATTTAATATTAATTAAATACTAATTATTACTTATTATTAATACTTAAATAACTAAAATACAATACAATATTATTTAAATACTAAAAAGGTGAAAATAAAATTTCTAAAATTATAAAATAACTAAAAATAAGTTTTAAAAATAAAATTAAGTGTTTTTGTCTTTTTGTGCTTTTTATATTAATTAATTACTAATTAATTACTAATTAACTAATTAAACTATTTTAAATTAAGAAAAATACTAAATGAACAGTAAAAATTCTAATAAAATTTCTAAAAATGTTTTACAACATATAAAAGCTATAAAAAATATAAAAACTAGGTTTTACTTAATAAAAACTAATTATGCTATTTTAAACTTAATATTAATTAATAATTAATAAAACTAAAATTAATTCTAATAAATACTAAAAGATAAAATAAAAATCTGAGAAAATTATTATAATTACTTTAATATAAGAGGAAATTAATAAAAATATAAAAATGACAAGTACTTAATTAGAATCTAAAAATGAAAAATAAAATTTAAATAAAATTAAATAGAAACTATCACTTAGAAATAAATTGGTTTTTTGGAATTTTTCTTTTGGAAACTTATTACACTACTGAAAATAACAAACTTTTACAAAAACAACTTTCTAGGAGCTTAATAATAAGCAAAGTAAAAGCTAATTATGGTGACAGTTGACCACAGTTGACCAAGAAGGAAAATGAGCTTAAATCAGCTTAGGTGGGACCCACTCTGGATGAATCAGGCTCCAATAAGTTATGTTAACTTGAATAAGCCAGAAAAAGCAAAGATTGACCACAGAATAAGTAATAAGCTACAAAATAAGCTCTTGGAAACTTGGAAGAACTCAGAAACTGGGACAGATATATGAGCTTGATACAAGTGGGGTCCACAAGTATCTAGGTCAAAATTATGGTCAAAACCCCAAGCCCACCAGGAGGGGGGTTGAGGGGAACCAAAATCAAGGGCTGTTGATCACTGTGTAAGGCTGTAGCTACCACCAAAGTGGTGGTGGTGGAGGAGTATCTGCTGCAGCAGGGCAAGTTGCAGCCCTGCAGCCAGCTTTGGGCAAAGGTGGGGACAAGGGAAAAAATTGCAAAAATCAAAAGGGCATGGAAACTTAGATTTGAGATGGTATATTATGAGTAGAAACAAGTTTCACCTTCTAACTTATCACACAAAAATCAAAACAAATGCTCAAACTTTTGGAAAAATCTGATAACTTGTAATTTTGACTTTACATAAAACTTAGAACTTTGACCAAAGTGAGATTTGGTGGCTTCTAATTGATTGATAACATGAAGTTAGGCTATATTACAACTAAAACAAGTTAATACAACAAATCATCTCATGAAATGATGGCTTATAGGACACAATGCACACCACAGTTAACTGTGGTGGTGGGAATTCTTTGATATTGACTTTTGGTTGTTTGATGACTGAGTTTTACAGTTACTAGAACTTATATAAACCTAGAATAACATGTAAGAAGCAATGTTTGACAATAATAACAACTGAGAGCTGAAGAACAGTCAAAACCAAACACCCCTTTAGTAAACTGAAATGATGATTAAGGAAGCAATCTCACATTTTAAACCATGAAACTGAGTAATTAACTTATACTAATATTAACTAAACCTAAATCAACTAAATTAAACAACAATTGAAGTCTATAAATACTAAATGCCAAAAATTTTGAAAGATGCTTACAATGGCAATTGACTGAGGAACAAATCACCAAGGTAGAACCTGTGAACCAAAGACCAACTGACCAACCTACAGCTTTCCACAAAGCTCTATTACCCTTAGCACTCCATGATTCCCCATACTCTTTGATTCCTTTTCCATGTCTACTGATTTTTTTTTTTTTTTTTTTTACTTGTTTTCTTGGAATTTTTGAGATTTTTCAACAACAGTCTTCTAAATGCTTTGTAAGCTTGAAAAAGCTTTAGAATGAGCTTGAATAAGTTTACTAGAACAGGAAACAACACTTTTTAACAAATTTAAAACCAAACTGAGATTTTCACTTAAAAACTGCAAATTCGAATTTAAGACAACAAGATTTGAATTTAAAGATTAATACAGTTTACATAACACTAGAATAACTGAATATAGCTTTTAATAACTAAAATTAACAATCTAGAAAAGAGAATTACATTTTAATGAAATTAAAACTAAACTACAACTACTCCTAGTTAACTACTGCTTCCATCTTCTGTTTTCTTTTTCTTTTATAGTCCTGGATTGATGTTTTCTCTTTCCCAAATTCATTTGGAGCCGTAGGATTAGGGGAGACCATCCTGGCCGTTTGATTACACTTTTGGCGGGAAATGGAGTTTGACAGTTGTGAGTGTTACAGGTGGGATATTAATGAGGGGGTTGGTGTATTTAATGGAGAAGGTGAGTGTTGGTGAGGATTTGGGGGAAAGGTGAGGAGGGGGGATGAGACAGGGAGCGGGAAACCAGGGATAGGGGATGATGAACAGTGATGTTGACTGGCTTGTTTGACCCTGTGTTATTTTTATTTAAAAACGGGAATGGGGTTGGGCCTAAGGATAAGTGGGCTTGACCATTGGTTTTGGATTATGATATTGGTTTGTAGTTTTATTAAGGGTCCGTTTGTGGTGGTATGAAAACAAGGACCAATATTGTAATTTTGCAAAAGTTTAGGGGCTGTATTTGCCAATCTTCCAAAATGCTCATAAGGACCAAAAATGCCATTTTCCATAATCCAAGAACCACATTTGCAATTTTTCCATTTTTAAAATTCCCGGGGACCATTTATGTAAATTTCCAAACCTCGGGGACTAAACCTGTAATTTCCTCAAAATTCTCACCCAAGGATCATTTTTGATAATTTATGATTTTTAATGACCAAAAATGATTTTTCTTTCAAAATTATCCCACCAGGGACTAAATCTGCCAAAATCTGAAACTCCATGGACCAAACTGTAAATTCTCAAAACTTTTTCAATTTTTCACCAAAGGACTAAATATGACAACTTATGATTTCAAAAGGACCTTTGGTGATAATTTTCTATATTTTGAATATCCAGGGACTAGTTTTGTAATTTTATGAAAGTTGGGGGACTGAAACTGCCAATTTTGCAAACTTTGTACGTTTTTCGTCTGTTTTTGCTCATTTTGCATCTAAAACATATAAAACACAATTTTGAAATATTTTCAGTATTTTGATGCATTACTGAGTGTTTTTGTATGTTTTGCAGTTCAGATTAGACCAAAAATGATGAGTGTTTGAGCACTCATCAACTACCCACCACCACCACCCACCAACGCCACCACCACCCACCGCCGCCACCACCACTACCCACCACCGCTACCCACCACCACCTACCACCACTACCACCACCCACCAACGCCACCACCACCCACCACCTCCTCCCACCACCTCCACCCACCACCACCCACCACCGCCACCCACCAACACCACCACCACCCACCATCGCCACCACCACCCACCACCACCCACCACCCCCACCCACCACCACCCACCGTCGCCACCAACACCGCCGCCGTCATCACCCATCACCACAACCACCCATCGCCACCATCACCCACCTCCAACCATCACCACCCACCGCCGCCTCCCACCACCTCCACCCACCACCGCTACCAACACCCACGACCACCCGCCGCCGCCACCACCACCACAATACACTGAATGAATATTATAAGTGGTGGTGGTGGTGGTGGCGGAGGTGGTGGTGGTGGCGGCAGTGGTGGTGGTGGCGACGGTGGTGGTGGCGATGGGTGGTGGCGGTAGTGGCGGTGGTTGGTGGTGATGGGTGGAGGTGGTTGGTGGTGGTGGTGGAGGTGCAATTTCAGGTTAAAATCCCGCGTGTCTTGATGTAAAACATTATTTCAGACAACTTTTGTGTTTCACACTTTTGATGATTCGGACCAAAAACGGGTCAAAATCGTGAATTAAAATTGATTCAGAAACATTTTAACTCATACGGTGGTGGCGTTTGTGGGTGGTGGTGAGTGGCGGTGGTGGGTAGTGGTGGTGACATTGGTGGGCGGTGGTGGGTGGTGGTGGCGGTGGTGGGTGGTGGTGGCGTTGGTGGGTGGTGGTGGCGATGGTGGGTGGCGGAGGTGGGTAGTGGTGGTGGCGGCGGTGGGTGGTGTTGGCGTTGGTGGTGGGTGGTGGTGGCGATGGTGGGTGGTGGCGATGGTAACGATGCAAATATTTTAACTCAATGAGGACTAACAATGCAATATTTTAACTCAATGAGGACTAACGATGCAAATATTTTAACTCTATAATTAATGAGGACTAACGATGCAAATATTTTAACTTTTGTTAGGAGATAATGGAAAATAATTTGCATTGTTAGTCCTCATTAACTGATATTACTAACGGATGGATGGTTTTGTGCCAACTTTAATACAACAGAGATGATTTTTGAGTCAAAAAAAAAAAAGAAAAATGATGTAAAGCGAGCAAAGACCAAAACACATGGATGTATTTTGGACTTTTTTCTATTGATAAAGTTACTACTACAAGAGGGAGATTTGTAAGAGGCTTTCAAAATAAAAGTTAACATGGTAAGTTCTTAGCTTTCTGAAATGAGAAATAGTTTTCTCAAATTAAAAGGTTGAACAAGTAAGGCGATGGCCGTCCGTGTTGTGGCCTTGCGAGGTTTTTTTCGGTTGAATATACTCTCACCCCCAAGTTACAACACACATCACCTGTTTGCAAGTCCTCTCCATGGACTCGGCAACGCTGCCCAACATCGCATTCAATGGGACCGATACAATGTATCTCGTGAATGTATTGTCTAGCTGAATCATCACCAACATTGCTAACGATTCCAGCTTCAAAATCCAATATCACTGGAGCATGAGATGGAAATGTGTCTGCCAAAAACACGGATTAGTATGAAACTACACTGACACAGTAATAGTGATGCGTGGGGTTTGCACCAGGCTTTACCTCTCGAGGGATCTCGAGAAGCTTACAACCCCCACCAGGCAGTGTACCTGATCGATGTAGTATAGTATAATGACAAGTACCGGGGGATTGATCGTTCAGCTAGGAATAGTGTCGCTAGGATTAGAAAACCTAAAGACTAGGTCTAGAGATGAGGGATGATTCTTTTTGTATTTTTATATTTTTTTAGAAAAGCAAGTAAAAATCTCGGGTTTGAAGGATATGGGCGGAATTAGTTGCTAGTCAACTAACCCAATACTTAGGTGCAATCAAAATAAAATACTAGAAATGAAAATAAACTAAATTAAACTAAAGTTGTGAGCAATATATGGGAGAAATGTGTTTACTTAGATTTCACTACTTCCTAGATATCTTTTACATGTTAATTACTTGTTATAGTTGCGTGGATGACGGATTGTATTCCTTAATACCATTCATGGGGTGGCGTACTTAATTCCCCAATCCTATGAGTGGCTACTTCACTCCTATGTCGAGCCGGCTAAGAAGCTCCTAACATGGGATCATTAGAATTTACTCATGCATTAAATACAACCAATAAAACCTAGTACACATCGATTCATGTTTCCTAAGACGTTCAAGGATGTTACACAATAGAGATCTGCCAGTTTTCTTAAGCCTAACATTGAAATCATTCATCCAATACAACCATAAACAAGTAATCAACACATAATTAACATCTAGGTTTCATTAGATCTAAGCAAACACAAGATAAATCTAGCCTAGCATGTTGAAATTAAGACAAGCACAAGATATAGACAACCAACACATAGACATATTGATTGAATTAAGAGAAGACTTATCTTAATAGCACATGAAAGGATTCAAGGTTGAAAACCCTTGAAAAAGCTGTAAAATACGTACAAAGTTCGGCCCTAGGGTTTCTCCACACAAGTTCCTCTCAATGAATGAAAATCAAAAAAATATATATAGAGTTTAGAAGGTGACGGCGTCAAGAACAAATGTATGACGCCGTCATCTCGCCGCCAAATAGTTCCTCGGACTGCCTAGATCTGGGTCTGACGCTGTCATGTATACACCTTATGCAGGCCGTCATGATTTTAACTCTTGACGCTCTTGTTGTGACGCCTTCAGGTTTCTTCTGGGTCGTCATGGATTTTACTCTTGACGCCGTCGGGAATTTCTTCTTGACGCCATCATACACTGTTTCCAGCATGGAAAATTAAGTCTTTGGCGTTTTCTTCACTTTTATGCTCCAAAAACGTCCGAATTGCTTCCTTTTCCAGATTTTACTCCCAAAGTACCTAAAATCACAAAAGGAACGATTTAGGGTAATGATGCGTGGGAATCGCAACAAGCTTTACCTCTCGAGGGATCTCGAGAAGCTTACAACCCCCACCAGGCAGTGTACCTGATCGTTGTAGTATAGTATAGTGACAAGTACCGGGGGATTGATCGTTCAGCTTAGGAATAGTGTCGCTAGGATTAGAAAGCCTAAATACTAGTTCTAAAGGTGAGGGATGATTATTTTTGTGTTTTTATATTTTATGGAAAGCAATTAAAATTCTCGGGTTTGAAGGATTTGGGCGGAATTAGTTGCTAATCAACTAACCCAATACTAAGATGCAATCAAAATAAAATACTAGAAATTAAAATAAACTAATTTATACTAAGGTTGTGAGCAGTAATTGGAGAAAATGTGTTTACTTAGATTTCACTACTCCCTAGACATCTTTTAAACGTTAATTACTTGTTATAATTGCATGGATGACGGATCGTATTCCTTAATACCATTCATGGGGTGGCACACATAACTCCCCAATTCTATGAGCTCTTATCTCCTCCTACACCATGCCCAGCACAACTATAGGGATTGTGAACAGTGGCTCATGCATTAAATACAACCAATAAAGACCTAGTGCGCCTCGGTTCATGTTTCTTAAGACGTTCAAGCATGTTACCAAGTGGAGATCTGCCAGTTTTCTTAAGCCTAACATATAAATCACTCATCCAAGACAAGAATAAACAAGTAATCAACACATAATTAACATCTAGATTTCATTAGATCTAAGCAAACACAAGATAGATCTAGCCTAGCATGATAGAATTAAGACAAGAACATGATATAGACAACCAACACATAGACATATTGATTGAATTAGAAGAACACTTATCTTGATTAAACATGCAAGGTATCAAGGGGTTGGAACCCTTGAAAAACCTGTAAAGTTACACCAAAATCGTACTTAGGGTTTCTCCAAAACTTCTCTTTTTTAATGTGTGAAAATTAGAAAACTATATATAGAAAAATAGGTCTGATGGCGTCAAGACAAACACTGTGACGCCGTCACCTCGCCGCCAAAACTCTTCTCGGACTGCCTAGATCTACTTCTGACGCCGTCAAGACTTATACACTTCCAGGCCGTCATGACTTTTTTACTCTTGACGCCCTTCCTACATGACGCCGTCAAATCTGTTCTGGGTCGTCATGGAAATTCATGAAATTTGCTCTTGAAGCCGTCAAGGTTTTGCTCTTGACGCCGTCACCTACTGTTCCCAGCATGGAAAATTAAGACTTTGGCGTTTTCTTCACTTTTATGCTCCAAAAACGTCCGAAATGCTTCCTTTTCTAGATTTCTCTCCCAAAGTACCTAAAATCACAAAAGGAACGATTTAGGGCAATATTTGATCAAATAAATTCGGATTCGGGCTTAAATGACCCCCTAGTCTCGGCTTCTATCCTAACTTCATTCTTGTCACTCTCTTCTATCTCCTTATCTATCGGCTTAATAGTGACAACATTAACAAAGTGGACCTGTTTAGATGATGAGGGATCCTTAATATGGTTTTCGTTATTGGTGTCCCTAGTGTCCTTCCTAGGTGTGACTAATGCTTGGTTGTTGAGGGCTTTCAACAAGTTGTCAATCTTGTTGGTCATCTCCGTTTGTTGTTGGTTGAATTCGGTTTCAAATCTAGCTATGCGAGCCTCTTGAGATGCCATAAACTTTGACATCAATCCTTCAAGATTGTTGGTACTACCATAGTTGTTAGAAGGATTTTTGTTGAAAGTACGGTTGGATGGTGGACCGGTTGGTTGGTAACGGTTAGGCGGATTGGAGGAATTGGGTTGATTTTGTTTCCACCTAAAGTTTGGGTGATTTTTCCATGAGGGGTTGTATGAATCACCGTATGTGTTTGGCTCGGGCTTGAAAGTTTACCACTTATCTCCCGCTTCGTCGGTACGCGTGGATGCGTAGTCCGCAAAAGCTGTTCCGGGGAGTTCCACACAATCACGAGTGTCGTGGGGACCACTACATAATTCGCATGAAGAAGTGATTTTGTTCACTTGGCTTGAAGGCTTAGGAGCTTCGTAAGATTTCATGAGAAACTTGACTTGGTCCTCAAGTTCCATGATCCTACGGTCGGGAGTGCTAGAATTGTTCGAAGGCAAAGATATTGCCTTGACCGTTTTGTTCAAGTCACGGGGATCATTCCAACTTTCGTTGTCATAGAGAGCAAGATCTTCTATGAGTTCCCATGATTGTTCCGCACTTAGATCACGTAGCTTACCACCGGCCGATTGGTCAATGGCTCGCCTCGTGGAGATGTCGATATGGTCATAAAAAATTTGTACTTGGAGCCAAAGATCTATGCCATGATGAGGGACTTTTTGGAGTAGGTCCTTGAAACGAGTCCATGCTTCATAGAGAGATTCATTTTGACGTTGTTGGAACATCAAGATGTCATTTCTAAGCTTAGTAGTTCTCCCCGGTGGGAAAAATTGAGCAAGGAAACGAGTGGTGAGATCATCTCATGTGGTGATGGATCCCTCGGGTAAACGCTCAAGCCATTGACTAGCTTGATCCCGTAGAGAGAATTGGAATAGGCGTAATCGGGTTGTCTCTCTAGTTTCAACACCTAGGTCTATGGAATCTACGATTTTGAGGAAGTCCTTAAGATGTTGGTTTGGATCTTCGGAACGAAGTCCATGGAATGCACATCCGCTTTGCACCAACCGGATGGTGTCGGATCGCAAAGGGGTCACATTGGCTCCGGTGAGCTCAATGGTGTTTCGGTAGCCTTGGTGGCTAGGTCGGGAATACTCTCCTAAGGTTCGGGGCCTAAGGGGTTCTAATGGTGGGTTTTGTTGTGGTGAGATGACGGGTTCAAAGATGTTCCCGTTGTCCATGGTGTCGGGTGGTTACGAACAAAGGCACAAAGAAATAGATAGACTAAAGAAACCTAAAAATAAAAATAAAATCTTACTAGAAAGGAATCTAGCAAGTAGACCTAATAAAAAGAAATTCTAACCTAGACAATAACTATTCCCCGGGCTGCGGCGCCAAAAACTTGATGCGTAGGAATCGCAACAGGCTTTACCTCTCGAGGGATCTCGAGAAGCTTACAACCCCCACCAGGCAGTGTACCTGATCGTTGTAGTATAGTATAGTGACAAGTACCGGGGGATTGATCGTTCAGCTTAGGAATAGTGTCGCTAGGATTAGAAAGCCTAAATACTAGTTCTAAAGGTGAGGGATGATTATTTTTGTGTTTTTATATTTTATGGAAAGCAATTAAAATTCTCGGGTTTGAAGGATTTGGGCGGAATTAGTTGCTAATCAACTAACCCAATACTAAGATGCAATCAAAATAAAATACTAGAAATTAAAATAAACTAATTTATACTAAGGTTGTGAGCAGTAATTGGAGAAAATGTGTTTACTTAGATTTCACTACTCCCTAGACATCTTTTACACGTTAATTACTTGTTATAATTGCATGGATGACGGATCGTATTCCTTAATACCATTCATGAGGTGGCACACATAACTCCCCAATTCTATGAGCTCCTATCTCCTCCTACACCATGCCCAGCACAACTATAGGGATTGTAAACAGTGGCTCATGCATTAAATACAACCAATAAAGACCTAGTGCGCCTCGGTTCATGTTTCTTAAGACGTTCAAGCATGTTACCAAGTAGAGATCTGCCAGTTTTCTTAAGCCTAACATATAAATCACTCATCCAAGACAAGAATAAACAAGTAATCAACACATAATTAACATCTAGGTTTCATTAGATCTAAGCAAACACAAGATAGATCTAGCCTAGCATGATAGAATTAAGACAAGAACATGATATAGACAACCAACACATAGACATATTGATTGAATTAGAAGAACACTTATCTAGATTAAACATGCAAGGTATCAAGGGGTTGGAACCCTTGAAAAACCTGTAAAGTTACACCAAAATCGTACTTAGGGTTTCTCCAAAACTTCTCTTTTTTAATGTGTGGAAATTAGAAAACTATATATAGAAAAATAGGTCTGACGGCGTCAAGACAAACACTGTGACGCCGTCACCTCGCCGCCAAAACTCTTCTCGGACTGCCTAGATCTACTTCTGACGCCGTCAAGACTTATACCCTAAAATCACAAAAGGAACGATTTAGGGCAATATTTGATCAAATAAATTCGGATTCGGGCTTAAATGACCCCCTAAAAACGGATCATTTTTCGCCTCATCAGGTAATATTTGATCAAATAAATTCAATTCCGGGCTTAAATGACCCCCTAAAAGTGGTTCATTTTTCACCTCATCATATACCCTTACACTTGAGATTTGCTTGTCCTCAAGCAAATGCGCTTTTATTCTAATCAAAATACAAGTTAGGGGTCATTTAACACTAATATAAAAGTAATTACAACAAATAATCGTTCCACTAAAGACCAAAGACAAGCACGGAGGTCATATACTAGCACCTCACAAATAGTGTTTAGATACTCACATCTCTCGGGTGTAATAAAGTAATATCACATTATGGAAATGGAAAACATCTTTCACTACCTGTCATAGAAAAATAGATTACCATAGGCTTGGGAAAGGATCAAACCTCCACCACATGGCGTAAGCACCTAGGATAAACTATCAAAGAGGTCTTTTAAAGGGTTGTAACGTTAGGTGTAGGGATATGAAATACACGGTTTTGTTGGATATAGGCAGTCTTTATTGGTGGCGAGTTAACAATCTTGGTTAATTACATGTACAATATGGCGTTGCTAAGCCAAGACTAGACTCGACTTAAGCTAATAAATGAAAAATAACAAAAACATAAAATAAACATAGAATGAAAACGGGATGGTAGTCCGTATGTTTTTCTCTTTTTTTTTTTTTTTTTTTTTTTTTTTTTTTTTTTTTTTTCTTTTTCTTAATTTTTTTGATTTTTTTTTTGTTTGTTTTAGTTTTATTGCATACACTCTTACCCTACCATCCAAAATAATACATCATAGGGAATGTAAATTCCCCTTACACTTGAATTTTTACATACTCTACAATAAACTAATCTAATGACTCGAATTAAGATAATCAAAACACTTGGAGTACTTTTAAGATTAACGCACATACGTGGGTAATAATATGATGTTCTTCCCCATTACTTCATAAAATAAGTACTTTACCCATAAGTCCCAATCGTCCCAAAACAATATGTACAAGGATATGACTCGACTTAGCAACCATGTAATCAATTAGATAGTTAACTTAGGGTTTAACAAATAACAATAATGCACTAAAGATGAGTGCATACACAGAAGGCTAAGGCGATTTGGGTGTACATTTAAGTGGGGTGTAACAAATTCTTCCTTTAAGTAAGATGCTTAAAGTTAGAAACGAAAAGATAGGCTCGGAGGGGTGTACTAGGGGTTTCATGTACTAAAAATGAGTACAACGCTAAGGTGTGGGAAAAATTAATTGACTTAACTAGCCAAGTAATATGACTTAAATGGTCAAGTAATTATGATACGGGTTTAACACAAGGGTGATCCTAATGCCTCTTATCATGTAGTAAATCCTACTACACGTATGTAGTCTCACTAGCGGTCTTGGGATGCATCACTAACGCAAGTTCTAGAATCTAAATGCTACCGGTACACTCATAAGCACTAATAGTAAATGCTTTTCCTATCAAATCTAAAGGCGAACCTCACATATTTGGGTGGAAAATTTTTCTGAATGATACGGTTATGTGCTAGTCATAAAATCTCCTATCCATGAGACACTTGCTATGGCTAAAGTTTCACTCCTAAATGTTGTAAAAAAATTTAAATTTGGCGCTAAAATTGCACTAACAAGTATTTCTCATTGTTTTATTACACATCTACCATCAAACAAACAAACTCAAGCGAAAAGTGTATTTGTAAGGTATCATCATTTTACCCTCCCCTTACACTTAAGATGAACATTGTCCCCAATGTTCAAGTAAAGAATGTAAAAGTGAAATAAGTAAAAAGAATGAAATCAAATACTCCCCTGATTCGCTCGGTATGGATAATAAGGTAGCCAAGTTAAATCTTCCACCAAGAAAATGAACAATCAAAGCTTCCCTTCCAGAAAAATAATCATCTTCTTGTCATACATAACCTGTAAATCCTGAGAAAACAGACAAGGCAACCTCGCATAAAATCGGCGGCAATCTACATATGTTAATAAATCCTAGAAAACAAAGTAAGATATAATGCTTGTGGAATGATGTTTGCAGATTTCCTGGAGATTATAAAACTAATAATTCAACAAAAACTTTAAAACTCCGTTAGAAAAACAAAACTGGTAAAATTTCCAGATTTTAACACGTGACGCCGTCAAGAGTAAACTCATGATGCCGTCAGAAGTGACCTGCAGAAATTCTTATGTTAAGTTTCCGGAAAATTTCTGGAAAAACTTGGTCCTACTTCCTGGAAAATCCTGCAAAACATCATTATGACTCGATACAAGCATTTGACTCTAACAAATACGAATATACATGTTCATTTAATATTGTGGAGAATCATGATCGGTTTGTTTCTTAAAAACATATTTGGGGTTTCCCCTTACCCTTATCTTTTGCAAAAATACCTTTGGGTGAAGTTAAGACTAGGCCAAACAACAAAGTAAAGTATTTTCACTATTTAGTTTTGAAACATGATCTACCAACAATAAAAATAAAGCATGCATACGGAAGCAAATAACAAACAAACAAAATAAAAATCACACAAAATCATGGGTTGCCTCCCAAGAAGCGCTTTTCTTTATTTACGAGTCTTGTAGCTAGACTCAAGGTCATGGGTTACTACGTGACCTCATCGTTGGTTTCACTCTCTAGGTCGTCTTCTAAGCCAGTTTTGTACTCCGGACCTAATTGCAAGCATTCTTTGTAAAAACCAAGCATCCTATCCTTCACATACTCTACTCCTCTACGTCTATCCTCATCATTCCTATAGTAAGTTGCTTGTTTGTGTTCTTTTTCTATATTAGAAAGGAGGCGGTATTGCTCAATCTTGTAGGGCATTTGGTAGGCAATCTCATCATTCTCTTCCTTGAACCTAACTATCCCTAAAGTCGGATAATAACTCATCCTAGTGGTCTCAACAAATGGTTTTCCGAATATTACTTGGCTTAGGTAATCATCTATCACTGGACGAGTATCTTCTACTATCATAAAATCGATTTCATAGGTGAAATTACCTATAATCACATGCAATCCCTTCACTCTTCCTACAAAATTACTTATCAAATTCTTATTGGGCATCATCCTATAATCAAGTTGTTTCTTCATCACCCAATTGTAATAAGTCCTAGTCATGATGTTTACAAGAGATCTAGGATCGATGTAAGCTTTCCATATATGCATATGCCCGATGTTGCATGGTATGTTGATGTTAGAGGGGTCTCCCATTTTGATAAGGGGTGTGCCAAGGATATATGGTCTCTCGGGGCCATCGAATAAATCCTTATGGTATTCTCGTTCTTCCTTGGTGGGCAACTTATCAAAGTACTTTTCTATAGTCTCTACCTACTCTAATTCCTCTCCCTTATTAACCTCAACTTCCCTAATTCCATCCCTAGTCTTGGTTTCTACTCCAACTTCATCCTTGTCACTTTCTTCTATCTCCTTATCTATTGGCCTAATGGTGACAACATTGACAAAGTGGACATGTTTGGATGATGAGGGGTCCTTACTTTGGATTCCGTTATTGGCGTCCCTAGTGTCCTTCCTAGGTGTATTTAACGCTTGGTTGTTGAGAGCTTTCAACAAGTTGTCTATCTTGTTGGTCATCTTCGTTTGTTGTTGGTTGAATTCGGTTTCAAACCTAGCTATGCGAGCTTCTTGAAATGCCATGAACTTAGACATCAATCCTTTAAGATTGTTGGTACTACCATAGTTGTTAGAAGGATTGTTGTTGAAAGTATGGTTGGAGGGTGGACTGTTTGGTTGGTAACGATTAGGCGGATTGGAAGAATTGGCTTGACTTTGTTTCCACCTAAGGTTTGGGTGATTTTTCCAAGAGGGGTTGTAGGAATCACCGTAAGGGTTTGGCTCGGGTTTGAAAGTGTTCCACTTGTCTCCCGCTTCGTCGGTACGCGTGGATGCGTAGTCCGCAAAAGCTGTTCCGGGGAGTTCCACACAATCACGAGTGTCATGGGGACCACTACATAATTCGCATGAAAAAGTGATTTTATTCACTTGGCTTGAAGGCTTAGGAGCTTCGTAAGATTTCATGAGAAACTTGACTTGGTCCTCAAGTTCCATGATCCTATGGTCGGGAGTGCTAGAGTTGTTCGAAGGCAAAAATATTGCCTTGACCATTTTGTTCAAATCACGGGGATCATTCCAACTTTCGTTGTCATAGAGAGCAAGATCTTCTATGAGTTCCCATGATTGTTCCACACTTAGATCACGTAGCTTACCACCAGCCGATTGGTCAATGGCTCGCCTCGTGGAGAGATCGATATGGTCATAGAAGATTTGGACTTGGAGCCAAAGATCTATGCCATGATGAGGGACTTTTTGGAGTAAGTCCTTGAATCGAGTCCATGCTTTGTAGAGAGTTTCATTTTGACGTTGTTGGAACATCAAGATGTCATTTCTAAGCTTAGTAGTTCTCCCCGGTGGGAAAAATTGAGCAAGGAAACGAGTGGTGAGATCATCCCATGTGGTGATGGATCCCGCGGGTAAACGTTCAAGCCATTGGCTAGCTAGATCACGTAGAGAGAATTGGAATAGGCGTAATCGGGTTGTCTCTCTAGTTGCAACATCTAGGTCTATGGAATCTATGATTTTAAGGAAGTCCTTGAGATGTTGGTTTGGATCTTCGGAACGAAGTCCATGGAATGCACATCCGCTTTGCACCAACTGGATGGTGTCGGATCGCAAGGGGGTCACATTGGCTCCGGTGAGCTCAATGGTGTTTCGGTAGCCTTGGTGGCTAGGTCGGGGATACTCTCCTGAGGTTCGGGGCTAAGAGGTTCTAGTGGTGGGTTTTGTTGTGGTGGGATGACGGGTTCAAAGATGTTCCCCTCGTCCATGATGTCGGGTGGTGAAGATTTACGAACAAAAACACGAAGAAATAAGATAGACTAAAGAGAACCTAGAAAATAAAAATAAAATCTTACTAGAAAGGAATCTAGCAAGTAGACCTAATAAAAAGAGATTCTAACCTAGACAATAACAATTCCCCGGGCTGCGGCGCTAAAAACTTGATGCGTGGGGTTTGCACCAGGCTTTACCTCTCGAGGGATCTCGAGAAGCTTACAACCCCCACCAGGCAGTGTACCTGATTGATGTAGTATTGTATAATGACAAGTACCGGCGGATTGATCGTTCAGCTAGGAATAGTGTCGCTAGGATTAGAAAACCTAAAGACTAGGTCTAGAGATGAGGGATGATTCTTTTTGTATTTTTATATTTTTTTAGAAAAGCAAGTAAAAATATCGGGTTTGAAGGATATGGGCGGAATTAGTTGCTAGTCAACTAACCCAATACTAAGGTGCAATCAAAATAAAATATTAGAAATGAAAATAAACTAAATTAAACTAAAGTTGTGAGCAATATATGGGAGAAATGTGTTTACTTAGATTTCACTACTCCCTAGATATCTTTTACATGTTAATTACTTGTTATAGTTGCGTGGATGATGGATTGTATTCCTTAATACCATTCATGGGGTGGCGTACTTACTTCCCCAATCCTATGAGTGCCTACTTCACTCCTATGTCGAGCCGGCTAAGAAGCTCCTAACATGGGATCATTAGAATTTACTCATGCATTAAATACAACCAATAAAACCTAGTACACATCGGTTCATGTTTCCTAAGATGTTCAAGCATGTTACATAATGGAGATCTGCCAGTTTTCTTAAGCCTAACATTGAAATCATTCATCCAATACAACCATAAACAAGTAATCAACACATAATTAACATCTAGGTTTCATTAGATCTAAGCAAACACAAGATAAATCTAGCCTAGCATGTTGAAATTAAGACAAGCACAAGATATAGACAACCAACACATAGACATATCGATTGAATTAAGAGAAGACTTATCTCAATAGCACATGAAAGGATTCAAGGGTTGAAAACCCTTGAAAAAGCTGTAAAATATGTACAAAGTTTGGCCCTAGGGTTTCTCCACACAAGTTCCTCTCAATGAATGAAAATTAGAAAAATATCTATATAGTTTAGAAGGTGACGGCGTCAAGAACAAATTTCTGACGTCGTCATCTCGCCGCCAAATAGTTCCTCGGACTGCCTAGATCTGGGTCTGACGCCGTCATGTGTACACCTTATGCAGGCCGTCATGATTTTAACTCTTGACGCTCTTGTTGTGACGCCTTCAGGTTTCTTCTGGGTCGTCATGGATTTTACTCTTGATGCCGTCAGGAATTTCCTCTTGACGCCGTCATACACTGTTTCCAGCATGGAAAATTAAGTCTTTGGCATTTTCTTTACTTTTATGCTCCAAAAACGTCCGAATTGCTTCCTTTTCCAGATTTCACTTCCAAAGTACCTAAAATCACAAAAGGAACGATTTAGGGTAATATTTGATCAAATAAATTCAATTCCGGGCTTAAAAGACCCCCTAAAAGTGATTCATTTTTTCCCTCATCAAATAGGCACATCGAAAAGCATTATCAAAGCATTCAGAATGAACCTGAAGTCTCGCCAAAGTAGGCTGCATCATTTCTGACCCTCTTACTGCTTTCGGCCGCAAAAGTATCGTGTCGTTCGACAACCTTTCTCTTAGAACTGGTAACTCCCAGTGTAGGAGACCTGGCGATATCCACAGGTTGTGGCAAATGGCATGTAGCAGCAGTACCTTTTTCTAACTTACTTACATCAAGATGAACCAAATGGTCCAACGGCTGACTACTTGTATGTTCCATGTCCCTTTTCTGTTGGAACTTTATTTTTCCAATCCATTTAAGCACAGAACTACACAAACAATTTTGGCACAAAAAATAAATGATGCAAACAATAAAGCACATAGTTTATAGCAAACAACAAACAAAACTGTTATAACCAAACAATCCGCAAAGGCGCAAACAAAACTGATATAAGATGTATGTAGGAACAGTGATGATTGGTGGTAGGTTCACTTTCGTTTCTTTTCATTGCTTGTATCTTGTTATGTCTCAGTCAATGGTTGCAAAAACTGTTTCTGTTTCACTCTTTTTTTTGTTTTTTCTGCATGCATACTGAATTAAGTATATTTCAACATAATATGAAAGCATTAAAACCATCAATCAATAAAACAAATATAATCTCAGTTTAATATCTAACAATTTGGTAATCAAACATATTGCGGCTCTAAAACAAAGGCATTTGGTACAGTTGGGAGGAAAACCTGGAATAGTTTGTTGTTGTTGATAACCGGGCATAATTCCATTTCTAGAGGAGCAGCCGACTCCATATGTTTAGCAACATCCAACGGTTCGAATAGTTGTTAAGCCTATACAATTGCAAACACAAATAATTCTTTATAAAATCCCGGGCTTAGTTTAAGCATAAAAGGATATGAACAGAGCATTTCTTATCCCTTTGAAGTTTTCTCAAAGGCTATTGCTTAGATATATAAATGACTATCCGCTCGAGTTTTGAAACTTACCATAACATTCTTGCCAAGATACAAGAACGCGTAAGCCACACTCATAGAAGAGTTAACGCAGAAAAAGTCATCACTGCCCCGGAACACATACCTCGATATTGAAGAACTACGAAGCACCCTGATGGCTGCATCCACAATTGTTTGTTTCTAACAGTGACAATGAACAGGTGTATCATTTTTGGATGCTCCATTTTTGCAATATCCAAAAAATTTCAGTAAATATATGCATTTGATTCAACGGCCGAGTTACCTGACTGAGAAGGATATAATGGTCGCTTCGCTTCATGTCCAATCCTGAATTCATACAGCAAAATAGTCGGTCATATGAGCAAAGAAGTCATACATATAAACTGAACATTAAGGACATAAGTAATGCAAATCAAGGTGCTGTAATGCAAGTTTGATCAACATTAAGGACATAAGTATTACCTCATTTCCGTTGTCTGTAAAAGGAATTGTCACGGTGTCCTACTCCAGGCTGAGCTAAAACAGTAACGACAAAAGTCAAATTAGCACCTCCAATGAGGGACCTAATAGCATCTAAAAGGGGAAAACCATGAAAGAAAATACCGTTAGTTGGATTGGAAGAAAGCAAAAACACATCCGCACTGTGGCCTGCAGCCATAAAAGCCGCAAAAGAATAACCATCCATGGCATGAGAACCTGCAAGCGACATCTGCAAGAAAAATATCACGGACAGTCAAACAACACACCCATGATAAAAGCAAATAAAAAAAGACAGTCGAATGTTACCTGAAAGGCCTGATATCTCATCGATTTTCCTTGATTGAGGCAAAAGTAGTCAACTAAATTCAACCACAGATGTGGTCAAACACGTCAAACTCCTAAGGCTCAATGCTCCATGGAATATAGTGTTTCCCCGGGTTGTTATGTCCCGACGAGGTGTGATGGTTATAAAACGGTTCTGTGATCGGGTGAATTTGGACAGGAAAGGGGTTTAAGTGAGTTTGAATGATTACGCTACGGAAATATAAGTGAGAATGATTAAGCACACTATATTAACAATGACGTGAAACCTAATTAACTTTAAAACGTAATCTAAAAACTTGAAATCAGAAATTGCTTATACGTAAGGAGAAAAATAAGCCAAACGGCTTAAATAGAAGCTATCACTTTATTTATGTTTTTGGTTTTTCTTTATTTAACAAACTACTTTTAATAACGTAACCTAAATTTTAAAAACGTAAAAGTTATTTACATAAAACGCGAGTTAAAATTAAAATAAACGCGAGTGCGCGAAATAAAAAGTGAATTTTGAGCTACGCTAACCCTACGGACATGAAAAATATATTTTTATGAACCTAATGATAAAAGAAAATTTTAGAAAAAAGAAAATTATTTTTTTGACTTTTTAATTATTTATTATTAATTAAAAACTATTTTTAACTATTTAATAATACATTAAAAATTAAGAAAATATAAAATAAACCTAGAAAAATGAAATTATAACTTTGAAAAATCTAAAATATTATAAAATTAATTTTAAAACAGAAAATATATTTATTACACTATTTATCTATTTATTATTAATTAAATACTAATTATTAATTACTTAAACTAATTTTGATCTACTATAAATACTAAATAAACAAATAAAAATCTGAAACTTGGTGGAAAATTCTAAAATGTAATTAGGAACTTATGAAAAATAAGAGAGACTGAAAAAGAAACCTGAATAAGCAAAACGGGCGATAAGCACTTGCCAAAAAGCACTTAAAAATAAGCACTTAGCTAGAAAAGTTACCACAAGCTCAAAACCAGTTCAAACAACTTTAATGACCTTAAAACAATTCAAAATAACCTAGGAAGCACACAGAATAAGCAGAAACAAGAAATTAAGCACTATCCAAAGCTGAATCCAAACAGGCCTGAGAGAGCACTTTCAAGGCTAGAATAAGCTAGGGGAAAAAGCTTTTGAACCCAAAACAAGCTTGGATCCAAGAAGCTACCACTACTGGCTTCAAAAAGAGTTAAGAACTACCTTGTGGGGCCCACTGGTCAGGCCTGTGGGTCCCACTAAAGTTGGGTCTGTGAAACTGAATGGGTGCAGGGCAGAAAATCAATCCAAAAGGGTTTTTGCAGGCCTGATTTTAACATCCTAAATAAGCTATTCTAATGAGCAGTGGCCTAAAGCTAACCTTAACTCAACCTAATAAGCTAAAACTAACAGGCAAACTAACTATAACACACTTATGCAAGCTTAATTCTCTAACAGATGAAATGCGAACTTAAGTGAGATTTTGTGATAAGCAGTGAGATCAATAGGTTCATAAGTTGAAACCAACTCAAACTCAAGCAAGCAAACAATCAAGCATATCACAAGCAACAATATTTATAGACAACCTAAGCTAGGTAAAAGTGATAATCAACAAGCTCAGTTAAGCTGAGCCAGAATTAGGGCCAAAATGCAACAAACAGATGGGTCACAATAAGGTAAGCAATTAAGCAACTCAGGGAAAATAGTTAACCATTAATTAAATTAGCACTAGTGGAACTCAATTCAACAATAATCAAGAAAGCTGATCAAATGTTGGGCAAGTTATTGTTTAACTGAAAATGGGTCATTTGGGTGCAACTGGGTTGATCAACTGATGCAGCAGGGCTGCAAATGGTTTAAAAATGGGTCCAAAGTGTGGTTTTGCAGGCCAAAATGAACCCACCTAATGAACTTAGAAATATAAAAGAAGGTAAGCTTTGAGAGGCCTAAACTATGACATGCTTGTAAAACTGATTCCAGATCTCAAGACACATTCTATCATACCTAAAGTTAAGCATAAAATTGACATGTCAAACATGTAAAACAGGTTAAGGGGGTTAAACCTACTTGCAACTAAAAACTATTAGCTAAGAACTGAGAAGGCAAGTAAAATTAACTACAATAAATAAACAAAAGCACAACCAACTCCTAACATCTACTGTTTCTAATCCAAGCTGTGTGGGATGATTTTAACCCAAAAAGTTTTGGAAAATAAAAACTAAACTCAAGAAATCTTGTGAACTTGTTAAAAGGCTGCTTCCAAACTACTAAGGATGATGTGTTGAAGCTATATCAAATTAAACTTTGGGTCAAGAACAAGTTTTTGAGCTTGAAACTGCTTGTTCCAAACACTCCCCTAACTTAGGCTGTCTTGAGTTTTTTGAACTTAACCAAGAGTTTAAGCTAAAATTGCGAAAAATACTTGTACATTGGGTCAGTCTAAACTCAAATAAGCAATAATAAGACAGATTAATAAGCAGTTACAGTTGGGCAATAAGCTAAGCTACTTAAGGAGAATCCTAACATTACATATGCAACATTGTACAAGACACTTACACAGCTCACAAATTCTAAACTAGGACATATAATAATCAACAAGAAACTTGAATACACCAGGATAAACACAGAATAAGCAGTAATGACATAAGCTAATGCTACAGTGATTATTAAAAAGATGAACTTTAGTTGAATTGCATAAAAGAGTTTACATCCTGAAATTAAAAGTTAACAACACTTAGAAAATTAAACTAAACCTAATTTTTACTCTACATTCACTACTGGCCAACAATGGCTCACAAGATGATATTATTTATACTAGAAAAAATACTAGGGTTTCCTTGTGCCTTCTTGTCCTCTTCTGGGCTTCATTTCCATCCCTTGGATTAGTCACATTTGATCCTGATCCTTCAATTAATCTTGGCGAGAAAAAGGTTTTAATCCACTTGGGGACTGTTATCATGGCAGGGGGTTTGGAGTCTTGTGGAGGAAAGTGAGTATAGGGGTGAGGTGTAGTAATGATGGCGTTGGTGTGTAGGCAAGCTAGAGTGGTTTTTTGGCAGGGTATTGCAGGTGAGAAGTCACCGGGGGGGGGGGGGGAAAGGGAAGCAGGGTTTGACCCTGGTTGACTGAGAGTTCTATTAAAACGGGTGGTAAGGGTTTAATTTTTATTAGGGGAGTGGATTGGGCTGGGAAAATGGGCCAAGGGTTGTTTGGTGGATCAGGTAAACAAGGGTGTTGGGTAATTAAAGTTTCATGGATCCATTTGGTTTGTAGTAACATGTAACACAAGGACCATATTGTCATTTTCATAAAATGAAGGTGTGTTTTGCCGAACCTCTCAAACATTAAACCAAGGTTTATAATTGCCAAGTTTCATTAGTACATGGACCAAAAGTGTTAAATTTCCAATTTTTAGCATCCAAGGACCAAAACTGCCAAAAGTTGAAACATTAGGGACCCAAAATGTAAATTTTCAAAACTTTTATTTCAAGGACCATTTTTGACAAATTTAGATTTTCCATGGACCTTGATTGACTTTTCATACAAAATAAATGCCTAAGGACTGTTTTTGTCAATTTTTGAAAGTTGGGGGACTGAAACTGCCAATATTGCAAACTTTGATCGTTTTTCATTTGTTTTTGCTCATTTTGCATTTAAAACACATAAAACACAATTTTGAAATATTTTCAGTATTTTGATGCATTTCTGAGTGTTTTTGTATGTTTTGCAGTTCAGATTTGACCAAAAATGATGAGTGTTTGAGCACTCATCAATCCCCCACACTAAACTATTGCTAGTCCCTAGCAATAACTGTTTTGAAAACTTGATGATTTTAAACTCTTTACCAAAAGCCATCACTTCTGGAGTAGCCAGGTGTAAGAACTGTGGCACACCTGATAACCGTGTGATTTTGAGCAAAGCTGTCAACGGATTTGATTAGTCTTTACCAAAAGCCGCTTGCTTCTGGACTAGCCAGCTCTTGATGGAATAGTCAACATCTTGGTGAGCTGATTACCAATTATCGATTTTCCACTACCTTTACCACAAGCCATAATCTTGCGGGCTAGCCAACTCATTCTCGTTTTAGGATATGGCGAGTTGAGGTACCATACAATTTTGGGCAAATTGCAAGCCGTAAACGGATTTGAGATGTCTTTACCAAGAGCCGTTTGCTCCTGGACTAGCCAATCCCTTTTGTCGGTTAGACAAGGTGGACTGATAACCACAAAAAATTTTGAGCTCCAGTGAATTTTTTTTTTTTTTTTTTTAATTTTGGTCAAAAATGGGGGTATTAGATAGTAAAATGTTATAAAATTCGCTAGAATAGCGAATACCCCCCCCCCCCCCACACACACACTAAGCATGAATATTGTCCTCAATATTCAAAGTCCCGGCTATTATGCCGACTCTTTGAACGTAAAAGGGCAACATTACAAGCTAAGCGTGGAAAACATCATTTTGTATTTTCACTTCTTTTGTAACCATAGCATGGGGGACTCCCCCACACTTAGGGTGAAAACCCTATAAGCATGCTACTGTTTTTGTTTACCGAGTCGCTAGCTTGACTCGACCCCGAATTCATTTGTCCTTGGGGAAGCGTGATGTGGAAGAAGTAATCTCCATCGGACTTTCATTCAAAATGTTTGGACAAACATATGAAGCACGTGAAAGTTCCACACCGATGAGATAAAATCCCGGCTCAAAATAATGGTACATGAAAATGCCGGGGTCAAATATAGTGTCTTCATTCCCGAAGGAGTGAAGAACAAGAGACGTCACCCTGTAGGTGAAGAAAAGGAAGAAAACCATGATGAAAATCATGATAAGATTTTCTTCCTCGAGAGCAGACTCCGTAGCCTGAGTTTGGATTTCAAAGGGTAAGCTCAAAAACATCCCGGGAGGGTGGGTGGGAATTTGCAAATCCTCATGAATGAGAGCATCTCCCCCCGGGTTATCAAACTCTAGAGGAGTTATGATATGATGAGTGAGTTCACCGGAGAACTCCTCATGAAGAGAATTATTCACAAGATGTGAATCTGTGAACTCATGTTCCAGAATAGACTCATCACAATCCTCGTTCTGAATACCAAAGAGTGGATTATCAGAAATTGAAGTGAATTCAGAGTCAAATTCAAATAGAGGATTGGTGAGAGTAGTATTGAATGTTTCGGGAACTAAGAGATTAACATTCTCTATTGGACTGTTGGGACCAGAAGTGAGTGGTGGATCATAATATAGGAGACTTTCAATTTCTCCCAGATCGGCTTCGAAGTCAAGGAGACCATCATCACCTTCCAATGAAAGTGGATTGATGTGAGTAAGTTCATCGGTGAACTCCTCAAGAAGATGATCAGCATCAGTTTGTGGAACTGATGCCTCAACATACTCGATGTCTCCATGAGATGTACAATCATCATTAAAATCTGAGAAAGTCTCAAAATGATCGTTTGAACACTCAAGAGGGTAAGGTAAATCACACATATCATCCAAAGTTCCCTGTGACTCTCTTGGGATTGGGACAAGGATCTCAACACTAGACTTTATTAATTCGTCCGATTCCTTATCAGGAACAGTGCTAAGATGCTCATCCCCCATATTTAGAGAGTGAGTGTGAACTTCGGGTGTGATATCAATAGACTGAGGGAGTTTAGAAGTACTAGTAGTTATGGAATTTTCAAGTTCCATTTGATCAACGGCTAGTGACTTCGTCACATTATTTTCTCCCTGATTCTCCATGGAAGGAATCACAACTGATGAATCTGATGAATCTTTTTGAATAATAACAATGTTATCTTCATCATCATCACTGTCATCATCATCATCATCATATAGAGCAGCATAGCGAAGATTGGCACGTATTTTAGCCGCTCTTTGCTCAGCAAGTAATTCTTCCATGCTCATTTCGTTTCTAGCATCTCGTTCTTCAACAAGTAACTCTGCCATTGATTTTTCATGAGATTCTTGAAACGATGTAGTAGCCAACCCCTCCTTAAATTTTTTAAATGCTTCAAGAACCTTATCATAAAGGTCTTGCGGGAATTGAGGGGTTGCTTGGGTAATTGGGTCTTGTGGAGGTGGGTCTTGACATGAATAGTCATAATTGTTACAAGGAAATGGATTCCCTGTTTGACAATCCGAGCTAAAGTGAGGACCTCCACAATATTCACAACAGTAAGACTGATGTGGCTGTGGGTCGTATGTGCTAGAGTCATAATTGTTATCAGGAAACTGCTCATAGCTAAGCGTGTTGCCCGATTGACAATCAGAACTGTAGTGTAGGCCACCACAGTACTCACAACAGTTAAACTGTTGAGTCTGGTTTGGTGAATTGTATGGATATTGGTCGTAACCAAAATTTTGATTATTTTGACAATCAAAACCTTGGTGAGGACCTCCACAATATTCACACGAAAAGTTTGGTGTATTTTGATACGAACAATCATTGTGGTATGGATAATATGATTCTTGCTCGTATGAATGTGATGGGTAATTGGAAAAATTTGAAGAGTCGTTGAATGAGTTCAGATTAGGATCATAAGCAAATGAATTACTCGACCCACAAAACAAACAACTCCCGTTTTGAATATCATTACCACATTGCACACATGTACACCAACGACATGGCAAACCAAAAAGCAGCTCACCACAACCAACACAAGGAATAAAATCCGGAGGTGTGACAAGTGGTGTGCTCTTAGAGCTAGCAATTTCCACCACTTCCGTTATGCTCTCGGGTTTTGGTTCTTGATAAACGTGAAGATTGGGCAAGTCGTTTTTTTCAGTCACTGCCCTAAGCTCAGTACGTTTGCTTGACAAACTTTTAACCGTAAACCGTGAAAGGTTAGGGTCAATTCTTGACGGTTTAGGAGCAATTGTGAGCTTAGGTTTTTGAACAACCGTAGGTTGGACGTATTTAGCACTTCCATCGTCAGAGGGAAGTACAGGGTCCTTTGTCACCTCGGTTTCTTGATCCATTTCCCTCACCGGAGAGGGAATAGGGATCGAAGGTCCATCATAATCACTACGACATCTCAAAATTTTTGACAAGGCCATAAGTTTTTCAATTTTGCTCTGAAAGGCCCATTGTTCAAAGAAATCGTCATCGAGAGATGCCATTAGAATCAATTACGGGACAAGTGGAAGAAGTGAGAATCAAAAAGACAGAGGGTAAAGGGATGAAGAATCAAAAAGGTAGGAGGGTAAAGATGGATATTTTTGGTGTTTTTGAAAAACATTTTGTAAGAAAGAAAATCTTTTTGTGTTTTTGTGTTCGTTGAAAACTAATTTTAAAAAGTTTTCGGGAACAGTTTTTATGAAAATATACACAAGGATGGTAAATATACAATGGATGTATATCCAGGTTCACTAATACGCAAAACCGTTTAGAATAACGCGCACAACCTCCCCGGCAGCGGCGCCAAATTTTGATTGAGGCAAAAACAGTCAACTAAATTCAACCACAGATGTGGTCAAACACGTCAAACTCCTAAGGCTCAATGCTCCGCGGAATATAGTGTTTCCCCGGGTCGTTATGTCCCGACGAGGTATGATGGTTATAAAATGGTTCTGTGATCGGGTGAATTTGGACAGGAAAGGGGTTTAAGTGAGTTTGAATGATTACGCTACGGAAATATAAGTGAGAATGATTAAGCACACTATATTAACAATGACGTGAAACCTAATTAACTTTAAAACGTAATCTAAAAACTTGAAATCAGAAATTGCTTATACGTAAGCAGAAAAATAAGCCAAACGGCTTAAATAGAAGCTATCACTTTATTTATGTTTTTGTTTTTTCTTTATTTAACAAACTACTTTTAATAACGTAACCTAAATTTAAAAAACGTAAAAGTTATTTACATAAAACGCGAGTTAAAATTAAAATAAACGCGAGTGCGCGAAATAAAAAGTGAATTTTGAGCTACGCTAACCCTACGGACATGAAAATTATATTTTTATGAACCTAATGATAAAAGAAAATTTTAGAAAAAAGAAATTATTTTTTTGACTTTTTAATTATTTATTATTAATTAAAAACTATTTTTAACTATTTAATAATACATTAAAAATTAAGAAAATATAAAATAAACCTAGAAAATGAAATTATAACTTTAAAAAATCTAAAATATTATAAAATTAATTTTAAAACAAAAAAAATATTTATTACACTATTTATCTATTTATTATTAATTAAATACTAATTATTAATTACTTAAACTAATTTTGATTTACTATAAATACTAAATAAACAAATAAAAATCTGAAACTTGGTGGAAAATTCTAAAATGTAATTAGGAACTTATAAAAAATAAGAGAGACTGAAAAAGAACCATGAATAACCAAAACGGGCGATAAGCACTTGCCAAAAAGCACTTAAAAATAAGCACTTAGCTAGAAAAGTTACCACAATCTCAAAACCAGTTCAAACAACTTTAATGACCTTAAAACAATTCAAAATAACCTAGGAAGCACACAAAATAAGCAGAAACAAGAAATTAAGCACTATCCAAAGCTGAATCCAAACAGGCCTGAGAGGGCACTTTCAAGGCTAGAATAAGCTAGGGGAAAAAGCTTTTGAACCCAAAACAAGCTTGGATCCAAGAAGCTACCACTACTGGCTTCAAAAAGAGCTAAGAACTACCTTGTGGGGCCCACTGGTCAGGCCTGTGGGTCCCACCAAAGTTGGGTCTGTGAAACTGAATGGGTGCAGGGCAGAAAATCAATCCAAAAGGGTTTTTGTAGGCCTGATTTTAACATCCTAAATAAGCTATTCTAATGAGCAGTGGCCTAAAGCTAACCTTAATTCAACCTAATAAGCTAAAACTAACAGGCAAACTAACTAGAACACACTTATGCAAGCTTAATTCTCTAACAGATGAAATGCGAACTTAAGTGAGATTTTGTGATAAGTAGTGAGATCAATAGGTTCATAAGTTGAAACCAACTCAAACTCAAGCAAGCAAACAATCAAGCATATCACAAGCAACAATATTTATAGACAACCTAAGCTAGGTAAAAGTGATAATCAACAAGCTCAGTTAAGCTGAGCCAGAATTAGGGCCAAAATGCAACAAACAGATGGGTCACAATAAGGTAAGCAATTAAGCAACTCAGGGAAACAGTTAACCATTAATTAAATTAGCACTAGTGGTACTCAATTCAACAATAATCAAGAAAGCTGATCAAATGTTGGGCAAGTTATTGTTTAACTGAAAATGGGTCATTTAGGTGCAACTGGGTTGATCAACTGATGCAGCAGGGCTGCAAATGGTTTAAAAATGGGTCCAAAGTGTGGTTTTGCAGGCCAAAATGAACCCACCTAATGAACTTAGAAATATAAAAGAAGGTAAGCTTTGAGAGGCCTAAACTATGACATGCTTGTAAAACTGATTCCAGACCTCAAGACACATTCTATCATACCTAAAGTTAAGCATAAAATTGACAGGTCAAACATGTAAAACAGGTTAAGGGGGTTAAACCTACTTGTAACTAAAAACTATTAGCTAAGAACTGAGAAGGCAAGTAAAATTAACTACAATAAATAAACAAAAGCACAACCAACTCCTAACTTCTACTGTTTCTAATCCAAGCTGTGTGGGATGATTTTAACCCAAAAAGTTTTGGAAAATAAAAACTAAACTCAAGAAATCTTGTGAACTTGTTAAAAGGCTGCTTCCAAACTACTAAGGATGATGTGTTGAAGCTATATCAAATTAAACTTTGGGTCAAGAACAAGTTTTTGAGCTTGAAACTGCTTGTTCCAAACACTCCCCTAACTTAGGCTGTCTTGAGTTTTTTGAACTTAACCAAGAGTTTAAGCTAAAATTGCGAAAAATACTTGTACATTGGGTCAGTCTAAACTCAAATAAGCAATAATAAGACAGATTAATAAGCAGTTACAGTTGGGCAATAAGCTAAGCTACTTAAGGAGAATCCTAACATTACATATGCAACATTGTACAAGACACTTACACAGCTCACAAATTCTAAACTAGGACATATAATAATCAACAAGAAACTTGAATACACCAGGATAAACACAGAATAAGCAGTAATGACATAAGCTAATGCTACAGTGATTATTAAAAAGATGAACTTTAGTTGAATTGCATAAAAGAGTTTACATCCTGAAATTAAAAGTTAACAACACTTAGAAAATTAAACTAAACCTAATTTTTACTCTACATTCACTACTGGCCAACAATGGCTCACAAGATGATATTATTTATACTAGAAAAAATACTAGGGTTTCCTTGTGCCTTCTTGTCCTCTTTTGGGCTTCATTTCCATCCCTTGGATTAGTCACATTTGATCCTGATCCTTCAATTAATCTTGGCGGGAAAAAGGTTTTAATCCACTTGGGGACTGTTATCATGGCAGGGGGGTTTGGAGTCTTGTGGAGGAAAGTGAGTGTAGGGGTGAGGTGTAGTAAAGATGGTGTTGGTGTGTAGGCAAGCTAGAGTGGTTTTTTGGCAGGGTGTTGCAGGTGAGAAGTCACGAGGGGGGGTGGGGGGGAAAGGGAAGCAGGGTTTGACCCTGGTTGACTGAGAGTTCTATTAAAACGGGTGGTAAGGGTTTAATTTTTATTAGGGGAGTGGATTGGGCTGGGAAAATGGGCCAAGGGTTGTTTGGTGGATCAGGTAAACAAGGGTGTTGGGTAATTAAAGTTTCATGGATCCATTTGGTTTGTAGTAACATGTAACACAAAGACCATATTGTCATTTTCAGAAAATGAAGGTGTGTTTTGCCGAACCTCTCAAACATTAAACCAAGGATCATAATTGCCAAGTTTCATTAGTACATGGACCAAAAGTGTTAAATTTCCAATTTTTAGCATCCAAGGACCAAAACTACCAAAAGTTGAAACATTAGGGACCCAAATTGTAAATTTTCAAAACTTTTATTTCAAGGACCATTTTTGACAAATTTAGATTTTCCATGGACCTTGATTGACTTTTCATACAAAATAAATGCCTAGGGACTGTTTTTGTCAATTTTTGAAAGTTGGGGGACTGAAACTGCCAATATTGCAAACTTTGATTGTTTTTCATTTGTTTTTGCTCATTTTGCATTTAAAACACATAAAACACAATTTTGAAATATTTTCAGTATTTTGATGCATTTCTGAGTGTTTTTGTATGTTTTGCAGTTCAGATTTGACCAAAAATGATGAGTGTTTGAGCACTCATCATTCCTCTTTCCCTTTACGAAAACATCTGAAGGCGGCATAAGTTATTGCGGGCACCATGTTAGCGGCGGCCGTTCCGGATCTGGTTCATTAATAGTTCTGCCCTTTGGTTTTCTTTTTGTGTACTGTCTTCATTTGCCTCACTGACTTCACAAATCTTTCGTTTTCCTTTATCCATCACCTTTAGAGTTAGAGGACTGTATGACACATGATATTCTGAATTTAGCGTGTGCATGTATTGCACTTCTTCTTCGCTGACATGACCTGAAATAACAACAATGGAAACAAAACAGAAACAGTTAGTCTTTGTGAATTTGCGCAATAGATTAGAATGTGGAGAAAAAAAGAAAAGAAAATGATATTTTACATACATAATTTTTTGAGTGGCGGTCCAATTGGCAGACCAGTGATAGTCTTCTAAACTGAATTTAGATACGTACAGTCAATGCATCTGTGCCGGCACAGATTAGTATGTCCGTGTAATCTGAGATCACGCATAATCAATCTACTCCTAGTCGGGCACTTTCTGTAAATCAGACACTAATCCCTCAAAATAAATTGGTATCTTATTATCAACTTAAGAAAATTGGTATGCAAATATTTTGAACAGCAAACGTACCATTATTAATTCCTCCTTATTAGCCCCTATCACACCAAACTTATGGATCGAAAAGAGTCTGATATTTAAATGACCTCGCCACAGATACTGCAAAAGACAGAAGTGGTGTTATTCAACCTGAGTTTCGAATCATGCCTGTTGGCTGCAACATATATCAAACGATATTATATAAAATGCATCAAGCATAATCGATTATTGTTGATATTAGTGTTTATCTAACTACTGAGCAACATAAAAAATGAGATTAAGTACGTGAGATATGAATCTGTACCCTGGAACAATCAGATAAGTAGTGACACCCCGTTCATATTTGTAGGGCAGAGTCCACAATCCAAAACTTTTAATCTCACGTCCTTGTCCCCGGTAGCCCTGCTGCAAATACATATCCATCACAACCAACTTATAAACTACAGTATGATGGTAACAAAATTAAATACTTAAGTACACCATACAAAAGAGTTATATATACCGGATTCATCGAGAATATTTATACTTTGTACCTAATGATTCTATCGAACAAAGTTATTGTAACTAAAAAAAGCCGACAATTTTTATACAAAAATTGGGTTTTTATAAAACAAACATTTTCAATAATCCACATACGGTCGTATTTCTTTAAAACGAAATAAAATTGTTCGGCTCAGATTTGCAAGTGCGGAAAATAAATAAACATTTCAAATGAATTTAGCTACCAACAATAAAGTATACTACTAATGTAAACACCAAAAGCCAAATGTAATAGCATTCTAAGTTACATTGGGCCATAGAACGCGACCGTGCACTCTGCGCGCAACCCGGTGTTACTATTTTTGTAAGCCATCACTAATATCTATTACAACAACAAACAATTGAGAATTAGTATAGATTAAGCCAAACCATTAGATACATACTGCATACACCATACTGATAATATACTTGCAGTCACAATACTGAAACAGCAGGTACATTCGTTGATTATTTCAGCTAACATCACATTTAGGTAACTGATGAATGTCTAAATACTCATCATTTTATATATATCTGAACTGCCAAAACATCCAAAAACACTCAAATATGCATCATAATACTGAAAATATCTTAGAAGTGTGTTTTATATGTTTCAAATGCAAAATAATCAAAAACAGATAAAAAACGAACAAAGTTTGCATAATTAGCAGTTTCAGTCCCTCAAGTTTCAAAAGTTGGCAAAACTAGTCCCTGGTTATTCTAAAAACATGAAAAAGTCACCAAAGGTCCTTTTTGAATCACAAATTACATATTTAGTCCTTTGGTGCAAAGTTTCACAAAATTACAAGTTTAGTCCCTGTACTTTGCAAAATTGACATAAATGGTCCCTGTGATGTAAAAACTTTAAGAAAATCAATTTTGGTCCTTATACTAATCTTCTATGGCAGGAATGGTCCTTTGTTGGAAAGTTTGGTGAAATTAACAGATTGGCCCCTGAAGTTTCAAGTTTGGCAATTTTAGTCCTCGGGGTTTGAAAAATAGAATTTATCACATTTTACCCTTGTACTATTTATCATTGGCATAATAGACCCTTTTGATTACTTTGGGTGAATGGCAAATCAAGTCCCTTGAAAATCAGCAAATTACAAATTTGGTCCTTGTGGTTTCTTAGTTAATAAAACAAACGGACCCTTATTATTATTTAAAACCAAATCCAAACCCAACACCTAATCCAGCCCACTCCCTTTCTTTTTGCTGGCCCAACACCAAAAGCCCACCCAAGCACCCTTAATATTTCCCCAAGGTCAAACCAGTCAACCCCCGCCTTATACCACCAACACTGTTCATCTTCCTCACCACACCCTGAAACCAGAAACCACCATGGTATTTGCCACCTATCACCTCCACCTCTACTACTTTCTAGCTCACCCTCTACCTCACAACCCTATCCCACTCCACAATTAATGCATTCCCACACCAAACACTTCACCTCACCTCACAATCCTCTGTTTTTAACACCAAACTTCACCACTTGGCTTAAAACTATCTCAATTGCCCCCTTACACCTCCACATACAACCAAGGTTCATTAATTGCTTCCAAACCAACCCACGCTACCTATTCCTATTTTGGCGCCAAAAGCCAATTTAAACGGCCAGGATGATTCAGAGCAAACCAAAGGTCAAGATCAAGTGGGAAAGTCTTCAAAGACTGCAAGGAGCTCAAATATCTTCTATATATGGAGAATGAAGCAGCAATGAAGAATCTATCTAGGAGTACTATAATTTAAGGATACGTAGGTAGTGTAACTTTCTCTTTCAGTTGTATCTTTCAGTTAAAAACACTTGTATTCAGTTCTTCCAATGTAATGTGACTGTTTTTTATCTTAATTTCAAGTTCCATTTAGTAAACTCGGGTTTAGCAATTTTAAAGTGAAATTGACACTTTTGCTTTAATCTTGTAAACAATTGTTTTTTATTGTTCATTTAAGCTTAATACAGTTCACTTTTAAGCCTTATTAAGTTTTTAAATCATTTGAATAAGTTTAGCTAATAATCACTAAAAATACAAAAAAAAATCAAAGAAAATAGTTGGAAAATAAAAAATCATGAGAAAAGAAGAATGAGGCAAGAAGCATGGTGGAATTTGGATGACAATGGTTTAGAATTCCATGGGGAATAATAGGTTGTGATTCTTGGTCATGGGTTCTCAGTTCTAAGCCTGGAAAGCTTTTGTAAGCAATCTTTCATCATTTTCAAAATATCACTGTAGCATAGCTTATGTATACTTATATTGATGCTTATCAGTGTTTTCTAAGCTTGTTTATGATATTAGAATAGACTTGTTGTTTATGTGTGCCTATTGTTCAATTGAACCTCATAATCTCACAGCTTAGCATCTCAACTGTCACATATTGCAGTTTTGGTCATAAGCATTCATAAGTCATAATAACCATATAAGTTTACTTTTAATATATCTAATTTAGCTTATTAAACTATACTGCATCACTAGTTTAGCTCATAAATCAATTTCTATTTGAAAATCTTCAAATTCAGTCCATATAGGGGTGTTTGGCACATGAGTTTACCTTGTGTTCTTGTGGTTGTTTTGTTATTTGTTTGGCCTGAATAGATTGTACTAAGTCTATTTAGGTAATAAGAGTCATAATATACGATGTCCATTTGATCAATAGTCAAAATCATAGTTGTGGCTCATAAACTTGTTCCCTGTTAATACTTCCAGTTACATATTCATCACTTTGTGTTCATTAGTTGTCTTATTGGCTTAAATCCATCTTATATTAACTTATTATTACTTATTCAGTCTTTAGGAATCAATATAATCTCATTTTAGTCAAACAAGAGTAAAAAGCTAAAAAGTCAAATTCTATATTGTGCTGAAATCTCAATTTTTGCAAGAATTATTTGGAATTTTGTGGGTATATCTAGGACCTGTGCTTTTTACATATGGTAGTGTACCAGTTAAACTACTGATTCCTATAAGCATTACATTTTTGTTAATTTTCTTGTCTAAGATACTGAGGCTCAAAGTCACTTGCAGGGCAAGACCCCTGCCCTGTGCATTAGACCACCCAGTCACCACCACCACTTTGATGGTTGATTGTGGCCACCCCAGTGGGTCTCACAGTCCAATTTTGGGTTCTCCCAACCCCCCTCCTGGCACTCTGCAAGAGTTGACCATTCATTTGACCTCAGACCTTGTGGACCCCACTTGAAACCACCTCAAAACTCTGTCCCATTTCTGTCTCATAATCCAAATAAGCAAGTGCTTATTGTGGTCTTTTGGCTTAATCAGCCAGCTTATTTGATTGAACCTTGCTCAAACTTGTTCATGTAACTTAAGTGAAGCAGAATTAACCATGGTGGACCCCACATAAGCCCATTTGAGCTTAATCCATTGTCTAGTCAAACTTAGTCAACTGTTAAGCTAATAAGCAGTAACTTCACGCCTTGACTACCCGCAGAATAAAAAAAAGAGTATATTGTTTTATACTTAAAGTTACACACACACACACACACACACACACACACACACACACATATATATATATATATATATATATATATATATATATATATATATATATATATATATATATATATATATATATATATATATATATATATATATATATATATATCTTATTTTTTGCATTTAAGTATGGGCTTATAGTTTCATAGAAAGTATATGGAAGGAGATATTAGGCACAGTACTACAAAAGAAATTTTTTTATCAAGTTTAAACAATAGCAGTTAAAAATTGTTATACATGTTACCAAAAAGTTCAAACTTGAACTTTGTAGAAGTTTTTGGCCAACTTTGTAGGTGCACATGCATAAAGAAGGTGGAAAATAAGGATAACATACCTTTCTGTATAGACATGCTCGTAGATGTTTAATTACGGGCACCGAGTCTTTGTATATCTATAACAAAGGTGGAAATTAAGGATTAATTATGCATAATGGCGATACCCTCCCCCAAGGACAACCTTACAATGTTTTCATTCATGGTTATAGTCACTGCTATTTTTTACTTATTTTATATATATCCGAAAGAAGAAAAGATCGTATGGAACAGCTTACAATGTTCTCAAGTTTCGAGCTATGTCATCCACCATCTAGTTTCCTTCATAAGAACCTTGTTGTGGAAAGAAGACATCCTAAACTGCAGGGAAAAAAAATAAACTCAGAACTATATCTACACTTCCAACTCTCTTAGGCCTATCATCAAACACATTGTAGGCATAACTCCATCTACACTTTCTACAACATTAACCACAACCACGACCCCAATTCTTAATTCACCTAAAACAACTTCATTAGATTAAACCCTATGTTTTAAGAAATTGCCTTTAATCAATTTGACAAACAAAGGCCTTTTTCACATATTTTGTTCCATCGTCGACTGCATAGTTTTACTGTTGCAAACTTATAACCAAAAACTTTTCACCAAAATCACCAAAAGCCTAAAAATCATTATCCTATTAAAAGACACCTCACATCTGATTCTTTGTGCAAAAAACATAAGCATAGGAAGAAGTTAAACGACAAACAAAAGCAAATAAATAAAACACACCTTATTGAGATTAAGACTTCCTTCATCATCTTCAATTGCTGCTAATTCACAGTTGTTGTGGTTGTTGTCGTTTGAAAGGATGAAGAACCTGGAAATCTAAAGAAGCGTGTGGATGAATCTGGAATGTCCGGATAATATCTCGGTTATAGGTGGTGGAATACGAGCCAATAACGGGATAAAAAGATGCAAAATAGGCCGGCGAATTTGGGCTGGAGTAGCCCATGTTTTTTGGCGGGAAACTTGCGACGCAAAACGACGTCGCCCTTTTAGCCTTTTAATATATATTGGTAATGCAGTTGGCATATTGACGAGTAAGGTTTGACTTTTATATAAAAAAATTTGAAATTTTTTGAATATTTTTCTCAGAATAAAAAAATTCCGTCAAAAATTTTATAACTTTTTCTAAAAAAAAATCTTGTAAAAAATATCTGCCAAGAAATTTAACAAAAATTTAGTAAAAAATTTTTTTGTCAAAAAATTTTATAAAAAAAACACCGTCAAGAAGTATTCAAAAAATAAAAAATAAATAAACAAATCTACCAAAAAAGTTTTAAAAAACTTCTTTCAAAAATTCTAAAAAAAATTCGAGATAAAAAAATTTAAAAAAAAATAAATAAATAAATAAAATAAAAATAAGGGGTTTTTGCATATATATCCTTCCGAAAATGCATAATTTCATATATATCCAAAGCATGCATAAAAACCATTGTATTATGTGCATAAAAAACTTGTACAAAGGATATATATATGCAATTATTCACTTTGAGAAGGATATATATATGCAATTTTGCCTAAAAAGAACTTAACAAATCACACGGACCGTATGCTTAAACATACGAGGGTATTAGTGTCATTTCAACCATCCTTGACGGTCAAAGTAATAGAAAAGTTGGTCAAGGGACCAAACCCGTAACAGGTCAAAACCACAGGGACAATATCAAAAAAAAAAAAAAAAAAAAAAAAAAAAAAAAAAACCAAATCCATAAATACCCGACAAACCACAGGGACCATTTATATAATTAACTCTAAACAATAACCACAAAATAATAACCAAGTTTAATAATAGGATTTTCACCCTTATATATAAACAACAACAATTAATAACTTTTAACGATAGAAAAAAACCCAAACCATTCCGACGAGCTTAAACCTTACTTTTTCCGGCGAATATGACGTCATACAGACCTTTCATGCCCCCACTTCAACAACCACAGCAGTCGAGTTTCGCCCCTCGCCCGAATCCCCCGAATTGGAACAACTATCCCGCCCCACCGTCACATTATTTGTCGTATCCGCCCCCACCCAGACCACCACCTACACATGGGCAAATGTACTTTCCATCCACCCAGTACACACAGTTTAGTAATGGTACCAATCAGCCGCCTCCACCCCCACCTCCGCCCAGCGAGTCAATCCCCCCTCCACCACCTCCTGCATCACCTCCACCACAGCCGAAAGAGGCTACACGGAATGAGTATAATGGGTCTGGTGCTAAAGTGCTTGATCAGGTTCAAGTGCAGCAAAAAGTTGAGTCGAAATCGCGTGTGAAGCCTCCAATGCCGGTGAGAACGAATGGGGCGTGCAGAGTTGAGACGGAAGAAGAGAGGAGGATACGTAAGAAGAAAGAATTTGAGAAATCTCAGAACAAGATTCTGAATAAGACTAATGTATTGGTGAAGCCACATGGTTCGGTTAAAGGTTCGCAAATGGGGAGTGATAGGAGGGTGGAAAATCGGTTGAAAAAGCCGACAACTTTTATCTGCAAGTTGAAGTGAGTAGTTTTTGTGACGTGTTCCGTTTTTTTATTTGGTTTCGTATATATGTATAATGCTGAATGTGGTTTGTGTGTTTGTGCTTTTTGAAGGTTTCGGGATGAGTTACCCGATGTGACAGCTCAGCCGAAGTTTCTGTCTTTAAGGAGAGACAAAGAACGGTACACATTCATAACCTTAATAAACAAACGGATTTACTCTACTATGTGCTATAATGTCATAAATACAGTCGTTATTGTTATTAAAAGAGTAGCTTTATGTCTAACGTTTCTTGCATATTATACCAATGATCCCTACAGAGCTGCTAAATACGGCATCACTTCATTGGAAAATGTTCACAAACCTCAATTGTACGTTGAGCCAGACCTTGGAATACCGCTTGACCTACTTGATCTTAGTGTATACAAGTAATAGCTCATTCTATCCTTATTCTTTCTTATTTTTTTTTAAATAAAATAGGCACCTCAATAAAGCCATAGTTTATTAACGTGTTCCGTCTTCTTTTCCCTGGATTAGTGCTCCAATGGATCAAATGTTACATATTGCGCCAGAGGACGACAAACTGTTGCAGGAGGATGTTTCAGCAACCCCTGTTAAAAAGGATGGCCTAAAAAGGAAGGAGCGCCCTGCAGATATAGGCATGTCTTGGCTGGTAAAAACACAATACATATCGCCTCTTAGCACTGACGCTGCTGTACAGGTTGGTATAAAAGTAAAACCGTTCATTTTTTTAATATCCTTAAAATAAGTATTGACACTTTTTGATGAAATTTGCAGTCTTTTGCTGAAAAGCATGCCAGAGAACTCAGGGAAACACAAGGACGTGATATACTTGATAGTTTAAATAGCAGGTATATTGTATACCTTCCCCTTTATATTTAAAAATGAAGGCTGGATATGGTCATTGACTTTGTTTTGTTGACCAACGTTTACTTATATCAGGGAAAAGAAAATTAAGGATATTGTGTCGTCGTTTGAGGCATGCAAATCACTTCCTGTTCATGCTACTAATAAGAAGCTGCAGCCTGTGGAAATTTTGCCACTATTTCCTGATTTTGAACGGTAAGGATTTGTATAATCTACATTTTAAGCGCCATTAATCTGTTATGTGCTTTGCGTTGATTTTTTCTGCTAATGTGTTGAGCATGTTTAATGTCCTTGAACCTGAGTATGGCGACAGTCTTTTGTGTTGAATAATAAGATTTTGCATATGTTAACAAAAGGGAAACGGATTATTAGAAACTGGAAAGGAAACAAAATAAGTAATGTTAAATAACGAAGTTTAGTGGCTTTCCCTATTATATGCTTATCAGATGAATGTATCTCTGACCATTTTAATTATTCATCCTTTTTATGCTAATTTCTGATTTATTGTTATCAGGTGGAATGATCAGTTTGTTGTTGCAACCTTTGACGGTGCTCCTACGGCTGATTCAGAAAGCTATAACAAGATGGACAAGTCTGTCCGAGATGCCCATGAAGCTCAGGTAAGATTTTTGCATCTTATGTTACAATAGAAACATTATCATGTGGCTCAATATGTTGACATCCACATAAGTTGGTTTACAAATAGAAAGTCTTAAGTTTTACTAGTTACACCCCTGTTTTTGACTTTTCTTTATTGCAGGCCGTTATGAAAAGTTTTGTGGCAATCACCTCAGGTTCAGCTAAACCTGACAAATTTCTGGCTTATATGGTTCCTTCAGTCGGTGAGGTAAGTTAGCCGTTGTAAAGTCTCCCTTTATTGGTGTTGTTCTTCTCGTATTTTGGCTGTTATTTACTATAAGCTCTTTTTTTCCTAATTGTTGCAGCTATCCAAGGATATTTATGATGAAAACGAGGATATTTCTTATACGTGGGTTCGCGAATATCACTGGGATGTATGTATCAAATACTTGTTCCTTAAAATTGTGGTGTTTATAGTTTCGCATCACAAACTGATGTGGCCTTGTATGCATTTGTTGCTTTAACAGGTTCGGGGTGAGGATGCAGATGACCCTACAAATTTCCTTGTGGCTTTTGGTGAATCAGAAGCTCGTTACATGGTAAAACAAATATATCTGGATATAGCAGGCTTTACTGTTATCCACTAATCTTCGCTAAACTGCTAAAAATTTGCTTATACAGCCTCTGCCAACAAAACTTATGTTGAGGAAAAAGAGAGCCAGGGATGGAAAAAGTAGTGACGAGGTCGAACATTTCCCTGTACCAGCAAGTGTCACGGTATGGCAGAGATCAAGGGTCTCAGTAGACATGAAAGAATCTGAGGTGCGTTTGTCTCACATATCTTGTAACGTGTATGTAGTTTTCCATATATATTGACATAGGGAGATTGTACAGAGTTATGCAGGTTCAAAGAGGAGTAGGCATCATGAACAAATGGACATGGAAGATGGTTACCGTGAACAACAAAAGGATTCAAAGAGGAGTAGGCATCATGAACAAATGGACATGGAAGATGGTTACCATGAAGAACAAAAGGACATGCAAGATGATGGTGATATGGATCAATCCAGTGGCGCTGAATATGTGTCTGATTGATATCAGCGAGGCTTCTTTAGGAAAAAGGGGTGGAGAAAATAGGAATACACAAACCACAGATGTTTGGAATTGAGTTTTTCTGTTGGTTGTGTGCCCATTTTTGTTGGTAAGTTTAAAAAGTGTACATTTAGGAGGTGAGGGACAGATGGTATAAGCATGTAGTGTAGCAATGTTAGCCAGCCATAGATTAGCATTTACAGTTATTCGGTTTTTTTATTTATACAGCTAAAATTATTTTCATTATTTTGGCTTTGGTTTTTTTTGTGCTTACTTTTCAATGTATACTTTTTAGGCGTCTTACCTCGATAATAATCAACTATCCAGTCCATTGCTTAACCTTTTGGAATTTTCGGGTTAGCCAGCCATAGAAATAGCATGTTCGTCCTCATTTTTGCTATTGGTAAAGAACACCGCCACGCAAGTTAATAGATCATTTGTTCCCACATTCAAGATTGGTTTGAACTGATTAATCATTAGATCAAGAAAATTTTGGGCACGATGTGGACGCTTTTTATATAACAGCTAGGTTGATTATTTGGGAAGTCGGCTGATCTATTTGATCGTATGCATGTAGTTCTGAACGGATGATTACAGACTACCCCTTCTGAACAAGGAAAAAGATACATGATTCATTAACGCAATAATTTTGAAAAAACACAACACAGATGAGTAAAGACTCCGTGCTCCCAATAACTTTTTACATCAAAACAAATCTGTCTGAGAATATACGAAGAATCCACCACAAACTTCTTAATACAATCACAGAAAAAATTTGAAAATATAAGGAATCAAAACTGTATAACATAGATAAGAAACAGATGCACACGGATAGGTAGCAGATTCCGTCCAAAATTTTCTCGAGTTAGATGCACTAATTATTTACATTGCAGTACCAGACGATGAGCATGCGGATTAGTGAACACAGTGAACCTGCATCGCACAATTGAAGAGATCATAAGGACGTCTATATACACACCAAGTGATACACATAATGACATTATTGGAAATGATAAAGTGTTATAAGGGGCAAAAACCTTGCCACACCATGGAAGAATTCTGTTAAGAGCTTTTCAAAAGGAAGACTTCAAGATGAGATTTTAGTCCTGTTTACAATTGACAAAAAATTATTAAATTTGCACGTATATTTGGAAAAATAAATAAACCTAAAAAGACATTCTGAATTAATCTAACCATGCATGCCGACATTTGACAGCCTCTTGTCGCACACTTCTCTTAGGGTCATCAAGCGCTCTTGATAACGCTTGTAGCACCTGAAAGTGAATACAAATACGTTAAAAGGGTGATAACATATGACACATAAACAGTTGTCTTTTTGTTAAGTGATTAGTAACAAAATCCAACCTCTGTGCTGAAACGATAGATCGTAGCATAGGGCAGCTCTGACATGGCAGTTAGACATTGAATAGCCGTCTCACGTACTAGCTGCACGTGTCACAAAATAATAATTTAGTTACAAAATGACTAAATATAATTATAATAAATGAGTGAGGTTAATTAAATGACTCAAACCAAGTGTTATACCATCATGTGCTGGTAGAAAACAAGCTTGTTGAGGCACCTGATGATGATGTACGCATTTTCTACTATAGCTTCTTGACCTGCAGATAAATCTGAATTAAACTTTTTGCATCGTCATATAAAATCTGTTTAATCGGAAAGAGAAAGCAAGTCTCACCGTTTTTATCAGTCAATATTCCTGATAAAACAAGGAGAAGGTTATATACGATATCTCGATTTTGAACATCTTCACTCAGGATTGTTAAACCATCTATCAGCAATGGGATGAGCTGCAAACAATGAATCATTGAATTAAACGTAAGTATAAATGACCAAACAAGAACATAACTTCACATGAAAATTAGAATATGTAGAACCTACCTTATTGGCTTCACCCATAATGGCACTCAGCGGAGTATTAATTATGACATGTGCAAGGGCTCGATGTAGCATAGATCTGTACGTATACACAGTTAACAATAAATATATCATACTATCATAGTTAATATCAAAATTATTTCAAGAAAGGTGCGGTATATACCTTGTGATGGGTGAATCAGATTTAACTACTGATGAACGTAAGATTGGCATCACCATATTGAAAAGCCGCTGCTTATACAATGGTCTTATGGTTGCATGTAACCTTTTGTTCAAACAAGCCTCCGAATCACTCATTATTATACTAAATGAGTCTGCAGCAGCTCTCATCAGGTCTTGACAATCTGCTGATGAATCTATGCTCTCATTTGAAATCAAGCAATTCAGCAAAAACTTGATCACGTCTTTTACCTTTTCATGGCCTCGCATAAGTAATCCTTTTCCCATCCATGCTAAACCAACAATGCCATGGACACTAACATGCTCTAAGCCATCATTCACGTTGCTTGATTTTAAGTTACTAACTCCTATCTCATTGTTATCATCACTAATGTACCTGTTAATTGTAATATCAATAGCTTCTTCCAAGCTACAATATTGTGCATCACTGTCAGCACCTAACTTGTTATCTTTCACGGGCATCTTGTTAAGTAAAGATCCCAATGCATGAGCTGATGGGACGTGGCCATTCTGAAGAGCTCTCATGAGTACTTGCAGAATTTGATTCGTGTTACTCAAGTGTGCTTTAGGATGAAGTGCTATTATTACCGAATCAAATAATGAGATAATCCACTCGTCTCTACAGGAATATTCAGCAGGTTGCATGGGTTCATCGAGCTGGAAACTTGTGCTTGAAGAAAGTATGTTGAAGGCTTTATCAAGTATCAAGCTTTGACTGACCTCTGAACAGTTTGCGACAGCATGCTTCATTGCATTCATTGTTGTTTCTAGAAGCTTCTTTTCTTTAAGGCTGTCACTAAAAAGTGTGCTAACTTGTATTTCATCCCAAATCTTTAATGCAAAATGCATAGGGACATCGTTGGTAACTTCAATATTTTCAAACCTAGTCATTGCAGCATTGTTTCATGTTATTTTCACATGTCAATAAAGTCAAACATATAAAACATAAAGTGATTCAGAACATACCATGGAAGCACCTTGACAGCATAGCATTCCAAAAGGAGCATTGCACGTTCAGCCGACTTCGAGTTTCCATCAAGCTATAAGAACCAAATGCCTTAAATAAGCAAAAGAAGCTATTCCGTTTATAAAAGAAATGAAATGAAAATATGCAATGTAAATCATACATACCCAATATTCGTGTAAGCTGGTTGAGATAGCCTTGTTCAGTTCTTGGACAATCTTCAGCATATATTTCAGATTAGTCTTGCCAATTTCAGATACCGCTTCCACTTTGAGTGATAAAGGCATTGTTGAATCATCAGAAGACAACAAAGCCACCATCCTCTCTACAACAATAACATCAAAGCTCGGCATTTTCTCAGAATCATGATATTCTTCAATATATGAGCCGATTTCAGCTAATGCATTTAATACAGATCTCCAAAGGGACGTGTTGTCGAAGTTGAGGCTGATAACTGATATAAATTCTGCCAAGATATTCTCGAAAGTGGATTTTGTTACAGGCATGAAATCTCCCGGAAATGAAGCCAAAATCTGTAAACCCTTAACTGCAACAAAATTAAAAGAATATGGTCATTTTGTGATATTTTAAAAAATGTATATGAACTACAAGTCAGATACAAAGAACTAACCACTATAATGACTATCAACATCCTTAGTGCTTTCTTTCATACTTTTTACAAGGGAGGAAGTCAAAGAACTACAGATGCTATGAAGTATACCACACCATGTTTCACTTTCAGGGTAAGTAGTTGAGCTATGTCCCACAACCAAAGTTCTACAGGCAGCAAGTAATTCAACACAGATATAAAGGTACCCAAAATGAGGTTTTTCATCTAACGTCATTGATCCCAAACCATTTACTAATCCTGAGAAAAAACTTTGAAATACTGCATTACAAGAAGCAGCAGAAGCTGCAGCTGATACATATAAAATCTGACCAACTGCATTTAACCTTTGCTTATCTGGCTCCGCAATATCATCAGAACTCTTGTGATTCGAAAGGGTCTTCAGAGTCGTGCTAATTTCCACGTCCTTCAGAATTAGATTTAGAAATGAAGCATTATCTTGCTGAATAAGCTTTTGCAGAAGAATGAGAGCTTCAGCTACAATCTTGTTATCCTGGTGCTCTGGACCGACAGCCAAAGAAGATGTTGCAGAAGTGAAAACTGCATCTTTCAATGATGACCAAAGGGCTTCGTGATGTTTTAGCATTCTTTGTGCACCGTACTTAACTGTGCAATGACTAAGATACTTCAGAGATTCAATCTTTGCAGATGGAAGAGATGACGAAAGTTTCTCGAGAAGCAATGGTATGGAAAACGGCTCAAACAATGGCGTAGATGCAAATGCCAGCTGATAAAAGAAATACATTAGAAAGGGTAAAACAGAAAGATTAAAAACACAAGCTATAACTAGGAAAACTATATTAAAGTATTACCATTAATGCCCTGGAAAGCTCCTCCCTTTTTACGTCATCCTCGCCTTTCGGCTGAGAAGAAAATGAAAAATAGAACATGAGATGGTACCCGGGGTGGTTATATTTGTAATTAAAAATATTTTACGGGACTCACATGTGTAAAGTGAATGGGGAAATAAGATCCTAAAATGTTAAAAAGATCCTCAGCATAGCTTGTCAGTTCATCAGATGATTCTGGATACTTCAAAGCCACCAATTCGACAAGATGAAACGTGATCAATAAGCATTGTGGATCCTTTTCGGCATCTATAGCCTCACAGATTACATAGATAAATTCATCTTTCTACATATTTAAAAACAATCTATATATTAGGAACACATATAAGTTATAAATGTATTTGATCCATACAAATAATAAGAAAAATACCAATGTCAAAGCTGCGTCAAAGTAAGAATCTAGAAGGCATTCAAGAATCTCGAAGCAAAGCTGCAAGAAGAATCAAACATAAGATAAACAGTCAAAGAAGTGCAGAATAAGAAAGATAAATATCTGGAATCATGCGAACCGTGGTGTATATCTATCTCACCTTCCTATCTTGCTGTCCGTAAGATTGAACTTGGAGATTTTCCATGAATGACTGAGCAACCGCAGTTGCATCACTGCTACTGATTGCACCAGTGTCACTCTTCCTCCTCATTAGAGCCAAGCAACCAACAAGTACACCATGCAATGCTCGCCAATCTGACTGATATTGAAAATTTGTATCAACTTTAGTGTTATCACAACATAAATGTATAAGCCACCCAATTAGTCAACTTTCCTCATTGAGGTCACGCAACTATTAAAACTCCCTTAAAATACGCCACACAAGTGAAAATACAATTTCGTTTATATCAATCTCATAAAAATAATATAACTCACCAGTCTATCTGAAAAGAAGCCGATTAAACTATGAATTGTCCTATCCTCTAAACGCTTAGATGAAAGACGTTTCATCAACTCAGCAAGCAGAAGAATGCCTAAACAGCAAATAAGGTAACATTAATCACAAGTTTAGTGAAACCACAAACGACAACATAACAAATACAAAATTCCTTGAAAAAGAAACAATTACCTCTAGCACGAATTATGTTGTCGGTGGTAGTTAAATACATCTCCATTTCTTTTACCTACACATTAATAAAAGTAAAAGGTTCTTCAATTAATGTTCCACATTACTTCATAAAAGTTAAGAGGGGGGGTGCTTATTCTTTCTGCTTATCTACTTGTTTTGAGGTGTAAAATAAGCAGTTTCCGACAAACAGCTTATTTTAAAGTGCGTATTTGAAACGAAACTGAGATAAATTTTTACCATTATATATAACCTAACCCTTTTTCAAATGCATTTCGTTCAAAACAAATGATTAGTTTCTCGAGTATTATTGCAATTTCAGAAATAAGCAAAAAAACAAACACTATTACCTAAGTTGCTTATATATAAGCAGACAAAATATACAATACCAAACACCCTCTAAAAACTGCTTAGAGGTGAACATGGTGTGGTTTTTGGCAAAAACCAAACTGAAACCGAATCTGTGGTTTTTACAAAATGAGAATCAGAAACCGTGCGGTTTTGGTTTGTTTCAGATTTTTCAGTTTTTAAAGTTTTTTACTAGAGTATATATTTTTTAAACCAAAACCGCACCGCAAAAGTCGGTTTCTCTATTTTTCTGAAACAGAACCGTCGGTTTTTTTGAGTATTATTGCATTTCTACTCCAAAATAAGACAAAAGCAAACACTATTATTTCCTAAGTTGCTAAGTGGTTATCTGTAAGGAGACAGAAATAAGCAATTCTAGAAACTGCTTATGCTTAACAAAACTTGCTGCAGTTTAAATTTGCTTATGCCGTAAGTATACGAAATTCATTAGTAAGAGAGTGTTTGGGAGTGAAATAAATCGAAAAACTAAACACAGTTACCAAACAGTCCCTAATAGTAATAAATAATAGTGGAGTAAGAAATAATAATAATACCAGAGATTGAATAGTGATGACGTCATTAATCAAGAGCTTAGCAATAGCATCTAAGCTTGCATCCTAAAATTAAAATAGTTTATAAAAAGTTAATTAAACTAGTGATGAATTAACAAGTGAAGATGAAGGTTAATAAATAATTAATTAACCTGCTGAGCTGGAGATCGAGATGAAGATGAATCGATGTATGTTTCGATGTGCTCAATACAATTAGCCATTGATTGGTTGATTGTAAAAGGGTTTTAGTTTAGGGGTTTTAGCAGGGAGGGAGGGACGAAGTTGTAGTTGTTGTGTTAGAGATGAAAAGAGAGTAGAAGCTAGTGTATGTGGGCTGATAATGGACTAATGGGCTGGCTCTATCCAGTCCAACACACTTAACAGCTTAGCTAACAAAATATTCATTGGTAGGAATGGCAATGGGGCGGGTTTGGGGCGGGGCGGGGCGGCTATCCCTATCCCTAAACCCGATAACAAAAATCATCCCCAAACCCGCTCCAATCCCCATTGGAGATCTTATTGGGGCGCCCCGTTGGGGCGAGATGCTCCCCCAAATCCGCCCCATTCCCCATTAGGGTCTTATCGGGTTATCTTTTTTGAGCGTGATGCTCCATTATACTCATGTCGTTTCCCGTTTACTCTTATTTTTTCACTATTAACAATGTCATTTTATGAAATAACTTGAAGAATCGAGAACCCATTAATATTCATTGTTATAATTCAGAACTTTTTTAGAATATTATGATACAAACCAAGCTTCTATCATCGTAATTTGAAATACTACAAAGATAAAAACTAACAAAAATTAGAGAATTACATTTTTAGTATGTAAATACTAACAAAATATTTTATGTATATACATATATGTATATGTATATATATTATATTTCGGGGCGGGGCGGGGATAGTGTGCCCCGTCCCCGCTCCAAACCCGATAAGAATCCCCGTTAAGGACCCGAAACCCGTCCCAAAACCCGATAAGCACGCCCCGCCCCGCCCCAAAAAGTTCGGGTTTCGGGTTTCCCCGTCGGGTTCGGGGTTTTTTGCCATCCCTATTCATTGGGTTATTTATTTTATTTATTTATTTTTTTTTCATTGAGCAATGTTATTTGTGAAATGCGGCTTTGTAAAAGGTTAACTGATTGAACCGTGAACCGGTCGGGTGACCAGAAGCTTTTTGAGCAAAAAACCCGGTTGAACCGTGACCCGGTGGCTCGACCGGGTCAATTAAAAAACCAGTTTTTAAAACATTGAAACGAGTTGACCTTGAGCTTTATTTGAGGCTTGTTTATTAAACGAGTCGAGCTTAAGCTTCATATTCAAAGTACGATTACACTTGTGACCAAGTTGAACCTAAGAAACACAAGTGTTTATACATGTTAATATAATTCGTATTATACATATAATAGATGCACTTATGTATATTTGTATATAAACGACCTTTAAATAAACGAGCTAAAGCCTGATGTAGTTAACATGCCGAGCTTTATTTCTTTTAAGACTATCACGAAAATAAATGGAGCTCGAGCTCACGAGCTCAAGACTTATAAACTTAAATCAGCCAAGCTCGAGCTTTGACGCGTTTCACCCCTAAAAGTAAGTAAGTAACATCCCAAGTCCCAACTAAACTTAAAGCGAATGTCATCCACTAAAAAATATGCAAAAAACAATATATTTAGGGTAATCTATACAGTTCAAAACGTTGATTTTACAGATGGAATCTCAAAATAAAACTTGAATGAAAACATGTACACTTTGTAAGCAATAACTGGATTCAAATGACTTCAGATAAAATTGCATGAAGAATGTTTAGTACGGCAGTGTTGTTTTAGTTTAATGTGTTACCACATCAAGTTGCAACATTTACGCTGTGTTCTTAAGAAAAAAAAAATAAATAAAGAAAGTGAAGGAAATAGGAAGTAAAGTAAGAGAGAGAAAGTAAAGTCACTTTCACCCCAAAAGTGGGGTGAAAGTTTTATAACTAAAATCTTAACACTTTCACTTACTTTCACTCACTTTACTTCCTTAAAAAAACTGGAGAACACAACTTTTATCACTTTCACTTTCCTTCCTCTCTTTTGTTTGTCAAGACTCAAGACCCACATTTACGCAATCTGAGAGAGGTTGTTACTCAATAACCTTTGTTCAAAAAAAAAAAAAAAAGAGTTAACTACATTTTTGGTTCTTGTGGTTTACCGGGTATAACGGTTTTGGTCCAATAGTTTAAAAAGTAACGGATCCAGTCCAAGATCCGATGACCCGTAACACTTTTGGTCCAATAGTTTTAAAAAAACGTGATATGACTGAAATACCCTCGAATTTACGCACAGAATTTGCATCATTCATCCCTGAGCTAACGGCCGTCAGTTCTCTTAGTTATCATGTGGCAACGTTAGTCCATTTAGCCAACAATCATTTGTCCGTTTTTCTTACGTTTTCATAAGGTTTTGTCCGTTTTATACGTTTTCATCCGTTATTAGTCATTTTCGTCCGTTTTTCTTACGTTTTCATAAGTTTGTGTCTGTTTTAACACGTTTTTGTCCGTTTTTCTTACGTTTTCATTTGGTTTTGTCCGTTTTTATACGTTTTCATTCGTTTTTATTCGTTTTTGTCCGTTTTTTCTTACGTTTTCATACTTTTTTGTCCGTTTTAATACATTTTAATCCGTTTTTTATACGTTTTTGTTTGTTTTTATTACGTTTTCATACGTGTTTGTCCATTTTAATCCGTTTTTATTCGTTTTTGTCTATTTTTCTTACGTTTTCATACGGTTTTGTCTGCTTTTTTATGTTTTCGTCCGTTTTTCTTACGTTTTCATACTGTTTTTTTCCGCTTTTTTATGCTTTTGTCCGTTTTTCTTAAGTTTTCATATGGTTTTGTCTGCTTTTTTATGTATTAGTCAGTATTTCTTCGTTAGTAATTTTTTTTTGAATTTTATTTTTCAAAAAAAATATATAAATTTTTTTTAGAAAATATTTGAGAATTTTTTTTTCAAATGTTTTTTTTTTTTTTTCTGAAATTTTATAGAAAAACAAATTTTGAAAAAAAAAAGTTATAGAAAAAAATTTTCAATTATTTTTTTTTTTAATTTTTCAAATTTTTTTATTCTAAAATATTTTTTTTCAAAATTTTTAAGAAAAAAAATGATTATACGTAAGAAAAATGAACGAAAACGTAAAAATTGACAAAACCGAATGAAAACGTTAGAAAAATGGACAAAAACCGAAAAAAAACGGATGAAAACGGATCAAAACGTGTAAAAATGTTTGAAAACTTAAGAAAAACGGACGAAAACGAATAAAAACGGACGAAAACGAATAAAAACGAATGAAAACGAATAAAAACGGACAAACCCAAATGAAAACGTAAGAAAAACGGACAAAAACGGATTAAAACGTAGTAAAACGGACAAAAATGTATGAAAATGTAAGAAAAACTAACGAAAACATACAAAAACGGAGAAAACTGATGAAAACGTAAGAAAAACGGAAAAAATTGTATAAAGGACTAACGATGCAAATAATCATTGGCTAAATGGACTAACGTTGCCACATGATAACTAACAGAACTGACGGCCGTTAGCTCAGGGACTAATGGTGCAAATTCTGTGCGTAACGGTGGGGGTATTTTAGTCATATCATGTTTTTTTAACTAGTCAAACCTATGGTCAACGAAAATTGGACCAAAAGTGTTACGGGTCAGCGGGTTCTGGACTAGATCCGTTACTTTTCAAACTATTGGACCAAAAGTGTTATACCCGGTAAACCACGGGGACCAAAAATTTAGTTAACTCAAAAAATAATGATAATAATACCCGATAACCACACTTTCGAAGGACAATCTTTTAACTTTTACGAGCATAAAGTTAGTAACAATGGCTCTGAGCATAAACTTTCGATAACCACACTAGCTTGGTACTGAGCATAAACTCATATTATGCAGGTGACTTCACCATATTATGGCAAGAATTTATTACTCCCGTGTACATGCCTGTGGTTATTGTGTTACTCGTGTTATTGTGATCACTGTTAAAAATCAAGCTGCCCTTATGTTCATAATGCTGACTTATTTTTAGCTTCAGACAATTCAAACAAGCACATGGTACGTGTTCTGTTACTAAATATTTGCAGCTGAAAGATAGTACACATATAACAATTTTTGAACCCTTAATGAGACCAAAACCGAACATCATTATAAACCTTCAATAGTCAAAAAAATTTGCAAGTTCAGTATTTGCAATAGTAAGACACTAGAATATTGTATCATCACAGGAAGCCTCTTCCAACAAGTCCATAAACCCTTTGCCGTCACTAGCATTACCAATCTCTTTATCAACCGATGCTTTCAAATGAAATCCATGAGCTGTTGCTGCTTCAAATCTCGTCCACAGTTCTTTCTTTAAAGTGTTCTCACCAGCACGCTTCCCTTTTAGAATTGTGGTGTCAAGATCCTTACACATTGGTGTGCTATCAATAACTGCTAATATTTACACACAGACAAACCAAAGTCAAGTGATCAATACAGCAAAATGTGAAAGCAAAGAAAGCAGAGGAGGAAATTCAATCCATTTGCCTAACATGGGTCGATTCAGGTTGATTATCCCCAAAAACTTGGCTAAAATGAAAATTGGTCACCTGGTTGAAAGTCAGCTAAAAGTGTCTAAATGCGTAAAAGCTCCTAAATCACTTTATAAAAAACATTAGATAACTTATTGTGTAAGTATAGACTTATTACTGTATAATCTTAACTAAGACACTTTATAAAAAAGGTTGCTGATAAGTGCGTCTTGACCTGTTTGCAGATGCATTAAAAGTTGCCCGTTTTGACCCGAACCCATTATGACCCGTTATCCTCCCCATCCTATCTAATTTGCCACCTCTAGATGCGAAGTTTACCTTTGTTACATGAAACAACACTTGTAAAACCACCAGCTTTAGGCACGTTCATATCAACATTCTTAATATCATCATCACTAGGCTCCAGTAGAACACACGATTTAGGTGGTGAGATATACCAATTCGGTGATGATTCCACAACTCTTCTTGTATTTCCCACTTTATGAGCAGTTCTAATACCAAAAAGCTCAGGGTATTTCAAAGCCAGATGTTTAGAAGGTTGAATGGTAGATGGTTCAGACTCTCCAGATCCTCCACCACCAACCGGATGCAGCATGGTTGGGTTTTTAGTGCCATTAATCTTGTTGCACCCTACAGAAGGAGGTTCTAGCAATATACAAGATTTTGGTGGTGACATTTTCAGGTAAGGAGTAGAATCAAGGAAAATATCGTTCTTCTTTTCAGTTTTTTCAGGAGAAGAACAAGCAGCCACCACTGGCTCGACAGTAACAATATTATCGGTTATCTTCTCGAATACAGATTTGGATGATGTTTTGATTCTAGATGCAAATGGTGTAGGTCGAGGCAGGGGTGTTAGCAGAAAAAGGTTTCGACTACCTTCTGGTGCGTGGTCAGCACGCCAAGATACGAGAGGTGAAGGAGAAACCAAAAAGTCAAACTTGTCAAACTTTGGGCTTTCAGGAACTTTGCTCTTATCCTTGTTTACTGTTGGAGCTATCTTCAAATTTGCTAAACAAGTTTCCAGATGATTTTCTGACCCTGTAGATTCCGTCGAAAGAGCTTTTTTGAATCTTGATACCCATGGCTGTAATTAGAATGCAAATGTCAGAACAAGAATAATACAGAAGACAGATAGGACATACAACAAAATGAACAGATACTGATGAGCGTATAATAATTCAACCTTTAGTGTTGTCTGCATATCATGCAATACATTAGCAAAAGATTCAATGTCCTTCTTATTCCTCACTTTTCGTTCTACTGCTTGTACAACAAGTTCGTCGATCTGCACATAAGTGATTAAACCATTCAGGTGTGTAATAGAAGACTTAAGATGTCTACCGAAAACCAAACTTAGAATTGTTTATACTTTATTGGATCTCAAACATTCAGCAGAACAAAATTGACTTTCTAAGTTTCAAAGGCGAATTGTCTCATTATTTGTTGCATGGTGGTAACTGAAAAGGGTGAATCATACTTCCAATATCCAGTATCATTTAACCCTCTACAAACTGTTAAGCTCGTGATGCGAACACACAATTTGTTTATCAGTTGGCACTTTTAAGTTAATTAATGTTCTTTTCCATTTTTGTGCAGATTATATTATTCTCAAAACTATACATTCTTCGATGAACAAAAAACTTAGATACTACAGACTTCAACAAAAAACTCAGACATGGAAGACCGTATCATAAGTCAATAACTGACGGTGCAGTGACTGTAATATGGAGTTAGATACTTGTCTAGTTCACATGAGATAGTTTACATTCAAAATCAGACAGATAAACTTTCCTTAAACTAGGGCAAGCCAAAGGTGGATTGTCACATTTGTTTAGGTCCATCATAACTACAGTTAAAATTTGAGTTACATTTTGTTTAGGTCCTGATGCCAATACACTATTCGCTTATTAGTTAGCATTTTTGTGATCTTGAATTAACTAGTAATGTTCTTTTCCATTTCTCTGCAGATTATAATCATTTTAACTATACTTACTTCAATGTAAAATGATTTGCATTTAAAGCTAATTCGTATAACTGAGGGTCAACACATAAACAGAAGAGCTTCTCTTAAGTCAATAACCGAGGGTGAACACATAAGAGACGCTTCTGACAGAAGCTATACTTGTCTAGTACTGTAGTTCACTTGAGATGGTTAACACCCGACAGTCAACATCAATCAGAGCAAGTCTCCTCATTAAGACGTCTACACATCCACTCTAAAACTAGTACTAGGCGACAAGCCACACGTGGCTCCACAGACTCTAACCAACAGTATGCAGATAGCCTATGCCTAAAAAGGCTCACTAAACTTATAAAATTCAACAACAAAAAGTGTCCTAAAAAGGCTCACAAATATTCGACTACACGTAATCCAAACAATAAACCCTCTCCAGTCACAACTAACCGTTACTCAAAAAACGATAAAGCCATTCCTCTCACCTATCCGGTGCGCGCGTAATAACTAAATACGACACAATTAATTAAGCTAAATTACTCATTCTTCTTATCAATTCATCAGTCACACATACTATTTAATCAATCGATACGAAACAAACACAATAATGAATAAACTCTACAATTACGTGCCCTAATTTCATAAAAATTAAATCCAAACCCTAACTTACATAATAATATACCTGATTCATAATGACAGATAGATCGGAGTGAACGAGCATAAGCCGATCGACCGAGTCCACGCCATTTCCGCAACCGCCGGGAGTTCTGCCCGGTTGATGTTGTGGTTTGAAGGCGGTGGCATTGGATAGCTCTCTGAGTGGCTTTCTGATTCTCGGTTTTGATTTTGATTTTGAGATTAAGTTGTTATTGGTTGTGATTTTAGGCATTTTTTGTGTGTGTGGTGGTTGTGGCGATGGTGTTTAACGGTAACTTTGTTATCCCGCTCACTTTTTGAATTTGATTGATTGGGGGGCTTGTCTGGAAAGTTCTTTCTCTATTTATAGTAGGTTTTTTATTTTTTTATTTGGGGTGTTTGTTTCGGCTTATATAGCTGTCTTATGGCTTATTTGATTTTCGGCTTATGTTTCATAAGCTTATTTTTAGTTGAAACAAACACCCATTTACTAAACGTTTTGTTGAACTGTTTTTAGGCCTTCTGTAATAGGGGTTGGAGGACGCGTTGTGCTTATAAAACCACCACCATAAGACGCATTGACCCTAAGTTTTTTGAGTTGTTGGTCATGTGCAAGACTGACTTGGATGTTTGTCGTGTGTGTGATGTTGATTTTTGGGAGGTATGTGTGGGGTATGTTTGATTGTGTAGTTGTTGGTCTTATTACACATATTTGTGATGATGTTAGGGCATCCACTATTGTAGTTTTATCAAAAGGTCTAAAACCAATATAAAGTTTTATCTTTCATTTTAACCATAGTGATCATTTGTTTCATGTACATGTGGCATGAAGAGGTTTATATTCTTGAACCTATTCATAATTTAATGCATGTGTTATTATGAATCATTTTAAGAGGTGTAAAAGGTTTATCCATAGTGAACATAGGTTTATAACATCAAAAGGTTTATAAATTAATGATTATGGACCTATATAAAGCTTCATTATTGTGGATGCTCTTAGTTGTAGAATGAAAAATTGATGTTGTGCTAAATTGATGGTGCTAATGTTGGTCATAATTACATTTTCCTAAAGTTTAATTCTAAACAACATGTTGTTATAAGAAAATATTTTATTTGATCACTTGTATAATCACTTTTTGTTGAAATTATTTTCATTTTTTTGGAATCATCATCCAATCAAATCAAAATCATTTATATGTGGTATTGTGATAAGCATCATTTGCTTGATCACATCCCAAATATCAGTCGTCTGCAAAACTCGTTTATCTTTTATATAATAAAACAAAACCTCAAGTGGGGACTTTTCCATTTCAAAAAAATCAAATCATACCTTATTTAGTAATAATTTTATTTAAAAAAAAGATTATTTTATTATTAGGTAACATTTTATATTTATCCATAACACAAGTAGAAGATAAATACAAAAAATATAGATAATATGCAATTAACAATATGATTAAAATTTTTAAATAATTATCTTTAATAATAAAAAACTATAATTAAACATCATAAATCAAACAAAACAAAGATTAAATTATTTGTTTTTTAATAAATAAAAATATATGATTCAAAAAAATTTAGAAAAAAACTCGCGTGTGCGCGGGCATTATAACTAGTATCATAATACAATATTTTTATTCTTACACTACTACACTATAAATGAAGATTATCAAAACGGCTTTTGTAATTTTTTTTTTTTTTTTTTTTTTTTTTTTTTTTCATATAACGTCAAAAAACTGCATAAATGTGGAAAAATGGAAAAAGTTACACGACTGGTTGTGCAATTTAGAGACCGGCTATAAGTGTCGACACAAATATGCAGAAGTATTAATTTGACAATATTTATGCTTATTTCCATGCAGAAGTATTAATTTGACACAAATATGCAGAAGTATTAATATCGGGCGAAAATTACGGCAGTACCCCTGCCAAGAGAGTTGTGTCCGAATCTACCCATGCTTTTTCCACATTTCATTTCTACCCCAACATGTCTAGTAAATATATACACGACATGTTCGACATACACGTGTCACAAATATAGAATTTCTGCAGCTCGAAAGAAAAAAAATTAAAAAATTAAAAACATGTCGCGTAGATTTCTACTTGAGATATATAAATATACGCGTGCCTTATTATTCGTTCGAAAGAAAAGGGTAGATTAAAAACTGAAAACATATGCCTTATTATTTTATTAATGTTGAGTCTCAAAATTATGATTTTCTAATTAAAAAAACTTGATGAATAAATTGCACATCATAAGTCAATGATTGACAGCCAAAAGATCCGTGTAGAACCAATTTTTACCATAGAACCAATCACGCAATATTAGTCACTCATTTTTTTTTATCAAAATAAAAAATAAAAAAATAAACTTTCACTTTTTTTTTAAAAAAATTAAATATCTCGCAAACCGTAAATTGTTACGCGAAAAAAATCCCATCGCGACGAGAATTAAATTATCTTTCTATAGACATGCATTGTTATATACTTTCGACGAACTTTTTTTTTCGATGAACTTTTTTTTTTCAAAATTTCTGCCCAGAAAAATCATATATGATTTGTAAAAATCATATATGATTTGTAAAAATCATATGTGATTCGTTAAAATCAAATTATATGTGATTTTTACGAATCATATATGATTTTTACAAATCATATATGATTCGTAAGAATCATATGTGATTTGTAAAAATCAAATCATATGTGATTTTTACGAATCATATGATTTTTCTGAGCGGAAATTTAAAAAAAAAATCGTTGAAAAAAAAAAGTTCGTCCAAAGTATATAACAATGCATATCTATAGAAAGATAATTTAATTCTCGTCGCGATGGTATTTTTTTTTTTTTTTTTGTAGCTTGAAGATTTACCGTTTGCAAGATATGTTGTTTTAAAAAATTGTGAAAAATAAAAATAGGTGGCTATGATTAGTTCATTGGTTTTATGTCAAATATGAGATTTATATCCATCTCATCTCATGATCACTTTTACATGCCAATATTTGTTTTCTTCTAAGAAAAATAACATTAAGACATGTCATAATTTATGTATATATTCAAGAAACACAACAACATGTACGTCCAAACACGGTTCTATAATTTGGATTTAGTGTTTAATTTCCTAGTGACATCATTATTAAGCAAAGAAACAAAATTATTGTTTATAGTTGAAAAGGATTGTTGAATGGCTATCCAAATACGCACTACAAGAAAATTGTGCAGTAATGACACAAAACAACATGTCGTGTATATTTATATATCTCAAGTAGAAATCTACGCGACATGTTTTTTATTTTTTAATTTTTTTTTTCTTTCGAGCTGCAGAAATTCTATATTTGTGACACGTGTATGTCGAACATGTCGCGTATATATTTACCAGACATGTTGGGGTAGAAATGAAATGTGGAAAAAGCATGGGTAAATTCGGACACAACTCTCTTGACAAGGGTACTGGCGTAATTTTCGCTAATATCGGTCATAATTAATACAGTATGCAGAAGTATTAATTTGACACAAATATGCAGAAGTATTAATTTGAAAATATTTATACTTATATGCTTTAACAAGACTCTCTTGTTAAAGACACATTAATGGAAAAATATTAATTTGACAATATTGCAAAAGTAGCCTATTTATTTTTAATAATTAATATTTTTTTCCTTTGTTTTTGTGTGAGTGTCATAAACTGATAAGAGCATTTTTATATTAACATGACGGGAGCTCGAACTAGTTTAAACAAACTAAATGGAGATAGCAAAAATAAATTTCCATAGTCGGTCAACGTTTGGTCACTTTATAATGAGTTATTTTTATACTAATACTAATGATGATCACAATTTTTAATGGTCTCACATCATCGACAACTCATCTTTCTCTTCAACACTACATGCTAACCAAAAACAAGTAATAGTGACTGCTATGGTGACTTAACATGTTTTTTTAAATTAAAATTTCATTCATAATTAAAAAAAAAATTACAATAATAATTCAAATAATTAAATAAACATTACAATAATAATTCAAATAAAATAAAAAAACATTATAATACAAAATAAAGTGATTCTTATTTTTTTGATGCCAAATGTGTTTCACTAAATTGGCTTTAAGATTTAGATGAGTTTCCTTGCTATTTATTTCTTTAATAAGTTCTAACATATTTTCTACCGATCGTACGGGACCATCTTCACGATATACTTCCTCCAGAAAATAGTTAGCAGAGATTGACATCACTTGGTCTTGTATAATCATATTATGTAATATGATGCAAGTTTACATCAATTTCGTAATTCTCCTAAGACTTCGCGACCATGCGAGAGTTTTTACTATAGCCCAATTTCTCTTTAGTACGCCAAACGCTCGTTCAACGTCTTTCCTTGCTGCTTTATGCACGTTCTTATACCTTATTCGCTTCGTATCATTCAAGCCTGGCTGTGAAATAGACTTAATAAGAACAACTCGTTTCGAAGATATCTTGTCAGGAAGATAATATCTCAATCTATAATTCACGTCGTTAGCCACAAACGGAACCTCTGGTGCATTCCCTTGTTTGAGATCATTTAAATGAGTCGATTGATTTATAATTGATGTTGTTGCTTGAATCAACAACACTAAAGAACGCATGCCAAATCCATAAATCTTGTGAGGCAACCGCTTCTAATAAAATGAATGGGTCTAGGCCGAAATCATCCCTACATAATTAACCACGATGTGCAACTGGGCATTGAGCCCAAGGCCATTTAGTATATTCGATGCTTCTTAACATCCTAGGAAACCCATGTTTCAGCTCGTGAAAAGCATATAGTTTTTCGACATCGGTTTGTGTAGGCTTTCGCAAAAACTCCTCTCTATATAACTGCACAACCCCATCATATAAAGCGTCGAGACAATCACTAGAAGTTTTACGACCAATTTGTAGATATTCGTCTAGTTGATCAGGAACGGCGCCTTATACTAGTTGACGAATTGCAAAAGTACACTTAATCAACGGAAAATGCCAAGTTTTCTTGTACAATTAATACGGTGTTGAAAATACGGCATAGTATCAGTTAAGTCTCGAATAATGCTTGTGAATAGTTTTCGGCTCATTCGGAACCATGTACATAATGATTTTTTCGTCGTACAGTGAGTTGTCAACGAAGTAAGCCACCACTAAACGATCATGAGCACCGTAACGATCTCTTTCTACCGGCACTCGTGGGTTTTTTGGGATTCTATAAGTGGAAGCATGATGAATAATTAAAGTGATGTCTTTTATGAACTCGAAGGTTAAACTATTAACCTCATCATCTAGATCATCATAAAAATAATGATCGAAATTCATATTTTTTGAGTTGGTAAATAGTTGATAGAATGAAGAAGAGAAGTATGAAAAATGTAGAAGAAAAGTGGAGTTTTACATAGAATAAAGTAGTAGGTGATTGGTTTTGTCCATTATTTTATTATTATTATTATTATTATTATTATTATTATTATTATTATTATTATTATTTTCGCGCACGCTATTTCTTTTAAACTTATTTTGTTTATTTGTAGTCTTAGCGAGGGTGGTTTAGTTTTTGTAGTAGGTGATGTAGAGCAACATAAAAGAAATTTTTCAATGGCATTCTTCAAGTAAATGTGCATTTTTTTTATTTTTTATTTTTTTAATACTATATTTTATTACGTCATTAGAACTTGTTTTTTTTTAAGATAAGTATTGTTTATATTTTTACTCTTGCTAAGGTTTAAATATTTGTTGAAAGATAAGCTAAGGGCTTATTCTGTCATATTGCAATACTTGTTTTTCTTTTTGTGTTTGTGTTTTTTCAGGTATTATTCTAGTTGAGGGACTGAAGGTGCATTATTGGAAAGATGAAGGACTGGAGGAGCTCAAGTTTTTAAAGTTCAAAGTCAAGGCTATATAAAGATCACTTCTCACCTCTTTTAGATTATTATCAGTTTAGGGTTTACTGTGTGCGATTTACACACAGTTGTTCATTGAGTTGTTAGTTATTTTCTGTTTGTATCAAATCTTTTGATATTCTTTGTATTGTAAAAACATAATGAATCAACCATGGGGTGGTTGGTTGGGTTGATTCTAAATAAAATCTGTTAGGTTTTTTCTTGATTTGATCATAGCTTTGTATTTTTAACATGGTATCATAGCCAGGTTTGCTTTGATACACATTTTTTGATCTAAAATCAATTTTTATAAAAATTAGGGTTTCAATCGATTTGGGGGTTTTCTGTTTTCTGGTCAGATCTTACTAGATCTTAGTAGTATTCGATCAATTATTGATTGAATCGATTGTTCTGGGTATCAATTGAAGGTCAATTGATTATTTCAATTTTTAGGGTTTTCCAAAAAATTGGGGGTTTTTGTTCTGGTGTCTTGTTTAGAGATTAACTTGTGTTAATCAGTCTTGTTTTGGTTGGATCATTGACTCTGGTGCAAGTCAACATATGACTTATACAGTGTTAAACATGTTCAATGTGATTGATGTATCCAACTTAAATATGACTGTTGGTCATCCTAATGGTACTAAAGCTAAAGTTACACATATTGGAAGTTTAAAATTAACAGATAAATTGGTCATACATGATGTCTTGGTTGTATCTGGATATCAAGTCAGTTTGTTGTCTGTTCACAAGCTTAACAAGAACAATAAATGTAGAGTCATTTTTGATAAAGATGTTTGTATTCTTCAGGACTCTGTTCTAAGGACCCAGATGGGGACTGGTAATCAAAGTAATGGGTTGTACTTTCTAAATACAAGTACTAATCTGAATAAAAGTAATAACACTCAAGTTTGTTGTTTTTCAAGAACTATATGGCATAACAGACTTGGTCATCCTGCTGACCAAGTTCTTAACATACTTACACACAAACTTAAAATTGACAAAGATTCTAAAGTTGATCCTTGTGATGTGTGTCATAAGGCTAAACAAACTAGAGATCCATTCCCTTTAAGTGAACATCAAACCACTGAGGTTGGACAGATTGTTCACTTAGATGTTTGGGGTCCCTATAAAGTTCAAAGTAGAGAAGGGTATAAGTACTTTCTGACAATTGTTGATGACTTTTCTAGAGTTGTTTGGGTGTTTCTATTAAGGGGGAAAACTGAAATTTATTCACACATTGTAACTTTCTATAACTTGATTAAAAATCAATTTGATAAAACTGTAAAAGTTTTTAGAAGTGACAATGGTACTGAATTTGTGAATCAGAATATGGATAAGTTTTGTAAAGAAAATGGTATTCATCAACAAACTTCATGTTCTTATACCCCTAAACAAAATGGTATAGCAGAAAGGAAACATAGACACTTATTAAATGTGGCTAGAGCCTTCATGTTTCAAGGGGGGGGGGGGGGGATTCCTTTGAACATGTGGACTGAGTGTGTTCTAACTGCTGCTTATTTGATTAACAGGACACCCACATCTGTTTTGTCTGGAAAGTCACCTTATGAAATGATATATAAATGTGAACCTAATCTCTCTCTTCTAAAAGTGTTTAGTTGCTTATGTTTTTCAACTGTTTTAAATAATTTTGACAAGTTTTCTTCAAGGTCAGAGAAATGTTTTTTAAGGATATTCTTTTGATAAAAAAGGTTTTAAGTTGTTCAGTTTTGAAACAAAAAAGATTTTGTACTCAAGAGATGTAAAATTTTATGAAACTGTGTTTCCTTTTAAGCACAGTTCAAAAAAAGAAAATTATGAGTTTCATTTTCAAAATACTAATGGTCAAAACTTTTTTAACTCTGGCCTTGGATCATCACATGATCCATATGATGATAAGAGAGAGAAAGAATTTGTAGAGGAACCTGAAAAACAGATTCCTGAACAAAGTGAAGGCATAAACCAACCTCCACATGGAGGCTCATCTGATGATATCTTGAAGGATGAGGTGGTGCATCCTGATATCACAGTTAATGTTAGCATTGGAGGTGAGGAGAATGCAACACTTGAAGAAAATGATAAATTATCTGAGGGTGATGATGATTACTATCAAGAATTTAATGATATGTTTCATGATGTTGTGGTAACACCTGTTGTGACACCTGACAGAGAGGCTAATATGAGAACTTATATTAGGAAGTCTAGTAGAAAAACTAGTCAACCAGTTAAACTCAGTGATTATGTATTGGACAATAAGGTTAAGTATATCATTGATAGATCTGTGAATTATAGTAACCTTAACAAAGAAAATTATGTGTTTTCTACTAATCTTAATAAGATTGTTGAACCAAAAACATATAGTGAGGCTTCTAAAAATCCTAAATGGATTGATGCTATGAATCTTGAAATAGAAGCATTAAACAGAAACAACACTTATGAAATTGTTGAACTCCCTGCTGGGAGAAGAGCAATTGGTTGTAAGTGGGTTTGAAAAATTAAATATAATTCTGATGGAAGTGTGGAAAGATATAAAGCCAGGCTTGTAGCCAAAGGCTATAATCAAAAAGAGGGTATAGATTATGAGGAAACATTCTCACCAGTTGTCAAGATTGTTACTGTGAGAATTATTATAAGTATTGCTGTACAAAATAGCTGGCCTTTATGTCAACTTGATATTAATAATGTTTTTTTTGTATGGTGAATTTGATGAGGATGTTTACATGCAATTACCAGAAGGGTATTTTGATAAAAATGACAAAAGAGTATGCAAGTTAAACAAATCCTTATATGGTTTAAAGCAAGCTCCTAGAAAATGGAATGAAAAGTTAACTAGTGTGCTTAAAGAGAATGGTTTTCATCAAAGTAAAATTGACTTTTCTTTGTTTACCAAGTCTGAGAATAACGTGTTCTTAGTTCTGCTTGTATATGTTGATGATATTGTTATTACAGGTAACAATGTTACTGAAATTGAAAAAGTTAAGCAGTTTTTGAGAACCAAATTTCTTATAAAAGATTTGGGAAAACTTAAGTATTTTTTGCTTGACACAAAGAAAGTATTGTTTGGAGTTACTCAATGAATTTGGTATGCTTGCATGTAAACCTAGTAAAACTCCTATTGAATCTGTTAATGTATCTGATAAAAATAAGCTTAAAAGTGTTGATAAAGATGAGCCTTTGCTTGGTGTTAATAACTATCAAAAGCTAGTTGGAAAACTCATTTATTTGACATTGACTAGGCCTGACTTGTCTTATGCAGTTCATTGCTTAAGTCAAGCTATGCATAGTCCAATGCAATCTCATTTAAAATTGGCTTTTAGAGTTCTAAGATATCTTAAAGAATCCCCAGGCAAAGGAATATCTTTTAGTAAAAGTGGTGATTGTGGTATGAAAGTGTTTGTTGACTCTGATTGGGCTAAATGTAAGGTTATTAGAAAATCAGTAACTGGTTTTGCTGTTTATCTGGGCAATAATCTTATTTCATGGAAAAGTAAGAAGCAATCTGTGTTGTCTAGATCTTCTGCTGAAGCAGAGATCAGGGCTATGTGTAATGTGACTTGTGAGATTATATGGATTTTGAAGGTCTGCAAAGATCTTAATGTGCAGGTTGATACACCTGTTGAGATGTTTTGTGATAATAGCAGTGCCATGCATTGCTACTAATCCAGTGTTGCATGAAAGGTCAAAGCACTTTGAAATTGATCTCTTCTTTATAAGAGAGAAAATTTCAGATGGTGTTATCAAAACCATTAAAGTAAAATCTGAAAATAATGTTGTTAATATTTTTACAAAAGGATTAAGTGTTGTTGAACACAGAAAGTTTTGTGACATGATGAAGTTAAGGGATTTCTATAAGCCCTAGCTTAAGGGGGAATGTTGAAAGATAAGCTAAGGGCTTATTCTGTCATATTGCAATACTTGTTTTTCTTTTTGTGTTTGTGTTTTTTCTGGTATTATTCTAGTTGAGGGACTGAAGGTGCATTATTGGAAAGATGAAGGAATGGAGGAGCTCAAGTCTTTAAAGTTCAAAGTCAAGGCTATATAAAGATCACTTCTCACCTCTTTTAGATTATTATCAGTTTAGGGTTTACTGTGTGCGATTTACACACAGTTGTTCATTGAGTTGTTAGTTATTTTCCGTTTGTATCAAATCTTTTGATATTCTTTGTATTGTAAAAACATAATGAATCAACCATGGGGTGGTTGGTTGGGTTGATTCTAAATAAAATCTGTTAGGTTTTTTCTTGATTTGATCATAGCTTTGTATTTTTAACAATATTAAACTTAAAACTGATGGCTCAAATAAAAAACTTTCGTTTGGAGCGGTTTAAACATCAATACAACTTCTAAAACAAGAAATTTGTAAGTTATTACCCAAAGAAAAAGAAAAAAAAAAAAAAATAAAAAATCTTAGACCCCTCTTAATATAATTTCTGGCTCCGTATCAATCACTTGTTTAATGCTAACATGAATTCATGTCCTTATCATCATTGAAAATTCCTTCAATGCATGTGTTTCTACCACACGTGACTTTTGGACTTACGTCTTACATACAAGGTCATACAAAGTAAGGGTGCGTTTGGTATGAGGGTGTGGCAATAAAGTGGGCCCAGGAATGAAAGAATAATTCATGACAATTTAGGTGTGTTTTGCAAATGAAAATGTATTATAAGCCCCACATTTATATATCCCCTCATAATATATACATAAATTAATTATTAAAAAACAAAACCATCTTACTTTCTCTCCAATAAACTATTTATTAACTATTAAAATAAACTTTTTAATAAAATATTTTTTTTCTTACCTCATTTTCTTTCATTCTAAACCGAATCCAAATCCGATTCCAAATCCTTCTACAAACCAAACGGGTAATATAAGGATATCGTATTACATTGATATAAATTAGGTGGAAAATATTGGATGAAAACTTATCTAGTCATCTTTCTAATAATAACCGGTTTCAACAAGTTTTACTACTGGTAATGGTATTTTTTGAAGTAAGTTATTTAGATGTGAAATTTTTTGAAAGTAAATTGTTATTTTATGGACTTAACCTGGTAATAGAAATATTTAAGGGTGAGCAAAACGGATTGCGGACCGGACCGGACCGAACCGAGAAACCGGCCCAAACCTATTTCAGTCCTGTCCTTGGTCCACACTTTACCTTATGTTCACTTCTCGGTCTAGTTTCGCCCGGTCCGATCTTATGTACAACCAACCATTTTGCCTTCTTAGACCAGACCGACTGAAGAACTGGACCGAGATCCTTGGTCCGTGGTTTTAGGCTAAATCGGTCTCGGTTTGATCCGAGGTTTTTTTTTGTTTTTTTTTATCATCATCATCATCATCATCATCCGATCCGGGTTTGACCTGATGCTCACCCCTACTAGCATTATAAACTAAAGTAACAAATATTTCCAATATGTACTACAAACTTGAATATTATTGACTGATATGCATGTACACATCAAATAGACGTGTTAGACATTTGCGCTGACTATACTTTTGGACTTATGTCTTACATACAAACTACATATATATGCATAATTAGTATCACTGTAACACCTGATCAGATCAAACTCGATAAGCATTCCAAATGGCAACCGAAAAATTCTTCCAAGAACTAGAATTACCTCAGCAAAAATCTCAAGATGGCGTACTATTCCCAGCCGCATTATCGCCTAACTACAGTTCTGATACGACTGAAGTTGATCTATATGGTTTCAAAGAGGCTATAAGAGCTAATAAGACATGGCTCGAGTCTCTTTTAAACAAAAGTGGCGTTATTTTCTTTAGAGGCTTTCCTGTTAATTCCCCTTCTGACTTCAACGACGTTGTTGAAGCTTTTGGCTTTCCTGAAGCGTTTTATGTTGGTGGTCGAGCCTCTCGAACCAAAGTTGTTGGCAGGGTTTATACTGCGAATGAATATCCTCCTGATCAAGGAATTCCTTTCCATCATGAGATGGCTTCTATGTGTTTCTTGATTTTTTTTCTTTATTCATTTTTATAGACTAAAATTGCTAGCTTAGAGCCATATTTTTTCAATAGTCACGGACGAATATAACACTTTATATAATTGAGACTATGACAGGTTCCAGATTTCCCCTCCAAACTATTCTTCTTTTGCGAAGAAGAACCGGGAAAAGGGGGAGAAACACCAGTAGTTTTGAGTCATATCATATATGAAAAGATGAAAGAAAGGCACCCAGATTTCGTTGCACAGCTTGAGGAGCATGGATTGACATTTATAAAAGTAGCAGGCGAAGAGGACGATCCATCATCCTTTACGGGCAGTAGTTGGAAGTCCACATACAAGACCGAAGACAAGAATGTTGCTGAGCAAATGTATGTTTCTGTAAAACGACCCAACTTTAGTAAGGGGTGTTTGGGACTGCTTATTTTAAAGTGCTTATATGCTTGAAAAGCAAAAGTTTTTCCCTAACTGCTTACTTGCTTAGGTGTGAGCAGATAAGTACTTAAATAAGCAATTCCAAACGCCCTCTTAAACCATCGCAATATTTAACCACGGCCCATTTCAATGCTCCATTAACAGGGCTGCTAAACTAGGAACAAAGCTGGAATGGATAGGAAATGCTGCAAAAATTATAACGGGTCCAGTGCCAGCCGTCAGGTTTCACAAAGAGACTCAGCGGAAAACATGGTTCAATAGTCTTGCGGTTAGTTACAATGGGCCTGCAAGTGATCAAAGTAATAAACGTAATACATCAGTGGAGTTAGGAAATGGTGACCTTGTGCCTGATGATGCTGTGAAAGATTTTCTGAGCATATTGGAAGAAGAGTGTGTTGCGATACCTTGGAAAAAAGGCGATGTTATGCTTGTTAATAACTTAATGGTTCTTCATAGTAGAACACCATTACTAAAGCCGCCTCGTCGTATACTAGCTTCCCTTTGCAAGTGATTAGAGGAGTTATCAGCTCAATGAAGTATCTGCCTATTTATTGCAACCAACAACTTTTTTAACCAAATAATTAAATAAACATTACAATAATAATCCAAATAAAATAAAAAAACATTACAATAAAAGTTAAACCGATCATACGAGATCATCTTCACGATATACTTCCTTCGGAAAAATAGTCGGGAAAGATTGTCATCCCTTGGTCTTGTATAATCATATTATGTAATATGATGCAAGTATATATATACTCCCTCCGTCCCAGTCAAAGTGTCTTGTTTTGAATTTTCAAAGTCTCTTGTTTTAATTTTTGACCTTAAATATATATTTTTTTGTTATATAATACTTGATGAAAAATATACCCAATGAAAACACATCTAAAACTAAATCAATTCATATAACTTTCATCAAGTTTTATATAACATAAACAAAAATATTTACAGTCAAAGTTGAAAAACAAAGACTTTGAAAATTCAAAGTAGGACACTTTTAGTGGGACGGAGGGAGTATCAATTTCGTAATTCTAGTAAGACTTCACGATCGTGCGGGAGTTTTTACTATAGCCAACTTTCTCTTTAGTATGCCAAACGCTCGTTCAACGTCTCTCCTTGTTGCTTCATGCCCGTTCTTATACCTTATTCACTTCGTATCATTCAAGCCGTGAAATAGACTTAATAAGAACAACTCATTCTAGATTTATATTGTCAGTAATATAATCTCCCAATCTATAATTCACGTCGTTAGCCATAAATGGAACCTCTGGTGCTTTCCCGTGTTTGAGATCGTTTAAATGAGTCGATTGATGTATAACGTTGATGTCGTTTCTCTAATCAGCAACACCAAAGAACGCATGCCAAATCCATAAATTTTGTGAGGCAACCGCTTCTTAAAATGAATTGATCTGGCCCGGAATCACCTCTACAGAATTGACCATGATGTGCAATTGGGCATTGAGCCAAATGCCATTTAGTATAGTCGATGCTTCCTAACATCCCAGGAAACCCATATTTCAGCTTGTGAAAAGCATATAGTTTTTCGACATTGGTTTGTGTAGGCTTTCGCAAAAACTCCTCTCTATATAACCGCATAACCTTATCACAAAGAGTGTAAAGACAATCACTAGAAGTTTTACGACCAATTTGTAGATATTCACCTAGTTGATCAGGAACGACGTGGTATGCTATTTGACGAATTGCAAAAGTACACTTAATCAACGGGGAAATGCTAAGTTTTCCTGTACAATCAATACGGTGTTGAAAATGCGACACAATATTAGTTAAGTCTCGAGCTTGTGAATAGTTTTCGGCTCATTCGAAACTCATACAAAATGTTTTTTCGTCATATAGTGAGTTGTCAACGAAGTAAGCCACCATTAAACGATCATGAGCACCGTAACGATCTCTTTTTAGCGGAGGTCGGATTTTTTTTTTTTTTTTTTTTTTTTTTTTTTGGTGCAAAAGGTGAACTTATATTAACTTTTCCAACCAATATGTACAAACTTAACAATAGAATGCAAAGAATTGGACAGCCCCCAATTCCATACAAAACAGAGCAAAACATAGCAATACTACTATCATACTAACAGATATCTGTCAAAAACCATCCAAAGCTAACTGATAATACACTCATCAGATTCCATTGACAGACCAAAACACAATTCATTCCTCCTTTTGTCATAACATACAGTCACATTTTCACCTTTTATGCACCTTAACCATCTAGCTACATTTCCATCTTACCCTCCTCTCATGCTCACTCAACCAGCACCCACAACAAGCATAAGAGAGATGGGTTAATGGCTTCACTAGGCACCCATAACCGGTCGTGGGTTTTTTGTGATTCTAGAAGTTGAAGCATGATGAATAAGCAAAGCGACATATTTTAAAAACTCGAAGGTTAAACTATTAACCTCGTCATCTAGATCATCATAAAAAAATGATCGAAATTCATATTTTTGAGTTGGTAAATAGTTGATAGAATGGAGAAGAGAAGCATCAAGAAATGTAGAAGAGAAGTGGAGTTTTATAGAGAAGAAAGGGGGGTAAAAAAAAGTTTTTTTTTTTTTTTTTTTTTAATAGAAAAACTAATCCCGACGGCTAGAAAATAAATGATAAGGGGTGCAATTGTTTTGGTAGGGTAGCTACCAAAAAAATAAAATAATAAATGACCAACTAACTAAATAAATAAATAAAGGAAATCATAATTTTGAATTTCTTCATCTTGCTATATCATAGACCAATCATGTGTATACCCCGATTAATTTGAGTATGTAAATGGTAGCGATATAAGGTCAAGTGGTACACACAATTGGTTTATAATACACCAAGAAGACAAAATTCAAAAATATGATATGCCAAAAAGAAAAGAAAAAAATTAATACGCTCACAAAGTTAGAAAACATAGCAAGTAAGATACATAAAGATGCAAAAATTTCGATTTGTGATGCATACGATACTAAAAGAATGGAACTGGAAATAAATGAGCATATAATAGTCAGAACGAGTAAGAATATGTAAGACTTCTCTTATATATGAGAAGAGAGTAGGTTTGTCATTTAGAAAACAAAGTTCTAAATTTTAAAATAGGCTCATGAAAAAGAGCCAAGTTAGAATAAATTTGTAAAATAGCAATTAGTAAGAGTTAATTACATAAATGTTCACTGTGGTTTGGTGGTTATTTCACTTTCAGTCACCGAAGTTTTTATTTCACTGATTCAGTCACTGTGGTTTGCATATATTACGGATCCAGTCCAATTCCGAATAAAATGACCAAAAAGCCCTTGTCATCTTCCTTTTCAAATGAGTAAATTACATAAATACTATGGTTTGTCTATTTTTTCATATTTAGTCCTTTAGACTAACGGCCGTTAGTCCTTTATACATTTTCGTCCGCTTTTACACGTTTTTGTCTGTATTTACACGTTTTCATCCGTTTATACACGTTTTCGTCCGTATTTACACGTTTTCGTTCATTTTTACACGTTTTCATCCGTATTTACACGTTTTCGTCTGTCTTTACACGTTTTAGTCAGTATTTACACGTTTTCGTCCGCTTTTACACGTTTTTGTCAGTATTTACATGTTTTCGTCCGAATTTACACATTTTCGTCCGTTTTCACACGTTTTCATCCGTATTTACACGTTTTCGTCCGTATTTACACGTTTTCGTCCGTTTTTACACGTTTTTGTCAGTATTTACACGTTTTCATCCATTTTTACACGTTTTTGTCAATATTTACACGTTTTCGTCCGTCTTACACGTTTTCATCCGTATTTACACGTTTTCATCCGTTTTTACACGTTTTTGTCCGTTTTTACACGTTTTCGTCCGTTTTTACACGTTTTCGTCCTTCTTTACACGTTTTCATCCGTATTTACACGTTTTTGTCCGTTTTTAAACGTTTTCGTCCTTTTTTACACGTTTTCATCCGTATTTACACGTTTTTGTCAGTATTTACATGTTTTCGTCCATTTTTACATGTTTTCATCCGTGTTTACACGTTTTCATCCGTATTTACACGTTTTTGTCTGTATTTACACATTTTCATCTGTTTTTACACATTTTCATCCGTATTTACACGTTTTCATCCATTTTTGTCTGTATTTACACGTTTTCGTCCGTTTTTACACGTTTTCGTTCATTTTTACACGTCTTCGACGGTATTTACACGTTTTCGTCCGTTTATACACGTTTTCATCCGTATTTACACGTTTTCATCCGTTTTTACATGTTTTTGTCAGTATTTACACATTTTAATCCGTATTTACACATTTTCGTCTGTTTTTACATGTTTTCATCCATGTTTACATGTTTTCGTCCGTTTTTACACGTTTTCGTCTGTATTTACACTTTTTCGTCCATTTTTACACGTTTTTGTCTGTATTACACGTTTTCATCCATTTTTACACGTTTTTGTCAGTATTTACACATTTTCGTCCGTATTTACACATTTTCGCCCGGTTTTACATGTTTTTATCCGTGTTTACACGTAAAAAACGGATGAAAACGTGTAAAAACGAACAAAAACGTGCAGTAACAGACGAAAATGTGTAGCTATGGATGAAAACGTGTAAAAACGGATAAAAAGTGTAAATACGGATGAAAACATGTAAAAACAGACGTAAACGTGTAAATACAGATGAAAACATGTAAATACTAACAAAAACGCGTAAATACGGACGAAAACGTGTAAATACTGACAAAAACGTGTAAAGACGAACGAAAACGTGTAAATACTGACAAAAACGTGTAAAAACAGACAAAAAAAAGTAAATACATATGAAAATGTGTAAAAATAGATGAAAACGTGTAAATACGAATGAAAACGAGTAAAAACGGACGAAAACGTGTAAATACAGATGAAAACGTGTAAAAATGGATGAAAACCTGTAAAACGGACGAAAACGTGTAAATACGGATGAAAACGTGTAAATACAGACAAGAACGTCTAAAAAGGTGTAAATACGGTTGACAACGTGTAAAAACGGACGAAAACGTGTAAATACTGACGAAAACATGTAAAAACGAACGAAAACGTGTTAATACGGACAAAAACGTGTAAAAACGGAGAAAATGTGTAAAAACGGACTAAAACGTGTAAAAACGAACGAAAACGTGTAAATACCGATGAAAACGTGTAAAAACGGACGAAAACGTGTAAAAACGGACGAAAATGTGTAAATACTGACGAAAACGTGTAAAAAGGACGAAAACGTGTAAATACGGATGAAAACGCGTAAAAACGGATGAAAACGTGTAAATATTGAGGAAAACGTGTAAAAACGGATGAAAACGTGTAAATACATACGAGAACGTGTAAAAACGGACGAAAACGTGTAAAAATCGACGAAAACGTGTAAATACTAATGAAAACGTGTAAAAACGGACGAAAACGTGTAAATACGGACGAAAACGTGTAAAAACGGACTAAAACGTGTAAATACAGACAAAAACGTGTAAAAACGGATGAAAATGTGTAAATACGTACGATAACGTGTAAATATGGACGAAAAGGTATAAAGGACTAACGGCCGTTAGTCTAAAGGACTAAATGTGAAAAAATAGACAAACCATAGTGACCATTTATGTAATTACTCATTTGAAAAAAAAGATGACAAGGGCTTTTTGGTCATTTTATTCGGAATTGGACTGGATCCGTAATATATGCAAACCACAGTGACTGAATCAGTAAAAAAAAAAACTTCAGTGATTGAAAGTGAAAAAACCACCAAACCACAGTGACCATTTATGTAATTAACTCGATCAATAATATTAGCAAATACAACGTAATTTATTGAACGTGTTCACATAAGAGATTGTGATATTTATTTATAAAAGACATGATTTTCTTAACAAGCAACATAATTATAACACTAAAACCTATGGACCCTAAGCCCACAATTAGGCTTAGGTCATAACCAAGTCGTCTAACACTCCCCCACAGTTTGAGCGGGAGGAAACCAAACAGTCAAACTTTATCGAATGTTGAAATCAACTTCTTGTTTTTCGTCTTTGGAGTTTTATTTGCTTCATCTTGTTTGTTTATTTTCACGAATGTGGAGTTGTATTTGGTGGCAAAGTTAGGTACTGCTTGACGACTTCCTTTTTTTTTTTTTTTTTTTTTTTTTTTTTTTTTTTTTGTCTTTTTTTACGTCACAACTTTCTTTGCCTTTGGTACGAGCTACAATTTTTTTGATCAACTATTTTCTTCAAAGACGAAAATGATCTTTGGCGTTAAAACAATGAGTTATGTTGATAAGATAAAAGTAGTTGGTTGATGACTAAATCAACATAATATGAGTGTGTTTTCACAGCTAGGGTTGTCAAATAAAAATAAATTAAAAGGCTAAAAAAATAAAACATAGAAAATAAATATGTTAGGATCCCTCTGAATCATCGGCAAGTAACCGATGACCGGATAATTACAAATTTGTGGTGGGTTGTACATAAAGCTCTGATAGTATCAGAGCTTTATGTACAACCCACCACAAATTTGTCTGATACCATGTAAAATAGCAAATTGTAATTTTATCGAATGTTTTCACATAAGAAATTGTGATATCTATTTATAATAGACATATGTGTAGAACCCTGTAAAAATTTCTTGTTTTAATAAATCATTAATCATCGTTATCGTTTCTAATCCCCATTATTTCGGGAAAATTTGAAATTTTCTTATTATATTAAATTGTTGTTGTCACAACATAATATAATTCACGAAATAACGGAACCAATTCTCGACACATTATTAAAAACTTAAACATTTCATTAATAATAACTAATACTCTCCTAATCCTAATTAACACCTAACCGGACCCTTAATAAACTTCGGCCCAACTTCCGGTTACTATTCATCAGCCCACCATTCAAAGCCCAAATCAAAATCTTATTAATTCTTAATTATGCGACTTAGTAAACATGCTATGAATCGTCCCGTTTATTTCTAATTCTTACACACGACTTACGTATTTTATTTTCTCATATCGTTAACCTCCTAGCCAACTATTAGTGTGTCAATTCTCACATCCATACGTTGAGTTTTGATACGCTTTTAAGAGGCAAAGCGTTTAGCCATAAATCAACCCAAACGATTAATAACTAATACAAATCTTAACCGTTTTGATCTCCGTTTGTTCTTATGAGTTCCTAAAAATATTTCTAACATGTTTTCATGTATAAATATTAAGTATGATCAGCTAAGACCCATTGAAACACGAATGAACAAATCGTTTGTATGTTAAATTGGATGCCGACATGCTTATCAACTCACAAGGACAACTCTCACTTATTTAACTCTCTCAAACTCATTTTATATGTAAGATATTCATCCTAGGAGCTATGTTACTGACATTGCATAGTGTATCATGTCCCTTGCAAATAATTTGAACCTTACGTATACAAATCTTCACTATATTTACTCCCTACTCGTTCCTTTCATTTCCATTCATCACAAACCGTTATTTTGCTCTCTACTCATTCTAAGATACCTAAGAACAACCAAGAAAACTTTGCAAGATCGTTGGAAGCTAGAAGTTGTAATCGGGTTTGATTATACGATCCATTTTCCAAGCTATCTTTCGAACGAGAACCATTCTTGTGTTTCTTTCCTTCAATCTTGACTCTCTACCACCTTTAAAGGTGTAGTAAGTTGTTTAACTCCTATCTCAATTCATACTACACGTTTATTTCATTCCATGCATCATGTATTATAAGTTTACGAACGTATATAAGCTTTGTATTCATTTGTACGTACGTATGATCATATAGAAATTTATATGTGACTAGCCTCTATCTTGGAAGGCCTAGGAGTCACGTAACATGCATAACTTTTGTTAAAATCTAATATACATGCATCATATTAACTTGTTTTGAACCATACTACACGTATAAAAACTATATATGTTCAAGAAATATTACTAAGTTATTTTCATATAATTACAAACGTTCCATGCACCCTACAAACACCTCGTATATCTTTTAAATTCACGTAACAAACATACTATATTTTTCTACGATCCAATAGACCACCTAACTAGCAAATAATTTCGTATATACAATATGTAAAAATAAGCTAGTTTCGACACCTAAAAACGAGCAAAGCAAACCGACCTAAAACTAGTTAGAAACTAGTTAAAACATACGATTTGGCCCTAAAGCCCAATAAGCTAAAAATAAGCTCTTTGAATAAGCTAACTATCTAGACCTTTTTGATATAGAAATAGAACATGAAAAATGATATTTTTGATGAGCCCAACTCATCTCACGATGTACGAATCTTAAAACGTTAACGGGCCAAGTTTCAAATCATTAAAAGCCCATTTATGAAAAAATAAGCTATTTTTACAAATAAGCAGTTGAAATAAGCTTTTTACTTATTAAATAAGCTACGGAAAATTTTGTATAATTTTTCTAATGATTTTGTAACTTTGGACTAAAAATGTAACGCGACGACACCCATAAGGACTAAAACTGCCAAAGGTTAATAATAAGGACTAAAACTGTAAAAACAAAATCATTAAAGTAGAAAATGATATATTATTAATTTCCAAGCTTAGAATTGATCATTTGATAATTAGAGGACTATAAATGTAATTTATATATAAAAAGGACTAACGGTGTAACGCTAACGTCGTTAGTATAAAAAGTGTAAAAACTGGAAAAGGACAAGGACCCACATATTATATTTGACATTCATATTTATTTTCTATTTTTCGTCACCCCCGTCACGTCATATGCATTTTCATTTCATTTTATTTATATATTAGTTAATTTTACGTTAATAATATATATAACGATATTTTAACAAATTATCTTTACGTATTATCATCATCATGGTTAAAAATGGAAAAACTTTGAAAATAATAACATAACTTGTCATATCATTATAAATATAAGGATTTCATTTGCATATCATCTTTTCATCATAATGATTAAATATTATTAATCGTTATTCAGTTACCAAATAGTATTTTGTCAAATTCTCAGATAGATTTATTTATCAGGTTCCTTATTGAAGACGTTTCCATAAATCATTTCCATAATCTCATCCAAATTCACTTTTCATCATCTCATTATCAATCAAGGTGAGTCATAGCCCCAAATTTCCAAATAATTGTTTTAAACTCTGTGGGGGAGATACATGCTACATATACTTTGATAAATTTATAAGTATATGAATAAATTACATGATTCAAATCAAATTCCAACTTGATGTTATCTGATGTGGTATATGATCTAAGATGTGATACTTATATTTTTCTGGCGAATTGTTTAACTGAAATACTGAACTCATATGATACTGAATACAAGATGATTATTGTGACATGCTGTTTGACTATACCATACCATTCTGAATACAAGATGATTATTGTGGCATGATGTCTGACTATACTATACTATCCTGAATGATTCTACTATCTCAATATGATAATTCTATGTTCCATCAGAAATAATTGCTAGGAAGAGCACCAATACATTATTTGCATCATTTCCCTGATATTGCCTAAGTTACCTATATCGCCAGAAAGTCCCTCTATCATGAACCATTACTCACTTTCGACAGCGAACGCGAATATAGTGGACAGCTTCGAAACCTGTTAAGGCTTGACCTCCTATCCCACTAATACTTGACAGAAATGCTACATGCATGTGGTTAGTCGTATTAGTCGTGATACACTATATTCGTAGACAAAAATAGGAATTGGCACATCACCTATTATTCGAGGGCCATCAATTTGATTTTGTTAAGTTTTGGATGTCATGAGGCTTTGGGCAATATCCATAAGAAAATATATGTCTTCAAACACATATATCTAGATTACAGTTGTATAGGTTTGACCATATTTGAAATCATGAGTTCCATCTCGTGTTATGGACTATGATCTAGTATTAAAACTTGACTGAATATTTATATGATTTATCTGTGATTATAATCCACATCACCCGATACTCGTTCTATCACTAGCAGTGAGTTGTGAATACACAAGTTGCAAATGTTGTATGGGCGGGGTTTGCAACTGAGTGAATTCACAATGCCTTTGCTGTGTGAACATTCTTTAAAGACTTTTCAACTATTTAAAAACAAACTCTATAAACTCACCAACCTTTGTGTTGACACTTTTAAGCATGTATATCTCAGGTAATTAGCGGAGCAGGACAAGACACGGAGCGAGCATTTATTACTCTGATAAATTAAAATGGTGTAAAAATCAAATATGTCATTTTTACAAGCCTTTATATCTTTTAATGAGATTTTAAATCAAATGTTTCATCTTTTATCAAAAATATTATTTGAATGACATATAAATTTTCAAAACGTTTCTTTTAAGCCGTTTTATATGATTATAACTTCGATCCTCCCCGTAACACCCAAATTACTTTTCCGTTGCGACAAACATAAATTTTGGGGGTGTTACAATATGACTTTCTAAACAAGCAACATAATCATAAACCTAAAACCTATAGACCCTAAGCCCACAATTAGATGGATTTTTTTTTTAATTTTTTTTTTTTTTTTTTTTTATTATTATTATTTTTTTTTTAATATCTTAACAGGCTCACATAATCATAACCCTAAAACCTATAGACCCTAACATGAACTATAATCATATAGGCTGAGAACATAAGCTATCATAACATATAATCACCCGGGACTTGCAAAAACCTGTTATCAAAACACTTAACAAAGCATTTGCTGATTTTATGTAGCAGCCTATAAATACATCATTTTGACCGACTTAACTACATAACCAGGCCATGAGGCTAATTTTCCATGAAAGTAGACTATTTTCCCTTTCCGAAAAGGTATGGCACACTCCCAGGAGCTACGGTTTATCCGATATGAATTTTTTAAAGTTCGGTTCGCTGCACATTTCAGGATCAGACCTTGCTGCACTAAGTTGCACTTTTGACCAATTTAACCTCTAAATGAGCAAAAACTTAAAACATAACAGCTGAAGTATACTCATTAGGCTTTCCTGAAAGTCCAACCATGATTTAATACGAGCTACTATTGATTTTATATGATTTTTTAAACACGACTAATCATTGCTGAAAATTTTAGCAACTTATCTAACATCAAATATATCAAAATCTCATAAAGGGGTGCTTGGATTAGCTTCTAAATACATCATAAACACCTCCTAAACATCATAACCTGATCACTAACATAAGTCCATCATAAACCCACAATCATTTAATTCTTGATTAGGCCTTGTTTAAATTTGATGGAACTTACCATGGACTTGGAATTCTTCATCTTGAAGAAATATGATATCCTGCTTTGTTTTTGTTGTGAATCGAGTGAGGGAGGGAGATATATCTCCTCTAAACCAAATTATGTATAAGAAATAAAAGGATAAGGGCCAAGGGTATTTTGGTAATTTCCACTAATTTAGGCACTTGAACACAATTAGTCCCCTGTAGTTAGGATGTCTTGCAAGCTAAATCGTTTCTTGTTCACATATCAAGTCCCCACTTGCTATATTATTCATACCGTCAAAGTGGGACTTTTCTATTCATTCCACTAAAATGATAGATATATCCGTCACTACTTTATTTAAAAATCAGGATGTTACATCATGGCATGCTCTAAATATATTTTTGTAGCGCATGTATAGGTAGGGGTACGGCTGTCTACATCTCAACCTCCCCCATACACAGTGGAAGACGGTATTGACACCCATAACCCGTTGAAGACGGTATTGGGAGTTACTTTACTCTATATACAGTAGTCAGAACTATGTAAAATAAAGATTTTTTTTCCTTTTTTTTTGTAGTTTACCTAAAATCACGCTTATCGTTCTTGTTCGATTTTAATTACACCATTGATATCTAAATTTCAAGGTAATTGCATCGACGGTTCCTATTTTAAAAAATAGAGATCAACTGTGTAATAATATATAATTTTTTATTACACTGATAATCTTTACCATTGTTACATGGAGAGTCCCTATTTTTACATAATCAAGACTATCAATGATGTTAGTTTAAAAAATAGGGATTATGTATGTAACTAAAACCGCATATTAACGACGAGTGTGATTTTTGTTAAACCACAAGGAATTTTTTCATAAAGAAAAGAAAAAGAACTGCACTTAAAGAGCTCGGTGCAGTTGTTGTTATCCGCAAATTATATGCTCGCCACATCATTTACTCACGGTGAGTTCATAGCCCAACTACTCGTTTTAACTCTTTTATAAACTACTTGGGGTGAGATACATGCTACTTTTCCAATGACCACAACTGCTTGAAAACTATATACTGTACTATATCAAACTTTATTGGTACTTGAAAGTATGTGCTATATCAATCTTCATTGATACTTGGAATTACGTACTAGGAATTATGTGTTTAAAACTATGTGCTATATCATTCTTTATTAATATTTGGAATTATGTACTTCGAGTTATATGCTATATCAATTACTATTGATACTTTGAGTTGTGTACTATTATCATTGTTTCGATAGATCCTAGATAACGTTTTTCGATGTCATGAGTCATGACCTTAGTGCAATACTAAGTACATTATGACTTTTGTGAAATACATAAATGTCTCTTAAACTTGAAATCTTGTGATCATTACTTTTACGTACTTAAATCTATGAATTCACTCAACCTTTGTGTCGACGTTTTAAGCATGTTTATTTGAGGTCGTTAAGGTATGCGGCTGGCACGGAAGGGCATGAAGGAGCACGGATATTTAGAAGGCTATAAATTTTATTATCATTCGAAAACTTATGTGTTATGTAACCGTGAAACTATTGGGACCTATATTTTGTAAACTCTGATATTTCAATAAATCGGATGATAAATATTTTAAAACGATTCAATTATAGTTAGTTTTCTGTTATTATAATTATTATGCCATGAAGTAACACCCAGTTTGAATTCCGCTGCACTCACGAAATTGGAAGTGTTACAGGTGGTGGCGGTAAGTTGTTGTTGGTGATGGTGGTGAGTGGTGGTGGCGCTGGTAGTGAGTGGCGGCGGCGGTGGTGGTGTTGATGGTGGTGAGAGGTGATGGTGAGTGACAGTGGTGGTGGTGTAGGTGGGTAGTGGCGGTAAGTTGTTATTGGTGATAGTGGTGAGTGGCGGTGGTGGTGGGTGGTAGTGAAAGCTGGTGGTGGCGGTGGTGAGTGGCGACGGTGGTGGTGGTGGGTGGTGGGTGGTGGTGATATTTGGAAATTTCATGGACTAACGAGAAATGCTAACGAGCGTTAGCAAAATATATTAAATTACGTATATACCCATCACCCATAAGTAAAGTGTGTTGACAAACGAGAATTGCTAACGAGCGTTAGCAAAAAAGGACCAATCATGCAATTAACATAAAATGTTGAGACCAAAATTGTAATATTGGAAATTCGCGAATCGAACGTGGTTTGAGGACCAACGGTGTAATTTACTCAAATTATCCTTAACTAATTAGTGATCATGTCAACACTTAACACTAATGATACATATAACAAAAAATATTAAAAGTTTGATAGTTACAAAACAAATATTAAAAGTTGAGTACACAAAAAAGAAAGTGTGAAATTAAATAACTTTTAGAGCATAGGATACGGTCGCTCATGGCTTGAGCCATTGTCAAAAACGTGAGCCTACGGCGTAAGATACCATGCCGCAACTGTGCTGGTACGGCCTGGTGCCGTGGCCACCTCACGCGGCAGGTAATTTTTTGTTTTAAATTATATTTTCAACTGGGTATTGCGTTTGTGAGTGGGGTTTTGTGTTTTTGTTTGTGTTTGAAAATGTATATTGTTTTTGTGTTTAATAGTTTTTTTTTTTTGTTTTTTTTTAAAGTTGCAGGTTATTGGGCACAAGGAGGAAGGGGGAAGACGGGTGAATTTTTTATTTTTTTTAACAAAAAAGAAACCAAAGAACACTTGACACCTTGTACAAGCATAGGATAAAAATAGTAATTAATAAAGTTGAAACCAGGCAAGCCCACAATAATAAAAAGGAGGGTCCATGTTAAAAACGAGTTGGGTTGCCCGCGCGTTGCAGCGGGTGTGCTGCTTATAATTTTTGTGGTATACGTGTTTTGTCGTTTTTTTGTTGCCTAAAGTACATATAAGAGTACACCATGAGAATACAAACACACAATGGCAAATATTTTCATACTAAACAGAAATATACAATTGATGACATGAATTGCATTTACATGAGAATGAAAAGAAACATCAACCTCGCATACCATTACAATGCCTATTAAGGCTTCCAAGGCCGTGTATTTGTTTCCTTGCTTCTGTTGCTGATTTTCAAAAAGGGGTTTCTTTGCTGATTTGGCCCTTGTTCATCAAACTGTCTTTTTAAAGTGAGCAACAATCGAGGAAGTTGATTGAAATGGAAACATAAAATCATGGAATCGACAACAGATACAGAACCTTTGTAATAGCATAACTGCAACCTACGAACATGAAAATTGAAATGAAACTAACAAACTGGTCAATTTTCCTTGATCATGTAATGGCACAATTATGGTATAATCTGACTTAATAAAGTGCTCTAGTAAGCCAAATACGACGAAAATGATTCATGCTGTCAAAACTAATTTTTTATTGTTCCATAATTGGATAATTTAACCTCCTGCAGTCAACTTTTTACAATTGGTTTTTTTAGCTTACATTTTAACTTACAGGTCGAAAATCATTATCTACTTTGTGACAGCGGTTTGAGCTATTTTTTTTATCCCTAAGTGTCAAATAGTTAAGATTAAACATCGAATTATAGATGAAATGAGTCAAATAGGTCTAAAGGTATCATAAGTCTCAACGACACCACAACCAACCAAATCTGCAGGCTCACATATAAGAACCTGATATAAGCAGGTGCACCTTAATTCTCTAAATATTCGCAAGCAAAAACCAATGCACGCTTTTGTTTCTATATTTCACAACAAAGTTGGCCCTAAGAACACAAAGCATAAACTGTCAAACGTTATTATTTTACTTTTTCACTACTACTATTAAACATAATTTCCAAAACTGTTAATATCCACGTATTTCCCTCCGAGCATGCAAATACTGGCAATCACAACTTACATTAAATGATTTCCACCACCCCCCCCCCCCCCCCCCCCCCAATCTCGCAAAAAATATAAATAAATAAATAAGCAAAATGCTCTGCCTCTATCCAATAATTTTTGCATATTAACATTAACACACAACCATTGTTCATGAACATTAAAGTATATTGAAGCGAAAACTCACCTTTTAGTTCAGAAGCAGCATACGGACCAAGTTGTTGCTGATCTTGACCCAATATATATCACTGGACTTCACTGCTCACATCAAGCTAATGAAAGATTCTAATTATAGAATTAACACACAACGTGTGGTTATTTCCTCTTTTTCAAAAACTGTTTTGCAAAAGAAGATATTAAGGCTTACCTTGAGTTACATGAGAACTTGATCCTTGACCAACGTTGTGCACACCATCATCTGTATTAGTCTGCAAATTGGCTGTGTAATGATGCTGGCGCACACGGCTTGCAGTGACCTCATTCCTGCCTCTGTTTCTTTTTCGAGGTTATTGTGAACGGTTGTTATCATGTGCGGGTGCTCCTGTTGGCATACAAAAATATTATGAAAATCCAACTTAATCTTGTACACAAACAGCTCAGGTTCCAAAAACTGTCTTGCAAAAGAAGATACGAAGGCTTACCTTGAGTTACATGAGAACTCGATCCTTGACCAACGTTGTGCACACCATGATCTGAATTAGTCTGCAAATTGGCTGTGGAATGACGTTGTCGCACACGTGTTGCAGTGACCTCATTCCTGGCTCTGTTTCTTCTTCGAGTTTGTCGTGAATGGTTGACGTCATGTGTAATATTTGATTCAGCGTTATCATGTGCAGATGCTCTTGCTGTCCAAAAAAATATGATCAAAATCTAATTCAATCTTGTATGCAGACAACTCAAGTTCCAAATATTAGGCAATAATTTTTAGCTATGAAAGATTCTAATTATTTGTAAACAAAACTTATAGGCCAATGAAAAGGTTATTATTTACGCCTTATTACTTTCCAGTGTTTTTTATGCAAGTACAGACAGTTAAAGCATAAAAGAAGTAATTGTATATTTATATCTGGTTATCTTGATGTCTGTACTGTATACCATTACATGGCCAATAACTATCTGTTTTGTCTAGAATCAAGTGAGCAAACTGGAAAACTAATGGAATGCCAGTTAACACAAAAATACGACAAAGCATGTATATTGTGGCTCACCTGATATATGGAACACGGTACATTAGTAATCGCGATTATGACGTGTGTTTTTGTTCAATATCAATATCAGCAGCTTCTTTCCAGCCGAGTATTGGATGATTTGCTTCCCCCACCTGATGCTCCTCCTGTGACGTAATACAAAACAGCTTAAAGATTGCACCATAAGTTATTATCGAAATAATTATCAAAAGCTATTATTAAAATAATAACTATATACTAACAATAAGTCACTGTTGTTTAGTGACATTTCACAGCTTCCATTAAGTACATTTTAACCTCCATTTGACAACCAACGTCTTTTGCAGCTAAACTTTGGAACGTCAAGTATTACCTGTAGTGCATCTGATATAGTTCTGACAGAACCCGGCCTGCTCCGTTTGTGGGAACCAACTGACCCATAGCCAAAGCAGTAATAAATCCAACATTGTCTGACACACCTTTGTTGCCTTCAATAACAACATTAAACAAAACACATTAAACCTAACAATATCACAATATCCCAAATTTACGTAAAAAAATGAAAATTTTAAAACCTAGACGTAGGGCACAGTGCACACTCACCGATATTTTTAGGCATCTTGTTGGTTCATATCAGCCGCACCTCAAATGACCGTGCACCTACTTACAAAACCAATGAATACCACATCATAAAATTATCTTAATTGCATAAGAACCTAAAAATTAAAAATAAAAGAAAGCCAAATTCTTTGTTTTCATACCTGGTTTTTGAATCGCGAACTTAGTCAGTAGGTTTGGGTGTACCGCCTTTCTTGAGCCCACTGGAATCCTTGGTACACCACCACCGCCAATTCTACCGCCTCTTCTTCCCTTCAGATATAAGAAACTTAACGGCCATTCAAGGTTTAAAGAACCCTCCACTCACCTCATTTTTACATATTCGTTTTCAAAAAATAAAAGATACCAAACTTCCAAAACCTTTTTGTAAAAAAAAAAAAAAAAAAAAAAAAAAAAAAAAAAAAACATTTTCGTATCCAAACTCAGTCATGGGAACCCAGTTTTATTAGCAATCCCAGTTTCCAAATACATTCATTGCCAAATTTCTTTTACTGTATATGCTCTCACAGAATCATTACACCACAATTTAATTGATTTAATACCTGGATTCCCGTCTAAAAGAATTCGAGATAAGAAAGCACCGCCATTAGTGACCATGCTCGCAAGCAAGCACTCGATAATTTAATTATCACTGTGGTGTTTTCCAGAAATGTAGTCCAATAAAAAATTAGGCTCAGATTTGTATATGTTGGTCATGTCATAGAAGTATCCGAATTCCGCTACGGTTGCAAAGAAATCCGGTTGCATAGCACGAATATATGCTATGCCATCCGGTCATTGCCTTACCAAGTTAGGGTCGGAACATCTCGCCAAAATTACAACAATCATCACAGCCATAAAAACTTTCTTAACAACAATGTTACTTATATAATCCATGAATAACCGATTGTACAAAGGTGGAACAACCGCCATGGTTGCGTTAGTGTAAACGCCCCGCCAAGATACGGTCGTTCTCATACCTTGAACAATTTCAGTAACATAACCTACAACCAAACGAAATCGCTGTGGTTGTGTTAGTGCAAACACCCAGGACCTAAACCGATCCAAACACATTAATTATTGAATTTAATATCACACCTACAGTGATCTGTTAGAGGGTGAATAATAATTGGTTCTGATATTTCAAATAAACGACCCGCAGAGCTAGATAACCGCCACGCCTGCGTTAGTGTAAAACCCCGCCAAGATACGGTTATTCTGACACATAGAACAATTTCAAGACCATATAATCAATCAAAGTTCCTGATCTGTTCAAACCTAGGAACATGTACCACCAATGATACTTGGTTCAAAAGCATCAATGAAGCAAGCTTCCCATTTCCCGAAAATTGATTAACAATGCACTATTGCAACTGACAAAGCGACAAATGGTACAATACCATCCACACTTTTCCATCATCAACTACAAATAAAACAAACCAAAAGACATGAATTTTCGCTGTTCACATTAAAATACTTTTCGGCATTCACAGTAACCCTAACAATTGTTTCATGTAAGTATCATATACATATTAAAAAATAATCAGCTAACAGGTGAACACGGAAGCATCATCCGTAATTTACCGCAGCATATAAAGGTGAAATAAGGCAAATATTTAAAACAATTAAAACCCAAAACTATAACCATCTTCTAGTTGCCAAAATACCTAACATATAACAAATGAAAACATAAGTAGCCAAATCATCTACCCTAAATCAGAAACCCTAATTTATTTGGGCGAAAAAGAGAAAACAGTATCAAGGGTGCATAAATCAGTAAAAACATTAAAAAAAAAAAAAAAAAAAAAAAAAAAAAAAAAAAAAAAACCCATAAAAAAGAATAAAATATCACACCTGAGATCAATTGTTAAACGCAATTTCTTGAACCAACAAAGTTGGGTTGTCTCTTTTGATCAAACAATCAGTGACCTACCTAATGTAAAAGCATTTGGTCTGGAAACTTCTTTGATCTAAAAAGTAACCAAAAGCTAATATGTGGCTAGAAGAGATGTTAGGACTGTAGCAATGGACATTTGGCAATTAAACAACCAAAATCTGATTAAAATATTACCATCACTGTGCGTTTAACTGTGCATCCCCTCACAATCCACTGTAGCATAACAGTAGTAGGAACTCTGCCGGTTCGGAGCTGGGTTCAGCGCCGGTGGATGCATGACCCAGTCGGACCCTCTATTAGAGAAGGAGATGTGAGTGAAGGAGCACAGTAGAAGTCGGGTAAAAAGTTACACTTTCACAAACTGGGCCTCCAATAACCCGACTCAAATGCATGTGGGCTTAAGAAAATGTGGGCAAAGCCCGCTTATTGTTATATTCTTATAATTATAATAATTACACCATATGTTTTATTATTGAAAGTTATTTTTAATTAATATATATTGCTTTAGTTTTTTTTAAAAAGAAAAAAAATATATAAACACAATGGCAGCACAAAACTGATGTTATGCTAGTGTAGAGATGACACCACTTTTCCCATGGCACAACCCTTTGTCACCAAACATACCTAACCCTCTTAGACAATTATCCTTTGTATATTTTCTCTAAGATCTCAAGATATAGTTTCAAGCAATGTTCCAAAAATCGGTCGAATCGGCCGATTAATCGTTAATCGGCCATAGACCTTGTTGATTTTTGAAAATCGGTGAAAAAATCGGCCTATGCAAAAAAAATTGGAAAAAATCGGTTAAAAATCGGCTGAATCGGTCAAAAATCGGCCGAATCGGCAAAAAATCGGCCGAATCGGCCAAAAATCGGCCAAATCGGTCAGATTTAAAAAATAAAAATTTAGGCATTATACTTAATTTGGGGATCGTTTATTTCACTTATAACGCACAATGAGCCTCATAATCAGAATTGGAGCCTTTTATTGAGGTTTGGAAACATACTAGGATTGGAATCAGTTAAGATATTTAGTTTGATCTTTAGAAATACCCAAAACATGCAGGAAATGCCAATCCGATTAATCACCGATTAATCGCTGCAGGGTGGTCGACCGCCCGACTACCGATTCACGATTTTTGCAACATTGGTTTCAAGTTTCAACTACTTTGAGATGGTCATCATTTCGTCAACCACGTACTTTGAGAGTTTGAGGTAGTTATTGTTATGTACAAGATTTATTTATTAGGGTGCGTTTGATATCTCAAAATGGGAATAAGAGAATGAATTTTCATTCAAATCATTTGTTTGTTTAAGATGCAAATTTTTCAAATGTCGGAATGAATGATAGAAATGTTTCATACTCCATATACTTCAAAAGGATAAGGTATCAAAAGAGTAAGGTATGAATTTTTCATATCGAGGGGTCCACCACTACTATCAAACTCATTCCCATTGTGATTTATGGCGGCATACCAAACGCACCCTTAGAGTTTCCAAGTACAAGACATCAAGACATTAGACACTAAAAGATTTATTTAACATGTTAAACACAACCGGAGGTATAAGAAGCATATCCAATAATAAACAATCATCATGTTGAGTACTATAAGTCTATAAGCCGAATAAATCACAGATCACGTGCCAATTGTAACTTGACTTTGAGTATTATAACTTATAAGCCGAATAAATCACAGATCAATGAGAGCACCGTAAAGAGTGGATCTGAAACTAATACATTTCTGCATTTTATAAGATAAAGAGATACTTTCAATAGGAAGACTTTAAGGTTGTTGTTAAGAAATGATTTATTACAATATCACTTATGAATGATTTTCAGATGACAATTAAAAAAAAAGTGAAAACAATTAATCTCGAAAAATCTGATACACAACTAATATTTGATTTTGATGGAGTGTTTTCTTACAACCATTCATAGTAAAATGATATTTCTTAACTATGCATTAGGGTTGTTGTTAGCAAAACTAATATTTAATTAAAGAAAGAGTCCGTTGCAATTTTTTATTTATTTATTTTTTTTATTTTTTATTTTTTTTTTTAACACAAATCTGACAAAGTTGTTAGATAAAAAAGTGTCCCCAAAGGTTGTTACTTGTGAATTGTTGTAAATTATATATACTATTGTAACGTATAATTATGTATCTACACAGATTCATTAAAACTTGTCTATATTCGGAATATCTATTTTATAAGATAAAATAGAGAGTTAATTACATAAACTTTACCTGAGTTTGTATAATTTGATTCTATTAAGTTCATAACTACACGCGGTTGCTCGACACTCACATAACAGGTGTGATAATATGACGAAATGTTTCATTGTGTGTAAACCTAAAGGACCATGACACTTAATAGAAATTAATCATGAATGAGAATCAATAAGAAACAGTTAGCGTGAGAAATAGAGAAATAAATATGTAAATACATTTAGTCGTGTTGATTTATAGTTTTTATATGTAAATTAAAAGTATATTTTTTTGTTGATTGAATACAAACGGACGACTAAAAATAACCACATGTAGATTTACTGAAATTTCTAAGGTGATTTAAATTTCTAGTCTGAATTTTTCTTCATCGACATTTAAACTATGGTCTTATTATGTCCTAATAACGTTATTGAGTTTTTTTTTAAGGAAAAAAAAAATATTAATATGGCTAACTTTCTTTGGCTTAGGATCAAATAAAAAAAAATCTTAAAATGAGAAAGATGAGAAATAACTATAATCGCACATAGAGATGCACCAACTTGAATTGGATGCACCCATAATCTTTTAAATGCACCTTTTTCTAGCAAAAATTTAGGTGCATATACATATATTAAATGTGTTTTATCAAGTTAGATGAATTTTATGTATTTTTCGTCACATGCGATTCGAATTTGTTGCTAGTACTAGTGTACTACTTTGCATCGTTTTTACTTTAAAAATCACTTTCGAAACTAATTAGAATACATTTAAATAAATAAACAGGCCAAGTATCTTCATGGCTTTTGTTGGTAAAAAAGAAAATACCAACAAGCCTTCAAATGTATCCATTATTTCCATGGTTGCTGTAAACTTTTAAAAGTTTGTTCTTCAATTCGCATGGCTTGTAAGACTCTTGAATGATGATTGTAAGACATGTTTTGATGTTGTTAGATCCCTTGAAGCTCTGATGCCGCTGTTTCACAGGTTGATTGGGAGGATTCCAGGATCGATATGATCAAACAAGCAACATGTATAATCATAGAATCGAAATAAAAATAGAGAAACAAGAAAGATAGGTTGAACCCTATAACTGATATTGATAAATTTGAATGGGTTACTTGTTTACAACGAATTCCTATTCTATATATACAAGATGAATCGGTGCTTTAATGAATAGTCACACCGTTTCAATAAAAGTAAACGTTGTAATGTTTATAAACCTAAATAACCGTTGTAACCTAACTGCCATCTATTGGGTTTTGTAGGCCTGCGAATTTGCAACCCATGACAGAAAAGTTATGCGGCCTTTTCTTGTAAAACAAAAATTAATGGATTAAACTTTCCAACATATATTAAATGTGTTTTATCAAGTTAGACGAATTTTATGTATTTTTCGTCACATGCGATTCAAATTTGTTGCTAGTACTAGTGTACTACTTTGCATCGTTTTTACTTCAAAAATCACTTTCGAAACTAATTAGAATACATTTAAATAAATAAAGATGCATCTAATTCAAGTCGATGGATGTTAAATGTGTGATTAAACTTATTTCTTATCCCTCTAATTTTAAATTTTCTTCTCCCTATTCCAACTTTCTTTGGGGTTGGGAATCCCATTTACAAAGTACTCATTGCATCTAAACATAATCCAACATAACCACCTGAATTAGTTTCCATTGTCTATTCGCTTCTTTGCTATTCAGTAGATTTTGACCATTTCCTTATTACCTTATACATATATAATTTGTTGCAATTTTAAATTTCTTGTCTTCAAGAGATTACTGCAGAGGAAGAGCGAATACTCCAATGGGAAACGGGGACGATTTGTTCCTTGGAGATGCAACTATCATTGTTCAAAATCTTGTTGAGAATGTAGAAAAGAAAACGAATGACAACAACAAATTACCATCAATATACATGGCTCCCAGTACTCTCCGAAATCTCAGCCCAAGTTCATTTGAACCTCGAGTGGTCTCTATTGGCCCACTGCACAGAGATGATGCACAATTGCAAGCATTTGAAGGGCGGAAAGCTGGTTTTGTCCACGATCTATTTATCCGCTTAAAGTGTCCAAAAGAACAAACAATACAAACATGTGTGAAGGAGGTTTATACTTCAATAGAAAGAATCAAAGGATGTTATGACACACTGAAGCTCAGTGACAATGAACTTACAAAAATGATGGTAATGGATTCTTGTTTCATACTTGAATTCATTCATCAGATTTCGGAATTACATGATTCGAATTCCAAAATCATGTGGCTTGACAATCAAATACCCTATGACCTGGTGCTTTTAGAAAACCAAATACCTTTCTTTGTTCTTAATATCATATTTAAGTGCACTACCTTGCAAACTAGATCAAATGTCTCTCTTACTGAATTTATTCATCCACTTCTAAATTTCCCCAACCTCTTCCAAGAAAGGGAATTATTCGGCAATATTAGCCCAAATACAACTCCAGATCATATTCTTGGCCTTCTACGACACTTTTACGAGCCTAGAAGGGACGTTTCCTCATATTTTCCAAGTTCAACGATCCACCCGGTTGTTGAACTCGACTGTGCTGGGGTGAGCTTTGAGCCTCACCTAGATATGGATTGGCCTATGGCAATGGAACTGAAAATGAATAAATTTTCATGCTTTTCTTGGTCTTGGATCAAGCCTACTCTCAAAATGCCGGCACTGCGTATTAATCATTTCACTGAGTTGGTTTTAAGAAATCTCATTGCCTACGAGCAGTCTTCGGTTGTTCCTCCTTATGTAACATCGTATGCCATGGCCATGGACATGCTAATCGATAGTAAAGAAGACATCGCCATGTTGGTAGAATCAAAAGTTCTATTTAACCATATTGGTTCTAACGAAGAGGCTGCAAATATGATAAACAGACTGTGCAAAGAACTTGTGTGGGTAAATTTCTTTTACGGTGAACAGTGGGTAAAATTGGATGAACACTGCAACAGTTATTGGCGCAGAAAGATTTTCAAGTTAAAGCGTACTTATTTTAATAGTCCATGGAGTTTCATTGCTCTATGTGCTGCATTTGTCCTTTTTGTTCTTTCAGTGGTTCAGACAATCTTTACGGTTAATCCTATCGGGAGTTAAACAAATAGAAAGTTTGACAGTAAGTTTTATCTTCCTATGTTTTACTGCCAACATTTTCAAAGTTTTTTCCCACTCATTTCATAAAGTCTTCCACTGCGCGTTCTAGTATTATTAGCATGGATGTATGTTCCACGGAATTTATATCAATCTTGGTTAATTGTTATTTTTGGACATCATGTTAGATCATTTGAGGATAAGTTTCATTTCTTCCATTTGTAAAATTTGCGTTTCTTCCATTTATAAATTTGTGTTTCTTCCTTTAGAAAGATAGTTTTGGTTGTTGTAGCCCACATATTGAGGAGGGAGGAGGAGGTGATCACCTGTGCTTTGGTTATAGTCAGCCGCGGTCAGTGACCTTCAGGCCAATAGTGGTGTTGGTGGCAGTATGCATGTACAATATGCAATTTTACGCGGTATAAAATCATCCAGTGCATTTATCATAGCATAATTTACATTAATTCATCATAGTATAATGTAGAATAATTTGTATAAGAATAAAAGGGCTAACATACAGTAATTCAGTAAATGTACACACAAAAGAATACCTTTCTATATGAACTATCCATCAATCAATTACTTCATATTATAAGCAAGACCTTGCTTCCCAAATCAAGACCCGAAAACAAGTCTGGTGACGTATTCATAGAACGAAGCATTATTTAACAGTAACTATGTTTTAAAAGGCTTTAATAATGTTAGTTTAGGTTAATTCCCCATAATCTTTCATTTAGCAGTATAACCGAATATAAATACATGCATAGATCCGGATAGCAACTGCGCCAAAGGCCCGTGCATATAAAATTATAACTTTAGCTATGGACCTAACAATATATGATGCTAATACTCCTCCGCAGTTGGAACGGGAAGTGTTTGAACATTCAAACGGGAGCGAAACTCAAAAACAATGCAACACGTAGACCCTTAGTAAATATATCGGCGTACTGAAAACGCAAAGGGCAGATGAAGAACACGAACCTGTCCCTTAGCAACAAAGTCACACACAAAATGTATATGGATCTCAATGTGTTTAGCACGTTGTGTTAAACCGGATTCGCAGACATATACACTGCACTCACATTACCAGGCCACAATAAACAAGAGTAGTTGTAAAACATGGTTCAATAGTCTAGCTGTTAGTTACAATGGGACACATCAAAGTAATAAACGTAATACATCAGTGGAGCTAGGAAATGTACGATTTATATAACAAACAAAAAAAATAGCTTCTTTTTAAATATAGTTTGAAAACAATGTACACAATTCACAATTGTCATAAAAAAAATTTCACATGCACATGTGTCATTTAAAATAGTGAAAAAAGATACGTAGTATAACTTAATACTCCGTAAAATTTAATTGTCACAACTCATTTGTCACATATATGCGTGAATTTTCTTTTGTGAAAATATGTGAGTCTAGCGGTTAATTAAGTTTTTAGTTTTAATTTATATATATATATATATATATATATATATATATATATATATATATATATATATATATATATATATATAGTGTGAGGTTATTTTCAGAACCAAATAAATTACGAAAACTGCGAGAACCATTCTTAGCCTTTGATCAAAATAATCTATGGCTGAAAATAAAATGGCATTATTGTAAAAACATTCAAATTAAAGTGACATTATTTGTGAGCCCGAAGGGTAATTACGTAACTTTCAATGATAATCAATCACCAAAATATAAGGGGCAGTTATAATTTTATTTTAAAGATCTTATCACACATCCGGTCTCTCTTTCATTTTCCAGATCTGATCTCTCTCTCATTTTCTAGATCTGATCGTCGGACTATTTTTTTTTTTCAAAAAATCTTCCAAAAAAAACAAAAAATATCGAGATGAGTATTGTAGAGTCATATGTTCATCCCTTATTACTGGTCACAACAACATCAACAAAGAAGGTAGACCCAATTATGTTTAATTTAAAATCATTATATCTAATTTTGTCACTTCATTGGTTGTTACGTTTCATGTGTATCTGTTCGGAATGGATTTTGAAGTGTTGTTGTTATTTTGTATGTAGCTAAAAATACTGATTGGTGATTAGGATATTTGTAGTAATGTTTGTGATTGACTTGGTTGCGGCAGAATTAAAAAAATGCAGATTTTCTATTTTCTTGTTTTAGGGAAAAGATGAGGTGTGTTCTTTACTCTGACCCTAACTATATATATAAGTAGATATCGCTAGACTAGAAATGTCAAAAAGTCGTTCCGATTAACAATTTAATGAACTTCTCTTGTTTCATTTGAATAAATTACTACTGACCCAATGACAGATTACAATATTACATACCGAATCGAAGAAACATGATTGTTACATTGATAATAGGATTTTTGTTCTACTAATAATAATCTTAAAAAAATAAGAGTGTCTAGTCTGATTCTGACCACTGACTTTATGCTCATGGGTTGTATGTCTTTTAGGTATTTTTTAATTTGTTACAACTCCGATGGTTTACAATGTAGAATCTTTGTCTAAAGAACAAAAACATGGAAAATAATATTTTAGTGTCGAAGTTTGACAAAGGTAATGGCCTATGTATCTTTGAAGGCTTGTGTTTGTTCGAATAGTTTTAGTTTAGAATAATTCTACATCCACTCACAATTTACACAAAAAAATCCACTCGCTGACGTGTCAGCGAGTTGATTGGTTGGTTTTTTGTGGCCCACAAAAAACCAACCAATCAACTCGCTGACACGTCAGCGAGTGGATTTTTTTGTGTAAATTGTGAGTGGGTGTAGCACACCTCTTTAGTTTATGGCTTTCATTTTATTTCTTTTGTTTATATGATACCATTAGATTGTGGGTAATGTATTTGATGCCTTATGTGCATATGTGTTTTTACTGTTTCGGGGTTTAAATGTATTTAAAGTGCATATATGTTTTTAGTTTTGATATAAGGATGTTTTGTGTTTTATTATAAAAGAAGTGTGCATATGTGTTATTGAGTGCATATGTGTTTTTACAGTGTCTTGAATTTCATGCCTTTAGTGCATATGTGTTATTGAGTGTATATGTGTTTTTACGGACTCTAGTGAATTTGATGCCTTTAGTGCATATGTGTTATTGAGTGTATATGTGTTTTTACGAACTGTAGTGAATTTGATGCCTTTAGTGCATATGTGTTATTGAGTGCATATGTGGTTTTTACAGACTGTTATGAATTTGATGCATTTAGTGCATATGTGTTTTTACAGTTTAAATTTATTGAAAGTGCATATATGTTTTTAGTTTTGATATAAGGATGTTTTGTGTTTTGTTATGATTTTAGGGTGCACTTGTGTTTTGTGTATTATTTGTGTAGTTATAATCAGGTCTGCACATATGCAATGAGGATGAACTTGTTAAGGACGTTGCGCCACGTATGCATGTTGACGAGCAAAAACGAAAATGATGATACTATAATATCACTTTTGTTATTAAGTGATACAGAGCCGATGGAAACGATGAAGATGAACATGTTAGCAACAATGTTGCACATATGTAAATTGATGAACACGAGTGAAAAACGATCATGTAAAACACAAGTGCATAATCCAATTGTGTTAAATATTATTATTACACACATGTATAATCAATAAATTGTATTGATATTTTATTTTATTATTATTATTATTTTTAAATCATTTGTATTTGAATTGTATTTTATATGATATTTAATCTTTGAAGCATGTTTATGTTCATTGATTTAAATTTTGAACATAATTGTACACAATAGAAACATATGTGCAATTATCTTTATAAGCAAAACAAGTTTGAAGTATATAACAATTGTACATTATTAACATGTGTAAATTTACATTTTTTGAAAAAAAAAAAAAACACATGCGCACCTGAATCTTTTAAAAATTCATGCAAAAAAAAAAAAAAAAAAAAAAAAAAAAAAAAGTTCCTAAAATTAAGGGATTTTAAAAAAAACGAGATTTGTTATACAAAAATAATTTGAAAATGGTTTTTTACTATAATACCCTTTTGAATTAAATACTAAAATTAAATATCAAAAAAAATATGATTGGTTAATATTGGTTCTCGCAGTTCTCGCAATTTATTTGGTTCTGAAAATAACCTCACCCTATATATATATATATATATATATATATATATATATATATATATATATATATATATATATATATATATATATATATATATATACATATATACATATTTATCTATACTACTATATAATGTATTTGGGACTATTCTATAATTAGAAAGGCTTAAAAATTCAGACTTTTACTTACAAATTATGGACACAACCACCCCTAACAATCACCCCAACAATTTATAACCACTTCAACAACCACCCCCAACAATTTATAACCACCTCAACAACCACCCCAACAACCACTTTCCATCACCCCACCCCCCTCCTCTTCACCCCAACAATCCGCCCCCGCATCGCGCGGGCACCTTTCTAGTACTATTTATAAAGAGTGAATGACATTCTTGAAATCTTGAATCTTAAAAACTTGAAATCTTGAATCTTAAAAACTTAAATTAATAGGATTTGCTTAAATTACCCCTAAATACCTCTTAAACTTGACAACTTTTAAAAAACGCACATTATATTAATTTTAAAAAACACGTGTTTTGCATCATAGGTCAAACAAAAATCATGATTTCACAAATATAATTATTTGCTGCTATTTTCCGTTGATTTGCGCGGGTATATTTGGTAAAAACATCATATTTGTCTTTTGAAAACTTTCACGAAAATTGAAATAAAGAGAAATGATAAAAGTAAAAGAAATGCTACATATACAAAAAGTTTACAAAATTATATTAGTGACTTGTCAACCAAATGTGAAGGGTAAGAAAGAAGAAATTTAGATTATACTCCCTCCGTCCCAATTTATTTGTCCACTTTTAATTTTCAAAGTCTTTTTATGTCAACTTTGACCTTAAATATTTTTGTTTGTGTTATTTAATATTTGATGCAAAATATATGAATAGATTGAGTTTTAAGTGTATTTTTAATTTGTATAATTTTCATCAAATATTATATAACACAAATAAGAATATTTGCGGTCAAAGTTGACAAAGAAAGACTTAAAAAGTCAAAACTGGACAAATAAATTGGGACGGAGGTAGTAATAAGAAATGATTGGACCACTTATTTTCAGGGTGTAATTTTTAAACCTTTTCTGGACGCTCTCTAAAAGTAAAGCTAAAGTGTTGAAACTAACCAATTATACTGACTTTTAATGCCTGTGGTATTCCTTTTTTTCCCCCTTTCTTAATAAATAAGATACCGAGGGTCACATGAAGTAAATGTTGGATTTTGGTGAATGCAACTCAAATATTGAAAATATCAGGTCCACAACAAGCAAGCCAAGGTATGCTTTTATATTTTTACATATTTAGTGGGTTTTCGTTTATAAAAGGGTATAACTAGCAAGGTTTTCAAGATAGGGACTACCAGAATCGTTTTCGTCGTTGCAAGATCGTGATCGTAAGATCGGATCGGGATCTTAAGATCCTACTCTAATATTATTTCTTAATAGTTTTTGTAATATTATACAAATCTACAAATTATTATACATTATAAACACAAAATATTATGATTGTTTTAATAGAAATATTGTCCTAAATTATGATTACAAAATGTTTAAAAAGATTAGCATGTTATTTTTTGAATTCTAAGAAAAAAAAACAACCCATAAATTTATTAGTTTTTTATTTTGTAATGCGAGAAAAGTAAGATCGGATCGGATTAGATTTTAAGATTCGTATGGTTAAGATCGGGGTCTTATAAGATCTTAAGCTTGCAAAGATCCTATATAGGATCCGGATCGTTTTTGCTTTGCAATATCGTAAAATCGTAAGATCCTAAGATCAGCAACTATTGGTATAAGTGTTAAAAAGCAGTTTGGATCCAAACTACTTATCTGCATTAAGCATAGAAAATCAGCAGCTAAGATATAATTTAGCAACCAATAGGGTGTTTGTATGACTGTAGATCTGCTTTCTTTTTTTGGGCTCAATTGTTGATCTGCTTACTGTAAATTTAATTAGCAGTTACAGTTACAGAATTAGTTTGGAGTGTTTGGGTAACTGTGGTTGATCTACTTATTTTGGGGGCTAAATGAGCCCAGGTAGTTTATTAGCAGATTAAAGTTTCTTAAATAAGTTTTTTTGTCTTATTGAGTTATTGTATTACTTTTCACAAAATAGGCAATTTTAAACACTGTTTCTCAAAGTTCTTATTTTTAAGCGGATCTACTTATGTATGTTTAGTATTGGGAATTGATTGGCACACATTGATTTTTGATTGGGACACTCCAATTAACGCATCAGGCAGTTGTACCATATTAACAGCATGCTTTGATTACTTGTACCGTGAGTGTGCAAATAAAAAAAAGGAGTGTGCAAATCACCTCCCTTAGTGGAAGCATCCTTGGTTTTTTTTGCTATATTTTTTTTTATTTAAAGCTCTTATGTATGATGTTAATTATAATTTATAAACACTGTAAATTTTGTGATTGACTGCAGATAGAATTCGAATATAACCGGTATGGATTTGGCACGACCACTTATAGCGAGTTTCTATCATGGTGGTAATATCGAATACACGAATGGATTAGTCAAGCCTGACAAATCAACTTCAACTTTTACGGTTGGGCTTAGGAGAAAAATGGATTATTATGATTTTGTTAGTATGATCTGCCAACATCTTGGGGTTGAAAGAAGCAAGTTTAAGTTGAAAATCACTCTACATTTTGAACATTGTCGGGAACCTAAATCGTCCCCAATTATAAGTAACGAAACTTTAGACGTGATGTATTGCTTGGCAGAGAGAGATGAGAATTTTTGGGCTCATATTCATGTTGAAATGGAAGCTCGCAATTATTTGTGAACATTGTGGGGAGCCTAAATCAGCCCGATTGCATGATAGGGAGTTTGAGTTTGAGCCCGAGCCCAATCGTTGGTAGCCATCTTGATGCTTATTTGCATGTCTTTGCAAGTGGCATGAAAAAAGACTTCTTCAACTTCTATGTTTGTTTATTATGTCGTGAAATAAATTTTGTCCTGTGTTTCGAATAAATGTTAAACAGCTGATATGTCAGAATAATTGGTAGTATTTAATTTCTTGTTGAAAACTAATTCTACTTAGCATACAAAATGACTTTCTTGCCGTTTATGTTGGAACTTTTGCGTGTTTGGATATTTTCATTGCTCCAGAGAGGAAGTGGAATTGAAACACGGCGAGTTTATAAAGGTTAAACTCAATGTTTATTCAATTTAAAGACGTGTTTGTGATGTTTACTAATTAATCACTGCATCAACTTGCTACTTCTCATCTATATATCAACTTTTCTTTATACTAATAGGATGAAATTCATATCGATATATGGAGAGAAGCAGGGAATAAAATGTTCCTAAAGCTTGCGCTGAGAACCATAACTCAAACTCGACATGTTCTCCACTCATTTCACTCGATCTTTCCTATCCTGTGAAAATTGTTCAAGTAGGTAGTAAAAATGATATGGATGTCTACGTTTGTTATAATCAAGCATCAAATGTCAAGAAAAAAGATTATAAGTGATAAATGGTTTGGCCATATGCTGTTTATATAATTATGTTCACCTATTAAATTCGGTTTCCATTTGGTTTAAGGTTATTTTGGTTAAGCAGATGATTAGGCTTTGATCAGTTTGGCTCAATAATCATTTTTTGGCCCAGAAAGTTGTATTTATATTTACTAATTATAAGCCCAACAAACTTGTTTATTAAGGTTCGGGTTGGGTTCCTTTAAATATTTGTTTGTTGAATTTATGATGTGTTGTTTTTGGGTAAGATTTTGTCTATCATATGGAATAAGAAAAGTATAATTTACTAACTTAAAAAGATTGAATCCTACATTGCCTATAAATACTTTGGTTTTTAGGTTTTATTGCTTACGTCTTGATCTTGGTGAATGCAACTCAATCGAATATTAAAGATTTGAAGTTCATAACAAGCAAAGGTATGCATGCATAAACTTTATTTATATACGTCTCGATTATATATATGTTGTTTTGCTCTATAAAGCATAGACGTTAAGTATATGTGAGCATGTTAGTAGCTGTAACTCGATAATAAACCCTTCAAATTTTGTGATTAACTGTGCAGATAAATCTCAAATATTGTCAATAAGGATTTAGAACGGCCATTCGTTATGAGTTTCCGTATCTGTGTTGATGTCCAATACGTGAATGAGCTAGTCAAGCGTGGCGGTCCTGGCGGATTAAACTTAGTTTCACAGTTGTGGCCAGGCGTAAAATGCCTTATCACGAGTTTGTCAGTTTTTGATCTACAAACATGTTGGGGTTGACAAAAGTACTGACTTCAAGTTGAAAATTACTCTAGTCTATTGAGAGTGAAGAGTGTTTAGACATGACGTGTTCAAAACATGGGAAACCTAAGTCGTCAATGTATTTGCAACCTTTTGTGGGAAAACTACGCCTATTATGAGTGAAGAGACTTTAGACTTGATGTATTTCTTGGCCGAGAGAGATGAAAGTTTTTGGGCTCAGATTTGTGTTGAATTCGTGTGGATACCGAAAACATATTATTGAGTCGCCTATGAGCACAATCTTTGGCCGCTGCATTGACGCGTGTCACTAGTACAAAGACAACCTCCGGCGTCGACTTTTTTTTAACCGTGCCGACGTCATGACGTCGGCAACATACCTTCTCGACGTCATGTCGTCGGCAGAAACTAGTCGACAGAGCCGCGTCGGCAACGTCCCTACCAACGAATAACGCCGACGACAGTGCGGGACCCACATGATTTTTGGTCAAACGAATGGGGGTGTCCGACATTTTGTTACCGACGTCAGGTCGTCGGTAATGTAATAATTATTTAACGCATTAATTAGATTAACTTAATTTAGTCAACGAAAGTCAAATTTTTTTGTAAATGGTGCCGACGACATATAGTCGGTACCGTTTGAAATTAGTCACCATGTGCGTTATTATGCCGACGATTGGTAGTCGGCACTGTTTGAAAATAGTTAATATGTGTATTATATTTCCGACGACATATAGTCGGCACCGTTTGAAATTAGTCACCATGTGCGTTATTATGCCGACGACCTGTAGTCGGCACCGTTTGAAAATAGTTAATATGTGTATTATATTTCCGACGACATGTAGTCGGCAAGAAGTTATACTGCAGCTGCACAGCAGCTGCCCAGATTTTTGCCGCAAAATTGTGCAGCAAAAATCTACCAATTCCAGTTTCATGTCCTGCTCTCATAACAACACATTCCAACACAAAACAATGGCTAAAACGACTATAAAGTTTATAACGGTTATATATAACCACTAAACAATTAATAAACTTTACAAAACGGCCATAAACTTTATAACACCCTCAAAATACATCATAAAGTTTACAAAACGGGTGTTATAATCGCTAAACGTAGCTACTATATCTACAAATGTTGCAATATCCTAAGTGTTCAAAGATAATAAGATTGGGGTCGTCCGGACATAGTTCCAAAGACAAAAAAACACAAAATAATACCTCTACAGCCCATCGTCGTCATACAGCCCCCTCGTCGTCATCCTGATCATCTCCCGCTGCGAGAGCCACTCCCGCTGCCAGAGCCACTCTCGCTGCCAGAGCCACTCTCGCCGCCTGAGCCCTTCGCGGGAGCGCCTGCGCCGCCTCCAGCTGCATGACGAGAACCACTCTGGCTAATAAACGCCTCCCATGTTGGGTTTGTCGGGACAAAACGTGTCAACAACTCAAGCTGCTTCTCAGTTTTCTTGGCTTTCTTTCTTTCTTTCTCATTCTCTTTCTTAGCTTCATCCACTATCGTTTTAAATTCATCAATCTTCTCCTGAGCTTCAGCAAGCTTCCTGTCAAGCTCGGACGTACCTATAAACGAAATAATCAAAATTTAAAAACGGTCATTTCAATACATAAGATTATCCAACTTTAAATACCTATAAACGAAATAATCAAAATTTAAAAACGGTAATTTCAATACATAAGATTATCCAACTTTAAATACCTGGTGGAGCTGGAGGCGGCAAGTCTACCCGTGGCCTCTTCAAGAAGGGTACCACCTTGCCAACGCCGGGTATATGGCCACGCTGCTTGCCCCCGATTACCCGAGCAAATATCTCCTCCTCCGTGAGGCACGGCTCGTCTGCCGGCATATCGGATCTAGGCTCCCGTAGTCGGACCATCTCTTCCTGTGTAGTTGAAAAAAAATGAGAAAATTAATATATTAGTCGGGTTAATTACTAGATTATGTTTCAATAAATCACTAAGTGCGTGTTTGGAATAAATAAATAAATAAATAACGATACTTACAAACCGAGCACGAGCCTCGTCCTGCAACCAAACACCATTCTTGAAGTGGGTGTCAAGATAGGTATCGAACATGGACGGATACCGGTGGTCCTCGCTGTTCTCGAACTGTATAAATATATACACATGCATATAGGATGAAACAAATTAAAATGACTAATCAAACACCATATATATTTTATTTAGTACAAATACTTTTAATTAATATATTATTAAAATTAAATAATCTTATAAAAATAAAATTTGTCTTACATATTCGTGTCGAGATGCGGCAAATGATTTCGAACCGTGGCGGCTGAGAATCTTGTTCTTCTTTCTATTCTCTTTGTTCACAGCCGATCGTGTCTGGGCCTTCTCCGTCATGTACTGGTCGACATACTTGTTCCACTCAGCCGGCTCCAAGTTCGGAAGAGGATTTCTTCTGATCTCGTTCACTCTCGCAGCCCCACCCTTTCTCGTAAAGTAATAGCGTTTCAGATCATGTTTATTGTCACGGTATCGGGTGGCGAAATATGCTGTGAGCGCCGACCGAATGGTCTCCCACTCCGGTCTGGTCTTGTGGCGCTCCAAATTGAACATACACTGCAATCAAATATAGTTAAAATTAATATAAAGATATAAATAAATAAAAAAATGTTAATAAATTTACACATTCAAATAATTAAATATAGAGATATAAATAAATAAACAAATTTAAATAAATATGCACATTTAAATAAATAAACACGATAACATAACAATATATATAAAAGGAAAATGAAATAACTGACCCCGACGCTTGGAAGGAAGTTAGCCGTCAGCTCCGGTTCTATATCGTACCAGGAGTCATAGTGTAGCGGCAGCTGTCGAATGAGCTCGCCGACGTAATTGCCAAACCATGCTTGGTTCGTGCCCACATGAGTGTAAGTCCCCTTATCACCAATCTCAAAGTCAATAGACTGTAGGCCACGAAGTCTCACGGCAGCCTTGAGCTTCACATTCTTATTTTCTTCGCGTGGTCGTTGCCTACCGCCATTCTGACCTCCCCTACCCCTGCCTCCCCCTGGCCCGACCTCCTCGGCGGGGTCGCCCTGATCCTGCAATTGGAGTGAGTGAAAACGTCATAAAGTAACTTATATAGATATATGTATATATATATATATATATATATATATATATATATATATATATATATATACACACACACACATATATCTATATATATACATAATATGTGTATATATATACATATATATATATATATATATATATATATATATATATATATATATATATATACATATATGTATATATATATATATATATATATATATATATGTATATATATATATATATATATATATATATATATATATATATATAATCTAGAAATTCTTACCACTAGCACGGTGCCCGCCCTCAATCTGACGGGTAGGGGAAGGTGGTGGATCATCGGCACCGTCACCACCATGACTCCGTGCAACTGCTGCTGCCATCTGTAAAAGTACAAGTTGAGTAACATATAGAAATTCGGGAACAAATTAACATAAGCATGCACACATTCAAATACATACACATTCAAAAGAAATATACACTTTTAAACAATCCATAACAATTTCATTAAAATAAGTGTCGTTTTACAAGTTACATTTTAAGATCAATCTGCACAATCAAAATCACTATCATAAACAACATTAGTCGCAACTTCAACTTCATCATCAGAATTGTTTGCGACTTCATTATCAGAATATGCTAAATCATAAGGATCGTCGTCTTCATCATCAATAAAATCATCGTCGTCATCAACAGGAATGATTGGTGGTGGTGCCTCAACTAACGTTGATTCACCATCGATATTTAAGGTTCCAGGTTCCAAATCATTCAAATTAGCAGACAGTTGGAGATCGGATGAGTTGTTGCCATGTATCACATCATCATCGTCTTCTACCACGATAACATCCCAGATTGTGTTGTGATTTACTTCTTGGACGACCTTCCAATGGAGTGGTCGTCTGGCAGGATCTTCAAGGTAGAAGACTTGTTTTACTTGTGTTGCGAGAATGTAAGGTTGATCTCCGAACGCATAGCTACATGCCAAAATTTGTGTCATGTTGTTTCTAGTGGTAAAACGTTGGACTCTACGGTTTTTGTTGCTTAAGTCGAACCACTTAACTCGAAACAACACAACTTTGAACTGGGAATATGCGAACTCCAGAATTTCTTCTAGTTGACCATAATACATTTCTCCCTCCTTCTCACCAGGTGAACAAATTCCGCTGTTCTGAGTTGTACGTTTTATATCGCGGCTGTGTACGTCAAACCTCACACCGTTGACTACGCAAGAGTTGACTGAGATTGGGGTCGGTGATGGTCCACAAGCCAAAGCGAATAAGTCGGGAGTACAGCTTGGGTCATCGGCTATGTAAAGTTTACAGATCTATGAAAAAAGATAAGAATAGATGGAGATGAGTAATAGTCGTTATTTATACATGGAAATACATACAATAAGTTTACCTTCGTCTCAAACCAGCTCGGAAATGCTTGTTGCATGTCGATATTAGGAAATTCGCTGAAAATATTCATGATATTAGAATAAATCGAAAAGATAACTTGGGAAACAGAAATTTCAAAATATAAACGCATACCTCTCGAACTCGTCCATGTACTTGTCGATCTCAGGACTGTTGTGAAGTACATACCATATCACTCTCTTCATTTCTGGGAGACCTAACTTAATCAATGTCTCTTTACCAGAATTGGTACATAGTGATCGGAACACCTGGAAATCACTGGTTGGGCGAGGACGGTCCTGAGATGCAGCGGGATGATTAAATTTTGTCCCAACACCACGAAAATAACGAGAACAGAAAGTTAATGCTTCATCTGCAACATAACCCTCCGCTATTGAACCCTCCGGCTTAGCTTTATTTCGGACATAGTTTTTAAGCTTCTTCATGTATCTTTCAAATGGATACATCCACCGGAATGAAACAGGACCGCCTTGAATAGCCTCTTCAGGTAAATGCATAACCAAGTGAATCATAATGTCAAAAAAAGCAGGAGGATATATTTGCTCGAGACTGCACAAAATACTGATCAACTGGTCTTTAGCTTTCACCATGTCTTTCACCATCAAAGTTCGGGCGCAAATTTGCTTAAAGAAGAAACAAAGCTCGATCAATGGTGTATAAGTTTGTGCGTCCAAGTATTGCTGAAGTCCATAAGGAAGTAACCGTTGCATCATTATATGACAGTCATGAGACTTCATGCCCGTTATATTGTTATCATCTTTGGTCACTTTTGACTTGAACTTGGATCCGAACCCATCTGGTAGCTTAACTGTTTTGATGTATTGACAGAAGAGTTTTCTTTTATCGGGTGTGAAGGAGTACTTTGCATGAGGCTTCGAGCACTTCCCGTTTTGTTTGTTTCCGAGCCACAACTCCTGTCGAATGCCTAGAGCTTGCAAATCTTGTCTTGCCTTCGCGGTGTCTTTAGATTTGTCATTCATTAACAAGGTGTTCAAGATACTCTCCAACACATTTTTTCGATATGCATGACATCTAAATTGTGTGGTAGAGAAAGAAAAGACAAATATTCAAGATCGTAGAAGATAGACCGTTTAGTCCAGTTCAGCTCGTCGTCATGATTACGTTTTATCTTCCCACCCCCATAATCCGGATGTTTCCCCGGCACACGTGTGGGCAATTTCGCAAGTTGAGTCAAGATATCAGCCCTGGTATCTTTTCTAGGAGGCTCTCTATGATCGGGTTCACCATTGAATGTAGTATCGTCCCTCCTCCATTTATGGTTTTTTTTTAGGAATCTTCTATGACCAACATAAGCTGTTTTGCTTATCACACGCGTAGCCGGAGTGTCTACTTTGCATGTAGGGCAAGCGTAGTAACCTTGCCCTTGCCAACCAGACAAACTACTTCGAGCAGGAAAATCATTGATGGTCCATAAAAGCATCGCTCTCATGTGGAATTGAGTGCCTGTAGCAACGTCCATAGTCAAGATACCTGGTTTTTTCCATAATTTCACAAGGTCATCAATCAAGGGCTTCAAGTAAACATCGATGTCCTTCGCCGGTGATTTAGGGCCAGGAATCAACAACGTCAACATCAAAGAAGTCTCTTTCATGCATAACCACGGAGGCAAGTTGTATGTTGTTAATATAACCGGCCACATGCTGTAAGTCTGACTAAGGTTTCCGAACGGATTGAAACCATCAGCAGCCAACCCTAATCGAACGTTTCGTGGTTCTATAGCAAAATCCAAATATTTATTGTCAAACTTCTGCCATGCTTTACCATCAACCGGGTGTTGCATCTTACCGTCCGTAGACTTTCCAGTAGCATGCCAAGTCATATGTTTTGCAGTGTGAATAGACTTGTACAAACGTTGTAGTCTAGGAATGATAGGAAAGTAACGCAACACCTTGTTAGGAACTTTCTTCCCCGTTGTTTTATTGTCTTTCCATCTACTCGTTTTGCAAACCGGACAATACTCCAAATCTTCGTCATCAACCCCCCGATATAGAAAGCAATCATTTACACAAGCATGTATCGACTCGTACCCTAACCCGACCTTTTTAAATGTCTTCTTTATATGATAGTATGACGGTGGGAGATTGTAACCTAACCTGGGCGGAAATACCTCCTGGAGAAATTTTAGCTTTTTGTTAAATGAAGTATCACTCCATTTACCGCTGACCTTGAGATGTGTAAACTTTGCCATAAAATCCAATGTTGTCATAAAGTCACAACCCGGGTACAGAGGCTGGTTGGAACTTGCAAGTAACTCTTCATACTCGTTACGCAGAGGAGGTGTCGCTGCTTAAGTAGGCTCGTTACTTGTCTCGCCAATATTTCCGTGAGTCGGCTCATTATTCGAAGGAATATCAAGAATAGTATTTTGATCATTATTCGGAGGAATATCAAGAATATCATTTAGGCACGCACCCATGTCACTCATCTCACGTTGTGTTGTGTTATCAAGAATAGCATTTTGATCATTATTCGGAGGATCCGGTTCACCGTGATCCTTCCATTGTGTATAAGTTGGGTCCCACCCATTTTGACCTATGTGGTTTTTAAGACCTTCGAGAGATACCCATGGAACATTACAACAACGACGACACGGACATTTTATTTTTCCGGAATTATTCAATAACGGTTTGCAATGATGGAGGAAGGCGGCAAGACCATCAAGAAATTCTTTTGAACCACGATGATCTATACGGGTCCAACTCTTATCAATTATCATAACTGCATTTTTAAGATGCAATCGGTTATTATATGCACTTAATTAATGATTACGAGTTGTTTTGTTCACCTAGCGCAACTATGGAAGGCAATCCTAACCCACTCTTTGAATGATTCGTCCCATATATGAATATGTATAACTGATTTACTATTTGAGAAAATTTCGGCAGCATTTCCCCTCAACTCCCCAAATATGTGCATTAAGATGGACATATTCGTAGGAGTAAAGGAGAAACACTGTCGAAATAATCTCAAATAGTAAATCAGTTATACGCTGTCACACCCCCAGAAATCGGGTCCAGCGGAAGCTTACATGTAGCTGGGGTGTAACTCAATTGGTATTACAACACAAGTTCAAAACTGGTTTTCACTTCAATCATTTAGAATAAAATCATTTAACCAAAAGTCTTGAATTTACATCGTTAAAATATAGTGCGGAAGTAGGCCCGTAAAATAGTTTAAAATGGTCCCCAAGTGAATATCAGAGTCTTCTATGACCATGCCATGCCCTGCCAAAACCTCCAGTAGCGTGCCATTGCTTAAAACCTGAAAATACATGCTAAAGAGTGTCAACACGAGGTTGGTGAGTTCATAAGTTTGTATTAAAACAATAGTGTTGTGAGTACAATAGAGAGTTTTGTGACCATTGTGTAACTCACAATGTCATAAAAATAAAGTTTACCTTACAGTAAAATCAGGATTGTGGACCATGAGTAGAGTGTGTGATCATTACAACAAATATAATATCACATAGAAAAATAGTCTATTACGCTAGCGCTAAGTTCATGCAACCGAAGCTATAACAGTGTGCATGCTCTAGAAGCATGTTAAATATAAAGGCCCGGCAAGTGTTTATCCCGTTACACTTGTAATTCGACATGTTATACGCTCGCGTTTGCCTATCCGGTCAAACCGAACGGGGGAGTCACCACCAATAGATCTATTTATAACATTCGCGCTTCCCAGCAGGAATTGACGGTTCATGAGTTTGGGCATAGTGGGATTCAAGGGCTTAGGCTAATCCGCGTAATAGTTTAAATAAAGCATAAGTTTCAGTATGGTCCATAAAAGTGTTTGCATAAAAGCAACAGTTCATAAAGTGTGTTGCATAAAAGCAAGAGTTCATAAAGTGTGTTGCATAAGAGCAAGAGTTCATAAAGTGTGTTGCATAAAAGCAAGAGTTCATAAAGTGTGTTGCATAAGAGCAAGAGTTCATAAAGTGTGTTGCATGTTTATAAAACGCTTGTGTATGCGAGAAAATAATCAAGTATGCAACCGATATACACATAGGTGCATTTGAATAATCAATCAAGCCTTCAAAGAAACAGTAGTGTTTAAGTAAACAATTGCGCATTCAAGCATTGAGTTTAGTCAAAAACGAGCATGTATTCTCCCCCAAAACAGTTATAAAAACAAGTAAAAGTAGGGGGTATGAACTCACCTGGTGCGATAGCTATGATGACAAAAGTGGATACACTGAAATGAGGCACGATCTCTAATCGCAACCTAATATGAATGATAGTTTCTAATGTAAGAAACGAAATGATGCTACACATGCAAGTACGTATGTTATCGATACCACTCGTTAGTTTTGAAAATAGTATTTATCGTCAAAAATACATTTTTGACGTCTCGTTAAGTTAATAACCACTTTTCATATAGTTGTGTTGAAAAGGTACTCCACGATCCTCGTTTGGTGTTTTATCGGTAAATATAAGGTTTTCGCCGCAAAAATATCATTTTCATTACTTGAAAATATGACCAAAATGGCCTCGCAAAACTAGTCGCGAAATATTGTACGTTAAGTGTTAATGGTCAAGCTCGGCGTTTTTGAAAACCTTGTAACAATATCTTGAAGTCGTGTCATTTAACTTTTGGCTATACGGGTCTTGATCGATGAGAAAATCGACTCTCATTGTTCTTACTTGAAAGTATTATGTTCAATACTTAGAAAATTTCATTATAGCAAAAGCTGTCAAAATATATATAGTTTATCGGGTATATAGATGAGGTCGTAGTTTATTCGTTATGAGTCCAATGATCAAACGGCCAATTGGTTTGAAAAGCTTGCTGGGAGATCTTGATTTCATAAAACTACGGCTCGGACTCAAACTGATCCGATCATAAAGAAAAACAGCCGTGAAAGTGGTGTCTCGCAAAGACAGTTTACGTCAAAACTCTATTAGTGTACAAAAGCTGATGGAAAAATATATATATCGTCGGATTTCAAACACTTGTATCTTTTTCGTTATAAGCCCGTTTCCTATGTTCTTTATATCCCCGCGAAGGTAATCAAGTATACTTTAGGTTTTTCAAGGTCTCGGCTAGTCAAGATATCACTAAATCTCAGTTTTCCTAGCTAGAAAAATCGGGACAGATTCAATATTTCAGAAAATATAGTTTTCGTCGTAAATCTTGAAAATAGCATATCTTTTTCGTCGTAACTCGGATTTTATCCCCGTTTTCGGCCATAGTTTCGTCTTGGAATGTATTTTCTAAATCTTGGGTCCAAAGTTACACCCTAGACCCTGAGTTTCCCACGTTTTGCAAAAATGGACAGTAGTTTTTTTTATAGTTGTAAAAATCAACTTTTCTAGTTCAAGGCTTGTTCAAAAGTTAACCAAACTTTCTCAAATCAACACCACAATTACCCAATCCTACCATACACCTTCTTAGGGTGTCATGGGTTCCTAAACATCACCAATCTTGGTGGATCTCATGAGATTTCTAATAAAAATTATAGATCTAGTGTTTATAAAAATAAAATGAGTAATAAGTGGTATGGATCTTACATACTTGCATGTTTTACCAATATATCTTGAAAATACATAAAAATATAAAGTAAATGAAAGTATGAAAAGATCAAAAGTATTCTTGAAGCTTACTTGAATATTTGAGGTGATTTGAAGATGATTATGTTAAGAAACATAGGGTTTTTACCACAAAACCCCAACTAGATCATGATTAGGACTTGATAAACACTTGAACTTCAAAAATTTATGGATTCTTCTTATGGTCTTGTTCTTGGCCGATTCTAGGAGGAAGAGAGGAAAGGAGAAGAGTTGCTAGTTGATTTGGTGTGTAAATGAGAAAATGTGATGAAATAAGGTATATATTTAGTGGTAGATATTTAGTAGTCAAAAAAAATTAATGCATATGGCTAGTTAGGGGGGCATGGGGAGGATTTTAAGGGAAAGTGGGGAGAGTTTGTGGGCTAATTAAAGCTTATGTCCCAAGTGTATGTATTAGTTGGTTTTGTTGTGTATTAGGTGTTATCGGGTACCGAGTTAACTAAAAATAAATGTTAACGAGGTGAAATAAAATACGATGAAGTTGTAAAAGTTGTAAAATATTATTCCTGATGGTAATCGGGTGTTGGAATAATTATCGTATTGAAATAACGCAAACCGACGGAGTAATAAGCTCCGACCGTAAAATGTAGCCATTGGTTTTAAAACACCGGGTAAATTAATAATATAATTTTTATATTATTATTATGAGTATGTAAATATGTTAGGATCATAGTCGGGAGTATTGGGTATACGTTAGTAGTAAAACTGAGTGGTATCGTTAATTACAAATTAAGCATACGTATATAGAAATAATGCATATCCGTGTAGGTTCTCAAATGATGATGATAATGTGTAGACTAATCCAGTCTATATGAAGTGTCATTAATGAATGATGCATGAATTCGCAGCTAAACCACATTGATTACGCGAATTTGAAGACTCGTAAACTCAGTTTACGAAAAGACGAACGTTGATCATGAATAGTGATTTCCCTTCGGGAATGAATAGTGTCACATGAATAGTAAAATTTCTGAACGTTTCTCGGAATCACAAACTGACTCCGAAAACGATGAATAGTAAAATGATGAATAGTGACCGGTGAATAGTAACCGATGAATAGTAACTGATGAATAGTGAATAGGAGAAATGTCCCGAAAATGCGGGTTGTTACATACGCATCCATATCCTAAATGAGACAAAACATTCAAAAAGCAGTCCCAAACAGGGGACTTTCCGAAATTAATTTCTAATAAATTAATTCCGGACGGGTTTTCTATAGGATGATTAACTTCGGACGGGGACTTTCCGAAATTAATCACTAAAATCCTACAACATTCACAAAAGTCTAACAATAGCATATATTTTAAGTTAAACAATTAGAATATAAACAATTATGAAATATAAGCCGAAAACAAAACAATATAAGCCGAAAACCAAACAATTAAAGTTAAACAATTATATAGTTACTAACAAACACACTCTAAAATCACACTATTTTTTTTCTTTCTTTTACTAGTTTAATATTTGCAACCTTCAGAATATCCTACTTAATACATACCTTGGTTGTGTCGTTAAAACCAACCAAAAAACTAACCAAACGCAATATCCTACTTAATACTTAATCCGTAAACTAATACTTAATCACATTTCACAATCCGCAACAATTAATCCCTTTTATATCAAAACCTAATATACTAAACTACAACAAAGCATAAAAATGAATAAAAAAAAAAAAAAAAGGAATACATACTGTCTCGGCTGTGGTATCGGCTGTGGCTCGGCTGTGGTATCGGCTGTGGCTCGGATGTGGTATCGGCTGTGGTATCGGGCTATAATAAAAGAGAGCAACAATTAATATATATCAAAAGTTAAACAAAAAACTGTTGTCGGCGACATGTCGTCGAGATACCAAAAGTTAATATAAAAAAATAAAACGAGGTACATTACCTGCTGTCTTGGTTGTCTCGGCTCTCACCCTCGGCTCTCGCTCTCGGCTCTCACCCTCTTTACCTGCTGTCTTGGTATCGGGCTATAACAATAATAATAACAAAAATTAACAACAATAATAACAATTAAATTAATAATAATAACAAAAATTAAAAAAAAAATTAGAAAAAAATTTACCTGCTGCGGTGTGGTGTGGTGTGGTGGTGTACGTGGTGTTGAAGAAAGGAGGGTTGGGGAAGAAGAAGAATTAAACAAAGGAGGTGTTGGGGAAGAATTAAACGAATGAGGAGGAGGAGGAGGTGCACAGTGGTGCTATTGTGTGGAGCTGCGGTGTGGTGTGGTGTGGTGGTGTACGTGGTGTTGATAATCGCAGGAGGAGGAGGAGGAGGAGGTGGTGGTGTGGTGTGGTGGTGTACGTGGTGTTGATAATCCCCGGAGGAGGAGGTGGTAGTGGTGTCGGAGGAGGAGGAGGAGTACTTTTTTATCGCCGGCGGAGGAGATAAAAAAGTTATACGTTTTTTTTTTCTAAGTGTTGACCCCAGATCTACTTTTGTTATATCCTTTAATATTACCGACGACATGTCGTCGGTAAAGTAAAGATATTTGTCGTTTCTAGTTTGGCAGGATGTATGAAATTTTGGCGGTTATATTACCGACGACAAGTCGACGGTAATATTATAAATACTTTTTATAAAATTAAAAAAAAATTAAAAATAGTTTTATAAAATAAAAGAATAAGTAGTTAAATTTTTTATTTATTATAAATACTTTTAGAAAATTAAAATAAAAATAGTTTTATAAAATAAAAAATAAGTAGTTAAATTTTTTATTTATTATAAATACTTTTATAAAATTAAAAAAAAATAAAAATAGTTTTATAAAATAAAAAAATAAGTAGTTAAATTTTTTATTTATTATAAATACTTTTAGAAAATTAAAATAAAAATAGTTTTATAAAATAAAATATAAGTAGTTAAATTTTTTATTTATTATAAATACTTTTATAAAATTAAAAAAAAATAGTTTTATAAAATAAAAAAATAAGTAGTTAAAGTTTTTATCTATTATAAATACTTTTATAAAATTAAAAAAATAAAATAAAAATAGTTTTATAAAATTAAAAAATAAGTAGTTAAATTTTTTATGGTTATACACGAGATGTTTAACGAACGAGCCGAGATGTTATGGTTATACACGAGATGTTTAACGAACGAGCCGAGATGCAATGGTTATACATGAGATGTTAAACGAACGAGTCGAGATGCAATGGTTATACATAAGATGTTAAACGAACGAGTCGAGATACAATGGTTATACATAAGATGTTAAACAAACGAGTCGAGATGCAATGGTTATACATGAGATGTTAAACGAACGAGTCGAGATGCAATGGTTATACATGAGATGTTAAACGAACGAGTCGAGATGCAATGGTTATACATGAGATGTTAAACGAATGAGTCGAGATGCAATGGTTATACATGAGATGTTAAACGAACGAGTCGAGATGCAATGGTTATACATGAGATGTTAAACGAACGAGTCGAGATGCAATGGTTATACATAAGATGTTAAACGAACGAGTCGAGATGCAATGGTTATACATGAGATGTTAAACGAACGAGTCGAGATGCAATGGTTATAGATGAGATGCTAAACGAACGAGTCGAGATGCAATGGTTATACATAAGATGTTAAACGAACGAGTCGAGATGCAATCGTTATACATGAGATGTTAAACGAACGAGTCGAGATGCAATGGTTATACATGAGATGTTAAACAAACGAGTCGAGATGCAATGGTTATACATGAGATGTTAAACGAACGAGTCGAGATGCAATGGTTATACATGAGATGTTAAACGAACGAGTCGAGATGCAATGGTTATACATGAGATATTAAACGAACTAGTCGAGATGCAATGGTTATACATGAGATGTTAAACGAACGAGTCAAGATGCAATGGTTATACATGAGATGTTAAACGAACTAGTCGAGATGCAATGGTTATACATGAGATGTTAAACGAACGAGTCAAGATGCAATGGTTATACATGAGATGTTAAACGAACGAGTCGAGATGCAATGGTTATAGATGAGATGTTAAATGTACGAGTCGAGATGCAATGGTTATACATGAGATGTTAAACGAACGAGTCGAGATGCAATGGTTATACATGAGATGTTAAACGAACGAGTCGAGATGCAATGGTTATACATGAGATGTTAAACGAACTAGTCGAGATGCAATGGTTATACATGAGATGTTAAACGAACGAGTCGAGATGCAATGGTTATACATGAGATGTTAAACGAACGAGTCGAGATGCAATGGTTATACATGAGATGTTAAACGAACGAGTCGAGATGCAATGGTTATACATGAGATGTTAAACGAACGAGTCGAGATGCAATGGTTATACATGAGATGTTAAACGAACGAGTCGAGATGCAATGATTATACATGAGATGTTAAACGAACGAGTTGAGATGCAATGGTTATACATGAGATGTTAAACGAACGAGTCGAGATGCTATGGTTATACATGAGATGCAATGGTTTTACCTAACAACTTTTTTCTCTACCTAACACCTTATCCTCACAATATAAACACACACACACATACTCATCTCACTATATCTATCTCTAGCAGTTTCTGTTTTCTGGCGACACCAGCATTTTCCGGCCGCCGGAATCTTTTTCTGGCCACCACCTTTTATCACCTCAACTTGTAGATCGGGCCACACCGGTCATGATTCAACCACTCAACCTCACAACCACAAACATACACTGTTATCATGGTGAAGAAGATGGTAGAATTTGAAGCTTTTCCTTGTCCTTGTGAACGAGGAGACGTGATTCTGCGAGAATCGTGTAAATCTTACTCCCGTGGTAAACTATACTATGCGTGTCCTTTCTCGCAGGTGAACAATTACATATTTTTTCTTTAAATAATTTGGTTAATTAGTTGTTAAAAATAGTAGTTTTTACTCTTTAACAGCCTGGGACAGATGACCATGGATGTAATTTTTTTTAATGGAAGGAGGAACGACTCGCCAAAATGATGATCGGTTCTCTAGGAGCTTCAACATCAAGCGGTTCTGGATCTGCTCCAAAAAGGTGCTCAAACTGTCATGAAAAAAATCTTAGAATAAACTTGCTGGAGGCACAAAAACAGGTGTTGGAGGCACAAAAACAGGTGCTAGAGACAAAATTAAGGGTGCTGGAGGCAAAACTTGACATGGCAACGTATCCCAACCACGACCACGCATGTCAGTCGGATGGAATACTCCGTGACCTTGTAGGTGACATGGATAAATTTCATATGTAGTACTGTTATCGTTGTTATTGCTGTTGTTTGCTGCTGTTGTTGATGTTTTTGATGTTTAATAAAATGTTGTTGTTGTGGAGCAATAATTAGAACTGAAGGAGCAATAATTATCAAACACAAAGGCAAACTGTTTATTTAAAACAAGCAAGAGTTCTTAACCACATGCATTTTCATACAGACTCAAACTAAACAACTCGACAACCAAAGGAAACAACTCAAACTAAACAACTCGACAACCAAATGAAACAACTCAAACTAAACAACTCGACAACCAAACGAAACAACTCAAACTAAACAACTCGACAACCAAACGAAACAACTTAAACTAAACAACTCGACAACTAAAACAACAGATCAAACGAAAGAACCCGTTTATTTTTTTTGCGGCTACTTCCCGCTTTACTCGAACTCGCACCATCTTTTCCCTTCCTTGCTCTCATTTCCTTGATATGTGCAAACGTAGCTTCAAGATTTGTGATCCTATTTCCCAGATTATCAAGTTTTGTTTCCAACGTACTTTCAGCTTCGTCGTCACCTCCAACAGCAACAACTTGAGCTTCAGCAGCAGCTTGAGCTTCAGCAGCATCTAGCTCGTCCATGTACTCTTTGTAGTACATCTTTTTCCTACACCATTCGATAATCTTGTCTCTCATCCACGGTTCAGCATCCTTAAAATCACCATATTCCTCATAAACTGAATGACCAAAAGTTAACATAACTTCATTAAAGAGGAGCTCGTGTGACAAGATTTTTGAATACTCCTCTTCAACTGTGCAACCACGCCAAGTCATGTGTGTCTTGTAAGAATTGACGATTGAATTATTTGTGAGATGTGTAAAATAAGACGGAAATAATTTTGTGAAAATGTATATGTAGATGTGTAAAATGAGACGGAAATGATTTTGTGAGAATGTATATAGGTAAAAAATGAGACGGGAATATATTTGTTAGGTGATATATAGGCTGAATTTTTGGAGAGATATTCCCGTCGACATGTCGACGGGAACAAAACGCGGGAAAATTCCCGCCCAATTATTGGTTATAATGTACACGCGATTAAAATAAGTGCCGACGTCATGTCGTCGGCGTCGTTAAGGCGGGAAAAAACCCCGCCCAATTATTCGCTATAATTCACAAAAGGGAAAAACCAAAATTTTGACTCAAATTGTTACCGACGTCATGTCGTCGGCGTCGTTAAACTAGGAGCTATTAATTATTAATCATTGGTTAATCCTACGCTAACCATAATTTTTTGTGTATTTATATATCACCGATGACATGACGTCGGCACGTGTTTTGGCGGTCAAATTCCCGCCTATTTTTTCACCAGGTTTATCAATAGTCAAACATGTTGTTATTATACCGACGACATGACGTCGGTAATATTCTAGATTAAAAATTCAACGCAGCCTTGTCTGGGTCAAGCCAATTTTTTGTCGTTTAGCGTATGGTGCCGACGCTGATTTTATGTCGTTTAGCGTCGGTAATCACCCGGGACTTGCAAAAACCTCTTATCAAAACACTTAACAAAGCGTTTGCTGATTTTATGTAGCAGCCTATAAATACATCATTTTGAGCGACTTAACTACATAACCAGGCCATGAGGCTAATTTTCCATGAAAGTAGACTATTTTCCCTTTCCGAAAAGGTATGGCACACTCCCAGGAGCTATGGTTTATCCGATATGAATTTTTTAAAGTTCGGTTCGCTGCACATTTCAGGATCAGACCTTGCTGCACTAAGTTGCACTTTTGACCAATTTAACCTCTAAATGAGCAAAAACTTAAAATATAACAGCTGAAGTATACTCATTAGGCTTTCCTGAAAGTCCAACCATGATTTAATACAAGCCACTATTGATTTTATATGATTTTTTAAACACGACTAATCATTGCTGAAAATTTTAGCAACTTATCTAACATCAAATATATCAAAATCTCATAAAGGGGTGCTTGGATTAGCTTCTAAATACATCATAAACACCTCCTAAACATCATAACCTGATCACTAACATAAGTCCATCATAAACCCACAATCATTTAATTCTTGATTAGGCCTTGTTTAAATTTGATGGAACTTACCATGGACTTGGAATTCTTCATCTTGAAGAAATATGATATCCTGCTCTGTTTTTGTTGTGAATCGAGTGAGGGAGGGAGATATATCTCCTCTAAACCAAATTATGTATAAGAAATAAAAGGATAAGGGCCAAGGGTATTTTGGTAATTTCCACTAATTTAGGCACTTGAACACAATTAGTCCCCTGTAGTTAGGATGTCTTGCAAGCTAAATCGTATCTTGTTCACATATCAAGTCCCCACTTGCTATATTATTCATACCGTCAAAGTGGGACTTTTCTATTCATTCCACTAAAATGATAGATATATCCGTCACTACTTTATTTAAAAATCGGGATGTTACATCATGGCATGCTCTAAATATATTTTTGTAGCGCATGTATAGGTAGGGGTACGGCTGTCTACATCTCAACCTCCCCCATACACAGTGGAAGACGGTATTGACACCCATAACCCGTTGAAGACGGTATTGGGAGTTACTTTACTCTATATACAGTAGTCAGAACTATGTAAAATAAAGATTTTTTTTTCCTTTTTTTTTTTGTAGTTTACCTAAAATCACGCTTATCGTTCTTGTTCGATTTTAATTACACCATTGATATCTAAATTTCAAGGTAATTGCATCGACGGTTCCTATTTAAAAAAATAGAGATCAACTGTGTAATAATATATAATTTTTTATTACACTGATAATCTTTACCATTGTTACATGGAGAGTCCCTATTTTTACATAATCAAGACTATCAATGATGTTAGTTTAAAAAATAGGGATTATGTATGTAACTAAAACTGCATATTAACGACGAGTGTGATTTTTGTTAAACCACAAGGAATTTTTTCATAAAGAAAAGAAAAAGAACTGCACTTAAAGAGCTCGGTGCAGTTGTTGTTATCCGCAAATTATATGCTCGCCACATCATTTACTCACGATGAGTTCATAGCCCAACTACTCGTTTTAACTCTTTTATAAACTACTTGGGGTAAGATACATTCTACTTTTCCAATGACCACAACTGCTTGAAAACTATATACTGTACTATATCAAACTTTATTGGTACTTGAAAGTATGTGCTATATCAATCTTCATTGATACTTGGAATTACGTACTAGGAATTATGTGTTTGAAACTATGTGCTATATCATTCTTTATTAATATTTGGAATTATGTACTTCGAGTTATATGCTATATCAATTACTATTGATACTTTGAGTTGTGTACTATTATCATTGTTTCGATAGATCCCAGATAACGTTTTTCGATGTCATGAGTCATGACCTTAGTGATACTAAGTACATTATGACTTTTGTGAAATACATAAATGTCTCTTAAACTTGAAATCTTGTGATCATTACTTTTACGTACTTAAATCTATGAATTCACTCAACCTTTGTGTCGACGTTTTAAGCATGTTTATTTGAGGTCGTTAAGGTATGCGGCTGGCACGGAAGGGCATGAAGGAGCACGGATATTTAGAAGGCTATAAATTTTATTATCATTCGAAAACTTATGTGTTATGTAACCGTGAAACTATTGGGACCTATATTTTGTAAACTCTTATATTTCAATAAATCGGATGATAAATATTTTAAAACGATTCAATTAGAGTTAGTTTTCTGATATTATAATTATTATGCCATGAAGTAACACCCAGTTTGAATTCCGCTGCACTCACGAAATTGGAAGTGTGACAGGTGGTGGTGGTAAGTTGTTGTTGGTGATGGTGGTGAGTGGTGGTGGCGGTGGTAGTGAGTGGCGGCGGCGGTGGTGGTGTTGATGGTGGTGAGAGGTGATGGTGAGTGACAGTGGTGGTGGTGTAGGTGGGTAGTGGCGGTAAGTTGTTATTGGTGATAGTGGTGAGTGGCGGTGGTGGTGGGTGGTAGTGAAAGCTGGTGGTGGCGGTGGTGAGTGGCGACGGTGGTGGTGGGTGGTGGGTGGTGGTGATATTTGGAAATTTCATGGACTAACGAGAAATGCTAATGAGCGTTAGCAAAAAATATTAAATTACGTATATACCCATCACCCATAAGTAAAGTGTGTTGACAAACGAGAATTGCTAACGAGCGTTAGCAAAAAAGGACCAATCATGCAATTAACATAAAATGTTGAGACCAAAATTGTGATATTGGAAATTCGCGAATCGAACGTGGTTTGAGGACCAACGGTGTAATTTACTCAAATTATCCTTAACTAATTAGTGATCATGTCAACACTTAACACTAATGATACATATAACAAAAAATATTAAAAGTTTGATAGTTACAAAACAAATATTAAAAGTTGAGTACACAAAAAAGAAAGTGTGAAATTAAATAATTTTTAGAGCATAGGATACGGTCGCTCATGGCTTGAGCCATTGTAAAAAACGTGAGCCTACGGCGTAAGATACCATGCCGCAACTGTGCTGGAACGGCCTGGTGTCGTGGCCACCTCACGCGGCAGGTAATTTTTTGTTTTAAATTATATTTTCAACTGGGTATTGCGTTTGTGAGTGGGGTTTTGTGTTTTTGTTTGTGTTTGAAAATGTATATTGTTTTTGTGTTTAATAGTTTTTTTTTTGTTTTTTTTTAAAGTTGCAGGTTATTGGGCACAAGGAGGAAGGGGGAAGACGGGTGAATTTTTTTATTTTTTTTAACAAAAAAGAAACCAAAGAACACTTGACACCTTGTACAAGCATAGGATAAAAATAGTAATTAATAAAGTTGAAACCAGGCAAGCCCACAATAATAAAAAGGAGGGTCCATGTTAAAAATAATTACACCATATGTTTTATTATTGAAAGTTATTTTTAATTAATATATATTGCTTTAGGTTTTTTTTTAAAAGAAAAAAAATATATAAACACAATGGCAGCACAAAACTGATGTTATGCTAGTGTAGAGATGACACAACTTTTCCCATGGCACAACCCTTTGTCACCAAACATACCTAACCCTCTTAGACAATTATCCTTTGTGTATTTTCTCTAAGATCTCAAGATATAGTTTCAAGCAATGTTCCAAAAATCGGTCGAATCGGCCGATTAATCGTTAATCGGCCATAGACCTTGTTGATTTTTGAAAATCGGTGAAAAAATCGGCCTATGCAAAAAAAATTGGAGAAAATCGGTCAAAAATCGGCCGAATCGGCAAAAAATCGGCCGAATCGGCCAAAAATCGGCCAAATCGGTCAGATTTAAAAAATAAAAATTTAGGAATTATACTTAATTTGGGGATCGTTTATTTCACTTATAACGCACAATGAGCCTCATAATCAGAATTGGAGCCTTTTATTGAGGTTTGGAAACATACTAGGATTGGAATCAGTTAAGATATTTAGTTTGATCTTTAGAAATACCCAAAACATGCAGGAAATGCCAATCCGATTAATCACCGATTAATCGCTGCAGGGTGGTCGACCGCCCGACTACCGATTCACGATTTTTGCAACATTGGTTTCAAGTTTCAACTACTTTGAGATGGTCATCATTTCGTCAACCACGTACTTTGAGAGTTTGAGGTAGTTATTGTTATGTACAAGATTTATTTATTAGGGTGCGTTTGATATCTCAAAATGGGAATAAGAGAATGAATTTTCATTCAAATCATTTGTTTGTTTAAGATGCAAATTTTTCAAATGTCGGAATGAATGATAGAAATGTTTCATACTCCATATATACTTCAAAAGGATAAGGTATCAAAAGAGTAAGGTATGGATTTTTCATATCGAGGGGCCCACCACTACTATCAAACTCATTCCCATTGTGATTTATGGCGGCATACCAAACGCACCCTTAGAGTTTCCAAGTACAAGACATCAAGACATTAGACACTAAAAGATTTATTTAACATGTTAAACACAACCGGAGGTATAAGAAGCATATCCAATAATAAACAATCATCATGTTGAGTTCTATAAGAGTATAAGTCTATAAGCCGAATAAATCACAGATCACGTGCCAATTGTAACTTGACTTTGAGTATTATAACTTATAAGCCGAATAAATCACAGATCAATGAGAGCACCGTAAAGAGTGGACCTGAAACTAATACATTTCTGCATTTTATAAGATAAAGAGATACTTTCAATAGGAAGACTTTAAGGTTGTTGTTAAGAAATGATTTATTACAATATCACTTATGAATGATTTTCACTAGATGACAATTAAAAAAAAAGTGAAAACAATTAATCCCGAAAAATCTGATACAGAACTAATATTTGATTTTGATTGGATGGAGTGTTTTCTTACAACTATTCATAGTAAAACTAATATTTAATTAAAAAAAGAGTTCGTTGCAATATATTTTTTTTTTTTTGGTTTGTTAACACAAATCTGACAAAGTTGTTAGATAAAAAAGTGTCCCCAAAGGTTGTTACTTGTGAATTGTTGTAAATTATATATACTATTGTAACGTATAATTATGTATCTACACAGATTCATTAAAACTTGTCTATATTCGGAATATCTATTTTATAAGATAAAATAGAGAGTTAATTACATAAACTTTACCTGAGTTTGTATAATTTGATTCTATTAAGTTCATAACTACACGCGGTTGCTCGACACTCACATAACAGGTGTGATAATATGACGAAATGTCTCATTGTGTGTAAACCTAAAGGACCATGACACTTAATAGAAATTAATCATGAATGAGAATCAATAAGAAACAGTTAGCGTGAGAAATAGAGAAATAAATATGTAAATACATTTAGTCGTGTTGATTTATAGTTTTTATATGTAAATTAAAAGTATATTTTTTTGTTGATTGAATACAAACGGACGACTAAAAATAACCACATGTAGATTTACTGAAATTTCTAAGATGATTTAAATTTCTAGTCTGAATTTTTCTTCATCGACATTTAAACTATGGTCTTATTATGTCCTAATAACGTTATTGAGTTTTTTTTAAGGAAAAAAAAAATATTAATATGGCTAACTTTCTTTGGCTTAGGATCAAATAAAAAAAAAATCTTAAAATGAGAAAGATGAGAAATAACTATAATCGCACATAGAGATGCACCAACTTGAATTGGATGCACCCATAATCTTTTAGATGCACCTTTTTCTAGCAAAAATTTAGGTGCATATACATATATTAAATGTGTTTTATCAAGTTAGATGAATTTTATGTATTTTTCGTCACATGCGATTCAAATTTGTTGCTAGTACTAGTGTACTACTTTGCATCGTTTTTACTTCAAAAATCACTTTCGAAACTAATTAGAATACATTTAAATAAATAAACAGGCCAAGTATCTTCATGACTTTTGTTGGTAAAAAAGAAAATACCAACAAGCCTTCAAATGCATCCATTATTTCCATGGTTGCTGTAAACTTTTAAAAGTTTGTTCTTCAATTCGCATGGCTTGTAAGACTCTTGAATGATGATTGTAAGACATGTTTTGATGTTGTTAGATCCCTTGAAGCTCTGATGCCACTGTTTCACAGGTTGATTGGGAGGATTCCAGGATCGATATGATCAAACAAGCAACATGTATAATCATAGAATCGAAATAAAAATAGAGAAACAAGAAAGATAGGTTGAACCCTATAACTGATATTGATAAATATGAATGGGTTACTTGTTTACAACGAATTCCTATTCTATATATACAAGATGAATCGGTGCTTTAATGAATAGTCACACCGTTTCAATAAAAGTAAACGTTGTAATGTTTATAAACCTAAATAACCGTTGTAACCTAACTGCCATCTATTGGGTTTTGTAGGCCTGCGAATTTGCAGCCCATGACAGAAAAGTTATGCGGCCTTTTCTTGTAAAACAAAAATTAATGGATTAAACTTTCCAACATATATTAAATGTGTTTTATCAAGTTAGACGAATTTTATGTATTTTTCGTCACATGCGATTCAAATTTGTTGCTAGTACTAGTGTACTACTTTGCATCGTTTTTACTTCAAAAATCACTTTCGAAACTAATTAGAATACATTTAAATAAATAAAGATGCATCTAATTCAAGTCGATGGATGTTAAATGTGTGATTAAATTTATTTCTTATCCCTCTAATTTTAAATTTTCTTCTCCCTATTCCAACTTTCTTTGGGGTTGGGAATCCCATTTACAAAGTACTCATTGCATCTAAACATAATCCAACATAACCACCTGAATTAGTTTCCAATGTCTATTCGCTTCTTTGCTATTCAGTAGATTTTGACCATTTCCTTATTACCTTATACATATATAATTTGTTGCAATTTTAAATTTCTTGTCTTCAAGAGATTACTGCAGAGGAAGAGCGAATACTCCAATGGGAAACGGGGACGATTTGTTCCTTGGAGATGCAACTATCATTGTTCAAAATCTTGTTGAGAATGTAGAAAAGAAAACGAATGACAACAACAAATTACCATCAATATACATGGCTCCCAGTACTCTCCGAAATCTCAGCCCAAGTTCATTTGAACCTCGAGTGGTCTCTATTGGCCCACTGCACACAGATGATGCACAATTGCAAGCATTTGAAGGGCGGAAAGCTGGTTTTGTCCACGATCTATTTATCCGCTTAAAGTGTCCAAAAGAACAAACAATACAAACATGTGTGAAGGAGGTTTATACTTCAATAGAAAGAATCAAAGGATGTTATGACACACTGAAGCTCAGTGACAATGAACTTACAAAAATGATGGTAATGGATTCTTGTTTCATACTTGAATTCATTCATCAGATTTCGGAATTACATGATTCGAATTCCAAAATCATGTGGCTTGACAATCAAATACCCTATGACCTGGTGCTTTTAGAAAACCAAATACCTTTCTTTGTTCTTAATATCATATTTATGTGCACTACCTTGCAAACTAGATCAAATGTCTCTCTTACTGAATTTATTCATCCACTTCTAAATTTCCCCAATCTCTTCCAAGAAAGGGAATTATTCGGCAATATTAGCCCAAATACAACTCCAGATCATATTCTTGGCCTTCTACGACACTTTTACGAGCCTAGAAGGGACGTTTCCTCATATTTTCCAAGTTCAACGATCCACCCGGTTGTTGAACTCGACTGTGCTGGGGTGAGCTTTGAGCCTCACCTAGATATGGATTGGCCTATGGCAATGGAACCGAAAATGAATAAATTTTCATGCTTTTCTTGGTCTTGGATCAAGCCTACTCTCTGTAGGAACACCATTCTCAAAATGCTAAATTTTATTAAACTTAAATTCGAATTACAATAACATAAACCAGAAACTAAATACAACTAAAGAAAATGCAAGAATAGAAACTAATTACATATACTGGAAAGGAACAAAATAAAAGGGCACTCTGGCTGAGGATATGGTTAAACTAAGGCCCCTTAAAACTGATTTCGGGCCACCCAAGTGAACCCGTCAGTTTCCCAGGGTACAACAGCCTAAGCAGTTGATACTGCCGGAGTTATCAAGACCCGATTATCCAAGTTGATACTAATTACAAATCAAGACCCGAAAACAAGTATGGTGACGTATTCATAGAACGAAGCATTATTTAACAGTAACTATGTTTTAAAAGGCTTTAATAATGTTAGTTTAGGTTAATTCCCCATAATCTTTCATTTAGCAGTATAACCGAATATAAATACATGCATAGATCCGGATAGCAACTGCGCCAAAGGCCCGTGCATATAAAATTATAACTTTAGCTATGGGCCTAACAATATATGATGCTAATACTCCTCCGCAGTTGGAACGGGAAGTGTTTGAACATTCAAACGGGAGCGAAACTCAAAAACAATGCAACACGTAGACCCTTAGTAAATATATCGGCGTACTGAAAACGCAAAGGGCAGATGAAGAACACGAATCTGTCCCTTAGCAACAAAGTCACACACAAAATGTATATGGATCTCAATGTGTTTAGCACGTTGTGTTAAACCGGATTCGCAGACATATACACTGCACTCACATTACCAGGCCACAATAAACAAGAGTAGTTGTAAAACATGGTTCAATAGTCTAGCTGTTAGTTACAATGGGACACATCAAAGTAATAAACGTAATACATCAGTGGAGCTAGGAAATGTACGATTTATATAACAAACAAAAAAAATAGCTTCTTTTTAAATATAGTTTGAAAACAATGTACACAATTCACAATTGTCATAAAAAAAATTTCACATGCACATGTGTCATTTAAAATAGTGAAAAAAGATACGTAGTATAACTTAATACTCCGTAAAATTTAATTGTCACAACTCATTTGTCACACATATGCGTGAATTTTCTTTTGTGAAAATATGTGAGTCTAGCGGTTAATTAAGTTTTTAGTTTTAATTTATATATATATATATATATATATATATATATATATATATATATATATATATATATATATATATATATATATATATATATATATATACTACTATATAATGTATTTGGGACTATTCTATAATTAGAAAGGCTTAAAAATTCAGACTTTTACTTACAAATTATGGACACAACCACCCCTAACAATCAATCCCAACAATTTATAACCACTTCAACAACCACCCCCAACAATTTATAACCACCTCAACAACCACCCCAACAACCACTTTCCATCACCCCACCTCCCTCCTCTTCACCCCAACAATCCGCCCCCGCATCGCGCGGGCACCTTTCTAGTACTATTTATAAAGAGTGAATGACATTCTTGAAATCTTGAATCTTAAAAACTTGAAATCTTGAATCTTAAAAACTTAAATTAATAGGATTTGCTTAAATTACCCCTAAATACCTCTTAAACTTGACAACTTTTAAAAAACGCACATTATATTAATTTTAAAAAACACGTGTTTTGCATCATAGGTCAAACAAAAATCATGATTTCACAAATATAATTATTTGCCGCTATATACCGTTGATTTGCGCGGGTATATCTGGTAAAAACATCATATTTGTCTTTTGAAAACTTTCTCGAAAATTGAAATAAAGAGAAATGATAAAAGTAAAAGAAATGCTACATATACAAAAAGTTTACAAAATTATATTAGTGACTTGTCAACCAAATGTGAAGGGTAAGAAAGAAGAAATTTAGATTATAATAAGAAATGATTGGACCACTTATTTTCAGGGTGTAATTTTTAAACCTTTTCTGGAGGCTCTCTAAAAGTAAAGCTAAAGTGTTGAAACTAACCAATTATACTGACTTTTAATGCCTGTGGTATTCCTTTTTTTTCCCCCTTTCTTAATAAATAAGATACCGAGGGTCACATGAAGATCGTGATCGTAAGATCGGATAGGGACTACCAGAATCATTTTCGTCGTTGCAAGATCGTGATCGTAAGATCGGATCGGGATCTTAAGATCCTACTCTAATATTATTTCTTAATAGTTTTTGTAATATTATACAAATCTACAAATTATTATACATTATAAACACAAAATATTATGATTGTTTTAATAGAAATATTGTCCTAAATTATGATTACAAAATGTTTAAAAAGATTAGCATGTTATTGTTTGAATTCTAAAAAAAAAAACAACCCATAAATTTATTAGTTTTTTATTTTGTAATCCGAGAAAAGTAAGATCGGATCGGATTAGATTTTAAGATTCGTATGGTTAAGATCGGGTCCTATAAGATCTTAAGCTTGCAAAGATCCTATATAGGATCCGGATCGTTTTTGCTTTGCAGTATCGTAAAATCGTAAGATCCTAAGATCAACAACTATGGGTATAAGTGTTAAAAAGCAGTTTGGATCCAAACTACTTATCTGCATTAAGCATAGAAAATCAGCAGCTAAGATATAATTTAGCAACCAATAGGGTGTTTGTATGACTGTAGATCTGCTTTCTTTTTTTGGGCTCAATTGTTGATCTGCTTACTGTAAATTTAATTAGCAGTTACAGTTACAGAATTAGTTTGGAGTGTTTGGGTAACTGTGGTTGATCTACTTATTTTGGGGGCTAAATGAGCCCAGGTAGTTTATTAGCAGATTAAAGTTTCTTAAATAAGTTTTTTTGTCTTATTGAGTTATTGTATTACTTTTCACAAAATAGGCAATTTTAAACACTGTTTCTCAAAGTTCTTATTTTTAAGCGGATCTACTTATGTATGTTTAGTGGAAGCATCCTTGGTTTTTTTTGCTATATTTTTTTTATTTAAAGCTCTTATGTATGATGTTAATTATAATTTATAAACACTGCAAATTTTGTGATTGACTGCAGATAGAATTCGAATATAACCGGTATGGATTTGGCACGACCACTTATAGCGAGTTTCTATCATGGTGGTAATATCGAATACACGAATGGATTAGTCAAGCCTGACAAATCAACTTCAACTTTTACGGTTGGGCTTAGGAGAAAAATGGATTATTATGATTTTGTTAGTATGATCTGCCAACATCTTGGGGTTGAAAGAAGCAAGTTTAAGTTGAAAATCACTCTACATTTTGAACATTGTCGGGAACCTAAATCGTCCCCAATTATAAGTAACGAAACTTTAGACGTGATGTATTGCTTGGCAGAGAGAGATGAGAATTTTTGGGCTCATATTCATGTTGAAATGGAAGCTCGCAATTATTTGTGAACATTGTGGGGAGCCTAAATCAGCCCGATTGCATGATAGGGAGTTTGAGTTTGAGCCCGAGCCCAATCGTTGGTAGCCATCTTGATGCGTATTTGCATGTCTTTGCAAGTGGCATGAAAAAAGACTTCTTCAACTTCTATGTTTGTTTATTATGTCGTGAAATAAATTTTGTCCTGTGTTTCGAATAAATGTTAAACAGCTGATATGTCAGAATAATTGGTAGTATTTAATTTCTTGTTGAAAACTAATTCTACTTAGCATACAAAATGACTTTCTTGCCGTTTATGTTGGAACTTTTGCGTGTTTGGATATTTTCATTGCTCCAGAGAGGAAGTGGAATTGAAACACGGCGAGTTTATAAAGGTTAAACTCAATGTTTATTCAATTTAAAGACGTGTTTGTGATGTTTACTAATTAATCACTGCATCAACTTGCTACTTCTCATCTATATATCAACTTTTCTTTATACTAATAGGATGAAATTCATATCGATATATGGAGAGAAGCAGGGAATAAAATGTTCCTAAAGCTTGCGCTGAGAACCATAACTCAAACTCGACATGTTCTCCACTCATTTCACTCGATCTTTCCTATCCTGTGAAAATTGTTCAAGTAGGTAGTAAAAATGATATGGATGTCTACGTTTGTTATAATCAAGCATCAAATGTCAAGAAAAAAGATTATAAGTGATAAATGGTTTGGCCATATGCTGTTTATATAATTATGTTCACCTATTAAATTCGGTTTCCATTTGGTTTAAGGTTATTTTGGTTAAGCAGATGATTAGGCTTTGATCAGTTTGGCTCAATAAACATTTTTTGGCCCAGAAAGTTGTATTTATATTTACTAATTATAAGCCCAACAAACTTGTTTATTAAGGTTCGGGTTGGGTTCCTTTAAATATTTGTTTGTTGAATTTATGATGTGTTGTTTTTGGGTAAGATTTTGTCTATCATATGGAATAAGAAAAGTATAATTTACTAACTTAAAAAGATTGAATCCTACATTGCCTATAAATACTTTGGTTTTTAGGTTTTATTGCTTACGTCTTGATCTTGGTGAATGCAACTCAATCGAATATTAAAGATTTGAAGTTCATAACAAGCAAAGGTATGCATGCATAAACTTTATTTACTATACGTCTCGATTATATATATGTTGTTTTGCTCTATAAAGCATAGACGTTAAGTATATGTGAGCATGTTAGTAGCTGTAACTCGATAATAAACCCTTCAAATTTTGTGATTAACTGTGCAGATAAATCTCAAATATTGTCAGTATGGATTTAGAACGGCCATTCGTTATGAGTTTCCGTATCTGTGTTGATGTCCAATACGTGAATGAGCTAGTCAAGCGTGGCGGTCCTGGCGGATTAAACTTAGTTTCACAGTTGTGGCCAGGCGTAAAATGCCTTATCACGAGTTTGTCAGTTTTTGATCTACAAACATGTTGGGGTTGACAAAAGTACTGACTTCAAGTTGAAAATTACTCTAGTCTATTGAGAGTGAAGAGTGTTTAGACATGACGTGTTCAAAACATGGGAAACCTAAGTCGTCAATGTATTTGCAACCTTTTGTGGGAAAACTACGCCTATTATGAGTGAAGAGACTTTAGACTTGATGTATTTCTTGGCCGAGAGAGATGAAAGTTTTTGGGCTCAGATTTGTGTTGAATTCGTGTGGATACCGAAAACATATTATTGAGTCGCCTATGAGCACAATCTTTGGCCGCTGCATTGATGCGTGTTTCCATCCCTTTGCAAGTGACGTGAATCAGGACTTCTTTAATCTCTACATTAACTGATTGAGTCCCTAGTTGATGTTAACGAGTTATACTTTTGCATAAATTAGTAGCATTACTATTACAGTATTACTAAAATGCATGTTGGAACTTATGTGAGTTTGGAAGCTTTTGTTGTCTCACTTTGTAGGTGAATCGAAAACCAAAACTCAAAGCTGAACTATAATTTAGAGACATGAATACATTGTTGTGATCTCGACTCATGACTTCAAAAAGGCTAATCATGTCGGATTAAGGAGTTTTGTTTAATATCAATGACACATAATCGCGTTTGTCGTATATAACATTTTTTATACATGAAGTTTTGGATACCTTGTGCAAGTTGGTAATTGTTAGTACTAATGAAAGCTGCATCCATCGTTGTATATGTTATGTGATTTGTACACGACAAAAGTAGTTATATTATGTACACACAACGGGAACCCAACAAACTTACAAGTTCAATCTTTTATTGTTTTGGATATGCCAGTGTGCATCGTTGGAATTTTAATAATGAAAGTGAAAGTAAGTGGGGTATATAAAGGGGAAAGATAGTGAAAGTGAAAGTTATATTCTTTACTCCCTTTCACTTTCACATGTAGTATCAAAGGTTGAAAATTATTACAGTATTGTAGTGTTACTCTTTTTTTTTGTAAATCTATAAAAAGTTTTACATAGTTAATGTAAGTATATATTGCAGTATGCCGGTATCCATATGCAGTAGCTTGCATGCGTTTGTCGTATATAATAGTAAAATGGCAAATTCGAACATGACAAAATTGATTAGAGACACAACAAAAACAATTCACAAGTTTATGAAACAAGGTATCTGAAAGATATATATGCTTCTTAGCATATGTCCAGAGCCAACATCATATCATAAACAAAAAGCCATCTTTGATCTTTCTACATAACAAGCGGGTAAACCCGCGCGATGCTGCGGGCGTGTTTTGGAATATAGTATTTGTACATTTTGTGTTTTTTGGTTTACACTGTTTATAATAGAATTTTGTATTTTTTTTTACCTAATGTTTTTATAAGATACCCGCGCGTTGTTGCGAGAATGTTGTGTCTAAGCTAAAATCGAAATAAAACGGTCGGGGAAAAAAATTATTACGGACTAAATTAAAAATTAAAAAAAAAAAAAAAAAAAAAAACAAAACATTGTTGCTACAGTAGTGCTGCTACAGTAGCGGCGCTACAGTACCGGACTCACGCATTTCACTGTTTAGTCAACTGTAGCAAGCACTGTAGTTGCTACAGTGCTTGCTACAGTAAATGCCTCCTTTTTAATATATTTATAATTAGTATTGAACACAAAATAAATGGACACAGGAAAATTCTTCCAAGAAGTGAATTTACCTCAACAAAAATCTTATGATGATGGTATTGTCTTCCCGGCTGTGTTGTCACCAACCACTTATACCCGTAGTTTTACTGAGGCTATGAAAGCTCAAAAGCCATGGCTAGAGTCACTTCTAAATGAGAGAGGTGTTATTCTCTTCAAAGGCTTTCCTGTTACATCTCCTTTGGAATTTAATGATGTTGTCGAAGCTTTTGGGTTCCCTGAGGCACCATACGTGGGTGGTCGGGCTCCTCGAACTAAAGTCATGGGGAGGATTTACACTGCTAATGAAGCTCCCCCTGAGAATGCTATTCCGTTCCATCATGAGATAGCTTATGTAAGATCTTTGATCCAGAAGCATTTGTTGAGCTTGGAAACGGAGATCTTGTGCCTGAGCTAGCTAAGAAAGACTGTTTGGAGATATTGGAAGAAGAGTGTTGTTATACCTTGGAAGAAAGGCGACGTTATGCTCGTTAATAATTTGATGGTCCTTCATGCTCGAAAGCCGGTGCTAAAGCCACCTCGACGCGTACTTGCATCTCTTTGCAAGTGATGGGAATGATTATCTCTTTAGCCACATATATTCATTACCATCACTTGCAAAGAGATGCAAGTACGCGTCGAGGCGGCTTTAGCACTGGCTGTCGAGCATGAAGAACCATCAAATTGTTAACGAACATAACATCACCTTTCTTCCAAGGTATAACAACACACTCTTCTTCCAATATCTCCAAGCAGTCTTTCTTAGCTTGTTCAGGCACAAACATTGTTCCAGTGAGCGGATTAACATATTTAGAGTCACTTTATTTTCTTAACGCGGTATAACTTATAAGTTTTAGCTCAAAGTAGTGAACCACAAGCATACATTTCCTTAAGATGATTCTTGTCATCGGTTCATTGAGTGTGAATTTGGTTTCTTCAGTATTGTTTGCAACCATTCTAACAATGGAACTAAATTAGGGTGCAAGACTATTTTGGCGAAAACCATAAATGTACATTTCAAGAAAGGATAAAATAGTGCACACGTTGCATGTTAAGGGGTGTTTGGATATGCGTTTACAAACAAATTACTACAATTTAACTGAATTACACAATAAACATGTTAAAATAATATAAAAATCATGATCATTATTAGTTTTTGACAAGCACTTTTATACTAACAGATATGAGTTTGTGACTCAAGTTTCAAAAACATCACTTAATCACATTAAAAAACACCTTATGTCAATTAAATGATATATAAAAACCCAACATTGATGCCACTCCATGCTCAAAAAGTGTAAATAACATGGCTTTTTATTTACTTTGAATAACTATAGATCACCTAATTAGATTCGTGGCCAAGTCACATTTGAGTACATTAGTAACGGTTGTGATGCACTAATGCTTACTACGAAAGGAAAGAGCCAAGATATCCACTGCCACTTTCTCGAGCAGCAACTGTTGTCGGACCCACAAGAGATGGTATCCAACAGAACCCTTCGGCTAGAAGTCTCTATAAATATCGTTAAGAAAATTATATGAGTTTAACAACATGCATAAAGCAAAGATGACCTTTATAAAGTTACCTCATCTGCAATATTTGAGATTGCTTTCTAAAGACCAATCCACATAAGTATTGTGGCTAGGGTCGGCAGGCATCCGGTGAATCCACTAATCACAATCTTGAATGTTTTGCTGATATGCCAAATGGTGCACTGGCAGATAATAAAGTAACTGATACATAACATTGAGTATGTCAAATCAATTTTTTTCCATGGAAACCCATGAAATTGTATTAAGAAAAATGAGAATGTCAAATCATTTCCACCGGATAGCGTTCACAATCAATTTCCAAATCAATATGTGTCGGATGAAGAACAAGTAGATTGTTGGGAATATTTTGAATTCGACTGTGACGAAGAAGGTTTTATTTGAAAAAAAAATGAAAAAGATTAAATGCAAGGATAGTTTATTGCATTTATTTCTTATGTATAGACTTTTTGAAAACTTGACATATATGAAATCTGATATAAATATATAAATCTATAAATATTTTGTGCCGCTTTAAATCACGTCTTAAAAATTGTTATGGCTTCGCCATAACTCTTAAGGCGTGAGGTTTAGCATGCCACCACGCCTCACACGTTATTTATAACCTTGATTATTATGCACTAGTTTGTAAGACTTACCTAGGAGATAAGTGTATATTTGGTCTTAATCCCTCGCAACGACTTTTTCGATGCGTTTTTGACTTTCCTTTAAGGAAAAAGAAGCAGAAAATAGAAAAATTATTGTGTTCTCGAGTTTTTGATAAATAAAAAAGAAAAAAGGAGAAAGATGTGTTAGGAAAATTAATACTCTCTTTGGAATTATTGTCCAAATTTTCTTTTTAGGATGTCTCAAAATAATTGTCCATTTTCATTTTTAAGTAAAAATTAGAGAATTTAGTGGAGGAATATTCTATTTGAGTGGTTGCAAATTAAACTGGTCTCACTTTTATTAAACTTTGTGATTTTTGCCTCTTGACAATAATTTTAAGACGGAAGTAGTATGTTTTTTCCTTTTAAAATTTCCACCCAAATATGAGCATATTTCGAATAAAACAAATTTACACCTAAACTATTTGTTATAAAATAACTTATATAACCCTCATTATTTTATATATCTTTTGTTATATATGCTTTTTTATGTAACAAAAAGGCATAACTATAATTTTGTCTTTTTTATTTCTTTTCCTCCAAACTTGAGAACACGTTCATTTTGTTTCAACTCAATAAATGAAATATAAATGCAACTTTTATTCTTTTCACTTCTTTTCTTTACTCTTTGTTTTCTATTATTTCTATTCAAAATAATAATAATAATAATAATAAAAATAATAAAAAATAAAATAAAATAAATAAATAAAGCTAATTGCACGAAAAGTATTGAATTTGCCACCTTTTGTAGTTGCAAATCCATGATGTCAACTTTTGAATTCAGTCTGTTTTGTGTATCGATTGACATACTATATGGCACTAGTTTTTAACATTTCCAAACATACCTACTTCAATTTATCTTCATTTCTAACTCTTATGGCAAACACTTTTATCATATCCCACTTTAAATTAGAAATGTTAAAGAAATCATTTTTACCTGCACGTTTGGTAGAGAGAATTTTAGAGAATAGAAATGAAGCAGAGAATATAAATTCAGAGATTAGAAATCAGTAGAGAATTTTGTTCAATTCTAATGTTTGGTAACAACAGAGACTTAACCCGAGAAATGAAAAAAAAATGTTGATTTAAAAAAAAATCATTTTCTAAATAACAATTCTAAAAAAATATATTTAATTTTTTTTTATATAAATTGTATTTTTTTTAAAAAACTTATTTTAAAAAAAAATTAATTTATTTTTTATAAAAATTATTTAAAAAATTTTATTTTTTCTAAATAACAATTCTAAAAGAAATATATTAAAAAAATATTTTTTTAATTTATTTAAAAAAAACTTATTTTTTTAAAAATTTATTTAAAAAAAAATTAATTAATTTTTTATAAAAATTATTAAAAAAATTATTTTTTCTAAATAACAGTTCTAAAAAAATATATTTAAAAAATATAATTTTTTTACATTATTTTTTATAAAAAAATATTTTTAAAAGAAAAACATTTTTATAAAAACCTATTTATTTTGTTAAAAAAAAAAAAAAACCCTCAATTCTCCAAATTCTCCACCAAAATTTTGGAAATGGGAGTAACCAAGTTACACTACCCAATTCTCTCCAACTCTCATCTAATTTCTCTTCAATTTGATCAAATTCCATTTCTCTCATTTCTTTTCTCTCTACCAACCGCACCTTATTTTCGTGCAATTAGGCTAGAAAACAGAACGTTTCACTTGACACTTCTTGGTGTTTTCTGAACCCGTACATCTTCCTCATTGTTTGCTGATTTTGATTGTTCATTCATTCACTGTGAAATCTGCGTTGGTTTCCAATGTATTATTTTATATCTTTACCATTATTTAATATGTTCTTACTTCTTTTTTCCCTAGTATTTTAATTTTGAGTATCATTAAGTTGAACTGAAATACATTGATCAAAAGTAAAAGATGCATGGTGACAGTTCTAAATTTGTTTCTCAACGTATGCACTTTTAAAAGGTAGGAAAAATGAGTGCAATTTGGACGAACTACTCTAAAGTTTATAATTATACAAGTTGACCCCACTAACATTATATTAGTAACTCATAACGTGTCTCAAAATAATTTTCAAATAAACTAGTGTTTTTCTTTTGTTGGTACACCAAAAATGGTCTTTGTAGAATAGATGCTCTTTATACCTACCCTTGGTTGACTTAAAACACTTATTGGTATTTTCTTGATCAGTTCTGTGGATTTGTTATTTGTTCATCTTTGACAACTGGTGAGATCTTCGAAATCTGCATTGATGTTACATATTCTGTTTGATAATTTCATTTTATACATGCATATCACTGTTTGATAATATGCCTGAATTTAACTTACTTCAGTGTTTCTTTTTCTTAATATGAATACATACAAAGTTTTCTTTCAGGGTATCTCTGTTAGGTCGCGTAAATCTGAGTTAAAAACACTTGGTGTATTTGGGATTGCCTACTTTTTCTGCATACAAATAAGTAATATAAGCTGTTACAAATTAAACACTTTAGGAGGAGTGTTTGGATTCACATATTTTTATAGAAAAGGCAATTATATTTGAAAACAATAATTATTTGTTTGAAGATTTTGATTGAATTGATTTATTAAATACATTTAAAGTCAAATATGAAAGTTAGAATGACACAAAAACTGCTTCTGTATAAAAACAAGCAGAAAAGCTAAAAAATAAAAAGCTATCCCAAACACCCTATAATTAGCATTCTCATTCCTTTGGCTGGTTTGTTTTAGCGGGTGGGAGTTACGGCCCGAACGTCACCCATGTAGCCTGATTATCTAACTAATGGGTTGGTGCTTCGGCCGGTTAACTCATCACTAACACAAACATGAACTGTTTTTATGAATGGGTCAACCCTAAACCTGTTTAGACCCAGGCCAAACCAATTCATTTTTGTGTCCTGTCGGGAATTTGCACCCCTAGTTATGTTTACTTGATTTCTTATGTCTCAGGAAATGGAAGTTGTATCTGCAATCCTTGGTCCTGTTGTGAATCTTTTGACGGTTCATATTACACAAAAGCTGAGATACCTCACTTCCTCCACGGAACATGTTAAGCGCATGAAAAACAGAATGCTGTATTTGGAAGATCAAAGAGCTGAGATCGAAGAGCATGTGAGAGAAAATGATGTAAGCAATCGTAAGGTACCTGTTCATGTACCACGGTGGTTGGAAGATGTTAAAAAGATCAAGGAAGAAGTTGACAACATTTCAAGTAACGACATTGGATGCTTTAACGTAAGGAAGAAGTATCTAGCAGGAAGAAATGCATTGAGGGTTACCGAGGATGTCGAATGTCTTATTAAAAAGAGTTCTGACATTCCTTGGAGTAATGCGCACATTGGTTTTGGAAGAGTCAATTCCAAATGCCCGGCATCAACATCAGGTGGAAAAACCCAAAATGTGTTCGACTCTAGAGTAAAGACATTCGAGGACGCACTTAAGCTCCTTCAAGAAGATGATGATGGTAAGACTCAAGTGATAGCATTGTGTGGAATGGGTGGTGTGGGGAAAACCACGCTGATGAAACAATTGAAAGAGGCTGCAAAAAACAAAAATATGTTTAATTGGATTGTGTATGTAGTTATTGGGAATACTCCCAACTTGCTTGACATTCAGAAGGCCATAGCAGTGCAGACAGGCGAACCTCTAACTGAAACTGATGAAACGGTAATGGCAACTTATCTTTCCAAAAGATTTGAAGTATTTTCAGAGCGTAAAGAAAAGAGTCTGGTTATATTGGACGACGTGTGGAAGAAGATTAAACTGGAAGATATCGGATTAGCGAGTCCTTTACCAAATGGGGTCAAGTTGCTACTCACATCACGAGATGCAAATATTTGCCAACAGATTGCAGTTGATGCTGATTCTGCTCTTGAAGTAGTTAGAGTTGATGTCCTGGAGGAAAGAGAAGCACGGGAGTTTCAGCAGAACACGATCAAGATCTCTATCAAATAGGATGTGACATTGTAAAAAAATGTGGTTGTTTGCCTCTTGCCATAAAACTCATTGCTGCAACACTTAAATATCAAAAGGAATTTGTGTGGAGACGTACACTTAAGTGTTTGAAGAGAAATGATCTTGATAAGAATGTGCAAGAAATTATCGAGATAAGCTACAAGAATTTATTACAAGAGGATAAAGCAATTTTTCTGCTTTGTGGCTTGTTCCCCGAGGACTCAAACATCTGGATAGAAGATTTGACAAGATATGCATGGGGATTAAAACTTTTAAAACAAGTTTATACCATTGAAGATGCTAGAGAATGCACACAAACAAGTGTGAGCAATCTCAAAAATGCATATTTGTTGATGGATGGTGATTTTGATGACTATGAGTATGTGAAAATGCATGATCTTGTGCTTGCATTTGTGGTAAATACTGTTTCTAAAGGTGGTGAGGACGGATGTTGGATCATTCACCATGATGATTTCTCAAAGTTGAGTGAAGCTAATAATATGAGCCAGTCTTGCAAGCAAATTTCGTTAGCATGCAAGGGTATGTCGGAGTTTCCCATTGACTTTAAGTTTCCAAACCTTACAGTTTTGAAACTTATGCAAGGAGATGAGTCACTAAGGTTCCCTCAAGACTTTTATGAAGGAATGAAAAAGCTTCAAGTTATAGCATTTGAACAATTGGAGTATTCAGTAGTTCCAACATCATTTGAGTGCTCCACCAACCTTCGAACTCTTTGTCTCAATGAATGCTCATTGATATTTGATTTAACTTGTATTGGAAATCTTTCAAATCTCGAAGTGCTTAGCTTTGCTAACTCTGGCATTACAATCCTACCTTCCACATTCGAAAATTTGAAGAAGCTAAGACTACTGGATGCTACAGGTTGTTGCAATCTTGTTATAGATGACGGTGTCTTGAAAAGCTTAGTGAATCTTGAAGAGCTTTATATGATAACTTTTGATGGTCGTGCATTCTACGACTGTAGTGAACTTACAGAGCGTTCAAAGAACCTTTGTGCATTAGAATTAGAATTTATTGGTAAGAACGCGCGTATGAAGAACATGTCTTATGAGAAACTTAAAAGATTCAAGCTCTCAGTGGGATGTAATCTTACAGAAGTTCGAGTCGACGTGCAGACAGATCAAGTTGACATGCACTCATATGAAAACATCTTGAAGCTGGTCACCAACAGAGAAGAACTACTTAAATCTAAAATCAACGAGCTGTTTAAGATCACATATGCACTTTATCTACAAGTGAACGATATGAATACTCTTGAAGATGTTGACGTGGAATCCCCGCATCCTCGACATCCTCCTCGACACTCTTCGTTTTACAATTTGAGATTCCTTTTAGTTTCAGAATGTGCAGAGTTGAAATACCTTTTCACCATGAATGTTGCAACAAGTTTGTCAAAGCTCGAGTATCTGGATATTTCTGGATGCCCTATAATGGAAGCAGTCATACATACTGAGAATGATGGATCAAATATAATTAGGTTTTCCAACCTAAAGTATCCGCGTCTGATTGAGCTACCAAAGCTATTGTGTTTGTGCGATAATGTCAATGTAATTGAGCTTCCACGTCTCATGGAGTTGCAACTTGATGGCCTTCCAAAAATTACAAGCATTTATCCTGATAGTGCAACTTTTATGTCGAGTAATATATCCCCCACACAATCTTTCTTGAACGAAGAGGTTAGTATATGCTTTGTATTAATATACTGATATTAACAATCTTTTCAACTAAAAGTGTTTTAATAACAGGCGGGTATCTAATGAATGAACAAATCATTTTTACTTTGCAGGATGCGACTCCTAAGCTGGAGAAATTGTTTGTTTCTGATATGGAGAATATGAAGGAGATATGGCCTCCTCAGTTTAGCAGAAGTAATCTTTGCCCATTGAGAGAGCTTACGGTCAAGGATTGTGGTTCCATTGAAGTCTTGTTCAACATGGATTTTGGTGAAATCGAGCAACTTAGCAGCAGCTTGAGAAGCATTAAAGTGGAGAGATGTGATAGTCTTGTGAAGCTTTTTTCATGCAATCCATTCCCTTTCTTGAATAATCTACAAGAGCTTAACATCGGAAGTTGTGGTTCCATTCAAGTGTTATTTAACACTGACTTGCGATGTGCTGGTAAAATTGAAGAGCAGGTCTGTAGCAGCTGCTTGAGAAGCATTGTAGTGGAAAATTGTGATAGTCTTGTGAATCTTTTCCCAGTCAATCCAATGCTATTATTCTATAATTTAGAAGAGCTTACAGTTGGAGAATGTGCTTCCATTGAAGTGATATTCGACATCGACATGGGATGTGTTGGTGAAATGGATAAAGTTAGCAGCAGCAGGTTGAGAAGCATTTATTTGGAAAGATTAGGGAAGCTTAGAGAGGTGTGGAGGATAAAAGATGCTGGAAATAACTTGATTCATGGCTTTGAAGCTGTTGAAAGCATAGAAATTAGAGATTGTTTGAGGTTTGAAAATTTAATCACACCTGCCACAACCAATTTTGATTTGAGAGCACTCAAAGAAGTTCAAATTTTTAGCTGCGGCAGAGAAAGCGAGAGAAAGCATGAATTGGTCGAGAGTAACCAAGATCAAGAGGTACGGCTCTTAATTTGTATGTTTAAAACTAATAAATGATTTCCATTTTTGTTTTTATACTTTAAAACTGTCTGGAACTTGCAAGGAAAGTGATTGTGACCTCTTTTCATTACTTGGATGTTATTTATTATTTTTAAAATAAATGGAAAAATAATATTAGGTTACTTAATATTTTTAAAATAAATAGAAAAGTAATATTAGAACTAAATTTTTGAAGACATTTTGATAGAACCACTAACATTGTGTAGCAACCGGCATTTTAGGGCAATACTTTTCATTAAAACTCGAAATCATTTGTGACAAACGATAATTTTTGAACTTGTTTTAATAGTAAATTTCATTTATTATTATTACCTATTACATAATTTTGAGCTTTTTGGACATCATTTGAACTGAAAACGAGAGCTTTTCTCGTGAGACGTGAAAATAGAGCACAACGCGAGTCGGCACAAGTCTAAACCTAATAATACAATAATTAATAGATTGACGATAGGGAAATTTCTTTAACTAGCTAAATCAAGCCCGAAAGTTATTACATTAAAAGATTAGCAAAGTTACACATTTTGCCCGTACACTAGTTCACCCGCGCCCCTGAACTTTCGTGTATTGACATGTTTGGCCCGAACTAGTTATAAGAACCCCTCCCCTCTATTATACCCAAAACCATGTGCATGTTCATTCAAAAACTTGTACTTAGCTCAAAATTTCAACTAATAAGACAACAACCATCCTCCTCCACCATACGACATCACCCATGAGGACCACCAACACCACACTCCAAATCTTACCAATCCAAGCTAGTCATACATGCGTACTTATTAGGATTTGATTTGGTATCATGCACTATAAGGATTTCATAAATACAAAGTCCAACTAGCATTGTTACTTGCATAAATAAAATATTTCTTCCCTTTTTGTGCTCTCCAAACCCACGACACACATCTCTTACACACACTATACAAGCTTTGTTCTTTAGCATACTTGTCTCATTTGATCTTTGTCCCTTTGTCTAACAAACTAGTACATCATTTTGGCTTATTGAACCTTGTCTCAACCTAAATTTATCGCACTTTCTTCTGTCATCACACCCATTACATGTTCTTTGTCCATTTGCTCAACAACCTTGTACCATACTTGTAAGTATTTTGTCTTGTGCAATGACCACTTGTTTTCTTATGTATATTTGATCCATATAATGCTAGTAACCTCATTTCATCCTCAACAGAAACACAAAATTTCACTCTCTCTGTTTTCTTTTTCCTTGGCTCGTTCAAGACATGAACACCCACACAAACCCATCATTTTTCTTATTTCTTGAAGGTTTGGCGTTATGAAGGCTTAGCTAGTTCATTAGCCATGGTTTCTTGGGTCATTTCATATCACTTGGTTTAGTTATTGGTATAAGGGTGCGAATTATAAGTTGGGGCTATAGTTCTTGAATCTTGGTTTTGGTTAAGCCTTCTTGATCATTCAACACGCAAATCATCCACCCTCATTGTGAGCATTCTAAACTCATTTCAATACATTACATATCATTTATACATCATTCATGTTCTTGTACACTTGTTATGTTGAGATCTTGCTTTAAAAACTTGAAAACAGATTCTTACCTTGCTGTCCAAAAATGTCGAAATAAAATTAGCTATGCAATTTTTCACACAAACCTGGTTTAGTCAAACTTATATATATATATGTTAGGATGTCTCACAAAAACTTTCGTAATTTTATAAAATGTTTTCCTATTTTTAATATGTGATGCGAGATAGGTACCTGCTGTTGCATTTTTTTTATGTGAACTGAATCCATTCAATAAAAATGAGATACTTCGAGACCTTTTGGCTAAAAATGGTAAACTAGAAAGTGTTGAAGGACACATTGAAATTAACTCTGAGAGTTCGGTGGACCCGTGACGATAAATAACGAGTAAAATACAGCCAAAAGAAGTTGAGTAACATTTCAGTTTTTCTGTCAGCTTTGGCATCCGAGTATAAAACGGTTTATTCAGAATAGTTGGTACATGGGAAATTATTTGACTTAGATATTTGAAAACTAGATTTAATGTAGATAATTTTAGACTCCAAAAACACGTAATTTCATCGAGAAATGAATAACTTAATGTCCATTCAAGTTGACTTTTATTACCCGACGGGCTGTTTCAACGTGTGATGTTTTTGGCCTCGAAAACTTGACCAAATCGATCCTTTTTACAACGTAACTATTTATTTTAGGTAGAATACATATAGGAGTGAGTTTAGAAACAGAAAAATCTTGAAATAGACTAATATTAGATGAAATATGAACCTTTGAAACTCGGTAATAGCTATCGAGAACCCCCTGTAACAGCAGCCCGTATATTTGACCAAACGACCTCGATAGCCTTGTCTAAAATATTTTTAGCCTTTGTTTTTATAAGAGTATACAATAATAGCTAAATTTGGAGGCTTGAACGAACCAACACGGAGTTAAAATGGACGAAATATAATAAGAAACTTTTGAACGATCTTACTGTCTCACGGCATACTTCACATAGGAACCTAAATTCCGTACAACCATCGAGAATTGAATTCATTATAACGTCCCAATACTTTATAAAAAAAAACAACTATATATAATTACTAGTAATTGAATATCTTTCGTCAAAACTTTTATTGACTATATCTTTCATCGTAAAACCTCATTTCAAGTGTATAAGAGCTATTTCACATTTTAGAACTCATACGCATATATTTCATGCCATATTTCCTAAGTCAACCCATATTCCTAGGTCGCGGTTTGGATTGCACTTTCAGAATACTTTGCCTTACTATTCCAGATATTTGATTGCTTAAGGTGAGTTCTCGTAGCCCCACTTTTATATATGTTTTCTTTGGGGGAGAATGGTACTCAATGCTTTCTAACTGTTTTCATGCTGTGACTAAACGTTTTCATGCTTTACTTTGGACAATTATGTGAGTTTGATTGCAATTATATGCTATGTGGTATACTATTACGTTTGCGAGCATGCGCTACTGTTTAACTCCGTATGGGGCCGAAGCATAAGGATAGTACTATCCGGGGTCGCTCCCCGCTATTATTTATTTGTGTGACATCTTGGCAGGTTCAGTTTAGCGCTATTAAAACTTTTCTTTATTTCATGCTATAATTGCTTATCTCTCTCACTATTGTCCTACCTAATATCTTTCACAGCTTCGTGGTTTAACTTTCAAACCTACGAGCTCACCAACATTATGTTGACGTTTTCTAGTACCATTTTCAGGTGAATCGTTATTAAGGTATTTGAAGGCACGTTTATTGGAGTCAGACTATTTGTCATTTTGCTACTATGTTTTCATGACAACAAGATTTCAAAAGCGACATGTTTTCTATCATATTTGGGATAAGAATCGTTTGTAAAAGTTGTAAACTATTGTTGAAATAATTATAAGGTATGAATCTATGATGTTACGCAATGTGCCTTTCTCAGTTACACTTCGTGTTTCCGCCTTAGACGGGGTGTGACAGAATGGTATCAGAGCTTAAGGTTATAGAGAATGCCGGTTTTTCGAAAATAAAAACCTCAACTATAACCAGACTAATATTTTTATAAAACCCCAAACATGGTACAAGTCGATTAGCCCGAACATTCCATCGTTTTTCCTAAATTACGCATAGCCTGATCAACTATGCCTAATTCAGGAGGGATCGTGGGATGATGGGGGTAGTTACCTTATATCGTGTTTGGTTGGAGTCAAAGTCTAGGTCACCTGAAAATGCATTGGACTACGTGTGTTCATATGCCTTACGTGTTATGTGTATCTGTGCTTATGTTGCTTTGCCTTCTGTGTGCTGAAGCTTTTAGCTTCTAGGACAATATGTGAGCTTGCAACTGCGTACTTAAGTGCTTTGATTCAATTTGCTTTGTTATTCTGTGATTCGAGTGGATATGACATGGTTTTGAGTTAGAGTATTTCATGTACCATCCCCCATACTCGTGCCCTTGATATTAGTTACCCTTATACGCAAACAAAACTCATACTATATATTTTGCTAAATATATATAGCGATACGTTATTTTGGGTAAACTATTTTGGATACGTTACTTTGGATTCGCTATACAATTTTGAATACTATTTTGGAAACACTATTTTGGAATACTATTTGAAAGCTATTTTGGAAACATGACTACTCTGGTATTGCCCTATGCCGTTATGCCACACGCCTTGTCTCCCCACATTACTCCCCTTATTAGGAACCCTGAATACACCACATTATAAGTCGATGAGTCGGATGACGCTATTAGTTGCCTTAGGGAAACGACCCGCCAACTAGCGTAGTCGAAATTAATGGCTTAGCTGTACGATTTGGACCTTGGAGAATGCAAGTGAGATAATAGGACACATGAGAAAGCAGTGACCCCAAGCTTGCTAGCTGAGTTGTTTGTGTTGACCATGATAGCGATGTTCGTCTTTGTGTTCATGTTCCATAGTTGGTACAGATTTAGATAATTCAAATTTTGTTTGTCAAAATTTTCGTGCAAATGTAAAATTTTCTTGCAAAATTTATAAAAAAATGATGAACTGGCAATCTTCGTTAATTGGACCGTGTTATGATGTTTTCTTCAAAACGAAATTTGGTTGATAGTCGAAATTGTTTTAAAATGCTTTGAAATAAATTTGTGATGTTAGACGGTTGGATTGTTTTAGTATAAAAATCGTCTCAAAGGTTCGTCCAAACGTCAAATTTCTTGAAAGCCAAAAATCCAAACCCTATATGAAAATTCGCTATTTCATATTACAAATTTTGCAAACATATCTTTTCACATGACTATAACCATCGGAAAATTTTCAAACAAAGTTGCCTCAAAATACACTAATGGTCAAAAATTTATAATGTCTTACTCAGATAAATTTCTAAAAACAATTTCAAAAACCATGCTTCCAAGAGGGAACACGTACCATGCATGGACAAACCTCGAGAACAATCACAATGCCTACATACTATGCGAATTTAGAAGTGAATCGAACAACTCTGTCTAAGACTGATAATAGCAATGTGTTAAGCCTTGACACTATTCCTTTGAAGTACAACCTTCCCACTCATCCCAGAAGATAAGGCTCTCGTGTTGATCGAAGTGCATTGGATTAGGCAATCAGTATTACTTAAGAGACAGTGTATCCTTTTCGGAGTCCTAGATAACTTAGTCACATTGGAGCATGTCCACACTTTTACACTTGTATCAAGAAGTTGCACCAGTCGATAAGACCTTTGGCTTTCACTTGTAACTAGATCTGTCCACATAGTAGTCACTTGGCAACAATTTTGAGCCATTATATACTATAGTCCTGCCTAGAGGAACCGAGCACTTAGACGTAAGAGTTTCACCTAGTAATGATCTTCGAGCGTTCCATATCGTTGACACCAGGTTCTGCCCATTGACCTTTTGATTCATAGATCATCGCCTTCAATTATTCATGCATACCTAACGACACGTTGTTCCCTGATGTTTTCACACCAAGGGCTTTTTCCTTACAAGCCTTTTATCCGCTGTGAAGCTTTTAATGATATCTATTCTCATTGATCGAATTCTTCCGAATTATATTCCCTTTTCTTTCGGATGACTACAAAACTCTTCCTACATGGTAAGAACGCGAACATCGAAACTCTTTAGGTATTAGAAGCCCTTTTATGATACATAGTCATTAGACTCTTGTGATTTGAGCAAATAGGACACTGCGTACCATACAAACACCGCCTTTTGTGATATGACTTCAAAACTACGAATGCCAACCCCATGCCACGAGTTGGATATTCCTCATCGTTTCTTTCATCTACCTTGGAACAAACTTCCTTCACATTAGGAAGCCGTTATTTTTACTTATTCAATCTTCATAGACGGCAATTATTCTTTCATTCGGAAACACAACCTTTATAATCTTTCTATCATGTATGATTTTCTTCCTATCGATTTTTGGTCAACAATTTCTTCCCCATAGTCACAACAAATCCACCTAACTACACCGTAATCTACCCCACCAGATTTTTCTCCCTATCCATGCTACTAAGAATATCAGTGATTTCCTCAATAATACAATTTTTTCTTCACCCACAAATTTTACGACAAACACTCTACTTGATTTCATTGATTCGCAATTCACACGATAGAATTATGAGGTACCAAACATCTTTTTGGCACCAGCCGTCGGACGAAAGCAAGTATGTTATAGACGAGGAACATACCAAACACAACACCCTGTGCTACCCTTACTTCCTCATTTTCTTTAGCTCATCGTTTCCTTAGATTCTCCATTTTTCTTGACATGTTGATCTTCCCGATAACGACCTGATCGACTACACTAGTATCAAGTGATTGTGCCAAATCCACGCCATCATACCCTATTCACACTTCATTTCATAGAAGAAAGCCTAACTTTAAGTGACTTCCTCTCATTTTTGTGACATTAGCTCTCTCTACTGCGAGTACGAATCCTTAGAGGTGAAATTCTAACAAACCATTTTGGATCTTGATGAAGACCGGATAGAGAATGATTGATCTTCCTTTTCTCGAAGGATACTCGATGTTCTGCGGGATATCATAATGGTTAAGATTCTTTACATACACCGGAACTAATTTGGTTCGTCGTGTCAAACTTTTAGTAGTATCTACCCTTGTCACATAAGTTACGACCGCGACATTGGAGCCCTGATTTGAAATCTAGTTCTCTTGTCATGATTCAAACCTTCGTTAGGTTCTATGTACATGCGTTGGTCTATTTCAGTAAGAGCAGTCATAATTATTGATTCTAACATAGTGGATTAGGTCATTTACAACAGACTAGCAGTTCCACCAACAAAATTTGTCACCTTGATCTACAAACATCGTCTAGAAATTAGTGGTTAACGCCTAAGGAACCATAAGTAATGCCTAGTTGGTGATCAACTAGTTATCACCCAATAAGGTGTCAGCTTGAAGATTTATTTCGTGATTGTGGAAGAGCCAAGAAACCCTCACTAGGGAAGTTGAGCAACTTAATTTAGACAATATTCCAATTATAAGTTTATTTGAGCTTAGTCCATGGACATTAGTTACTTGGGAACAAAAAGACCACGCGAGACTTACGTACCTACACTTTTTGGCAATGTCACTAGCTGAATTTTGAGGACAAAATTCCGTTAACGGGGATGTACTGTAGCAACCGGCATTTTAGGGCAATACTTTTCATTAAAACTCGAAATCATTTGTGACAAACGATAATTTTTGAACTTGTTTTAATAGTAAATTTCATTTATTATTATTACCTATTACATAATTTTGAGCTTTTTGGACATCATTTGAACTGAAAACGAGAGCTTTTCTCGTGAGACGTGAAAATAGAGCACAACGCGAGTCGGCACAAGTCTAAACCTAATAATACAATAATTAATAGATTGACGATAGGGAAATTTCTTTAACTAGCTAAATCAAGCCCGAAAGTTATTACATTAAAAGATTAGCAAAGTTACACATTTTGCCCGTACACTAGTTCACCCGCGCCCCTGAACTTTCGTGTATTGACATGTTTGGCCCGAACTAGTTATAAGAACCCCTCCCCTCTATTATACCCAAAACCATGTGCATGTTCATTCAAAAACTTGTACTTAGCTCAAAATTTCAACTAATAAGACAACAACCATCCTCCTCCACCATACGACATCACCCATGAGGACCACCAACACCACACTCCAAATCTTACCAATCCAAGCTAGTCATACATGCGTACTTATTAGGATTTGATTTGGTATCATGCACTATAAGGATTTCATAAATACAAAGTCCAACTAGCATTGTTACTTGCATAAATAAAATATTTCTTCCCTTTTTGTGCTCTCCAAACCCACGACACACATCTCTTACACACACTATACAAGCTTTGTTCTTTAGCATACTTGTCTCATTTGATCTTTGTCCCTTTGTCTAACAAACTAGTACATCATTTTGGCTTATTGAACCTTGTCTCAACCTAAATTTATCGCACTTTCTTCTGTCATCACACCCATTACATGTTCTTTGTCCATTTGCTCAACAACCTTGTACCATACTTGTAAGTATTTTGTCTTGTGCAATGACCACTTGTTTTCTTATGTATATTTGATCCATATAATGCTAGTAACCTCATTTCATCCTCAACAGAAACACAAAATTTCACTCTCTCTGTTTTCTTTTTCCTTGGCTCGTTCAAGACATGAACACCCACACAAACCCATCATTTTTCTTATTTCTTGAAGGTTTGGCGTTATGAAGGCTTAGCTAGTTCATTAGCCATGGTTTCTTGGGTCATTTCATATCACTTGGTTTAGTTATTGGTATAAGGGTGCGAATTATAAGTTGGGGCTATAGTTCTTGAATCTTGGTTTTGGTTAAGCCTTCTTGATCATTCAACACGCAAATCATCCACCCTCATTGTGAGCATTCTAAACTCATTTCAATACATTACATATCATTTATACATCATTCATGTTCTTGTACACTTGTTATGTTGAGATCTTGCTTTAAAAACTTGAAAACAGATTCTTACCTTGCTGTCCAAAAATGTCGAAATAAAATTAGCTATGCAATTTTTCACACAAACCTGGTTTAGTCAAACTTATATATATATATGTTAGGATGTCTCACAAAAACTTTCGTAATTTTATAAAATGTTTTCCTATTTTTAATATGTGATGCGAGATAGGTACCTGCTGTTGCATTTTTTTTATGTGAACTGAATCCATTCAATAAAAATGAGATACTTCGAGACCTTTTGGCTAAAAATGGTAAACTAGAAAGTGTTGAAGGACACATTGAAATTAACTCTGAGAGTTCGGTGGACCCGTGACGATAAATAACGAGTAAAATACAGCCAAAAGAAGTTGAGTAACATTTCAGTTTTTCTGTCAGCTTTGGCATCCGAGTATAAAACGGTTTATTCAGAATAGTTGGTACATGGGAAATTATTTGACTTAGATATTTGAAAACTAGATTTAATGTAGATAATTTTAGACTCCAAAAACACGTAATTTCATCGAGAAATGAATAACTTAATGTCCATTCAAGTTGACTTTTATTACCCGACGGGCTGTTTCAACGTGTGATGTTTTTGGCCTCGAAAACTTGACCAAATCGATCCTTTTTACAACGTAACTATTTATTTTAGGTAGAATACATATAGGAGTGAGTTTAGAAACAGAAAAATCTTGAAATAGACTAATATTAGATGAAATATGAACCTTTGAAACTCGGTAATAGCTATCGAGAACCCCCTGTAACAGCAGCCCGTATATTTGACCAAACGACCTCGATAGCCTTGTCTAAAATATTTTTAGCCTTTGTTTTTATAAGAGTATACAATAATAGCTAAATTTGGAGGCTTGAACGAACCAACACGGAGTTAAAATGGACGAAATATAATAAGAAACTTTTGAACGATCTTACTGTCTCACGGCATACTTCACATAGGAACCTAAATTCCGTACAACCATCGAGAATTGAATTCATTATAACGTCCCAATACTTTATAAAAAAAAACAACTATATATAATTACTAGTAATTGAATATCTTTCGTCAAAACTTTTACTGACTATATCTTTCATCGTAAAACCTCATTTCAAGTGTATAAGAGCTATTTCACATTTTAGAACTCATACGCATATATTTCATGCCATATTTCCTAAGTCAACCCATATTCCTAGGTCGCGGTTTGGATTGCACTTTCAGAATACTTTGCCTTACTATTCCAGATATTTGATTGCTTAAGGTGAGTTCTCGTAGCCCCACTTTTATATATGTTTTCTTTGGGGGAGAATGGTACTCAATGCTTTCTAACTGTTTTCATGCTGTGACTAAACGTTTTCATGCTTTACTTTGGACAATTATGTGAGTTTGATTGCAATTATATGCTATGTGGTATACTATTACGTTTGCGAGCATGCGCTACTGTTTAACTCCGTATGGGGCCGAAGCATAAGGATAGTACTATCCGGGGTCGCTCCCCGCTATTATTTATTTGTGTGACATCTTGGCAGGTTCAGTTTAGCGCTATTAAAACTTTTCTTTATTTCATGCTATAATTGCTTATCTCTCTCACTATTGTCCTACCTAATATCTTTCACAGCTTCGTGGTTTAACTTTCAAACCTACGAGCTCACCAACATTATGTTGACGTTTTCTAGTACCATTTTCAGGTGAATCGTTATTAAGGTATTTGAAGGCACGTTTATTGGAGTCAGACTATTTGTCATTTTGCTACTATGTTTTCATGACAACAAGATTTCAAAAGCGACATGTTTTCTATCATATTTGGGATAAGAATCGTTTGTAAAAGTTGTAAACTATTGTTGAAATAATTATAAGGTATGAATCTATGATGTTACGCAATGTGCCTTTCTCAGTTACACTTCGTGTTTCCGCCTTAGACGGGGTGTGACACATTGTGGCTTTCTTTTCGTGATTTTTGGCCTTCTCACATCTTAAATTTAGAACTAAATTATTAGAATCAAAAGGTATGACTCCTAAGTTGAATGTTTAAAACTAACATAAATGATTCCATCTATACTTTATCCCATTTTATTTTATTTATTTATTTATTTATTTATTTATTTTTATTTTTATTTATTTATTTATTTTTTATTTTTTTGGGTAAAAGGGATTCACTCTGGTAAAATAAAAAATAAAGATTTTTTTTTTAAATGAATAGCTGGTTCCCGTGTATGTTTGTAAAGAGATCATGAAGAACTCGAACTCAAGACCTCAAACCAAACATACGAAGGAACTAACCACCCACACTATATACAATATGAATATACCAACACTTGTCCTAGTTGGGATACGACCATTTGGTTGGAGAGTATCACACATCACGTGGATACTGCTAAGAAAAGAAAATCCAACTGATTCTAGTTAGTGTATTCTTTCATATCAAGATAATCCCTGGAATTATTTTTTAAAATCATATGATATCTGTCACAAGTTTATTGCAGTTATGAACTCTATTCAGTTTTGGTTCGTGGAAGTTACTACTAATTATAACATTAATGGCTGTGATATGCAGGTTAATGTTGTAGCCACATCTAGGGAAGAAGTAAATGATGATATATCTAAAGTTGCATTCCCATCCTATCTATTACACACTTTCCATCACCTTTGTAAACTTGATTTGAGGGGCTACAAAGCTGTGGAGGTGGTCTTTGAGATAATGAGTCCAAGTAGTAGAGAATCAGCTCACAATACTCAACAACCACTCATACTCCCCTGTCTTGAAGTACTATGTTTAATGCAATTGGAAAGGATGAGTCATGTGTGGAAGTGCAATTGGAATGAATTCTCATCTCTTCAAAAACCACAGTCACAGTCCTCATTCCATAACCTCACAACCATGACAATGTACGCGTGTAACAGCATCAAGTACTTGTTTTCACCTCTCATGGCGAAACTTCTTTCCAATCTAAAGGAAGTTTATATAGGGAATTGTGATGGTATTGAAGAGGTTGTTTCAAACAGAGATGATGAAGATACCTCTTTATATTCCCATATAAACACCAGTCTCTTCCCTCATTTAGACAATCTTCAGCTTGTTCAGCTAAAAAATTTCAAGTGTATTGGTGGTAGCGCCAATGGTATACTAAGTGATACTCATGACCAGCTTAAGGTATGTATTCTATATCAGTGACTTTAAAGGCCTTTTAGCTACTGTATTTATTTTTAGGGTTAATGTTATTAATTAGCATTGTATTTTTGCCATTGTACCATTCTAGTAATTAAATTTTAATTTGTAACATTTTGGTTAGGGAATTGATTGGCACACTCAAAAAATTGATTGGGACACTCAATGTACAAACAGTTAAAACAGTTTATATTTACAATACAACTGTTTAATGCACTTTTTGGAGTGTCTCAATCAAATGTGAGAGTGTGCAAATCACCTCCCTTTTGGTTACTACTTATACCTTTGGTGTTTTAAAATAGTAACTATTTCTCCTATTTTTTAACCTGTAATTCGCATAACTGGTCCAAAAAGTAACATAAATTACAGTAAAATATGAACATCATTTTTTGACATGCTAAAGAAAAGGGAAGAATCTACGGATTTTCTATTTTCATCTTTTTGCATCATTTCCTTAACTAATCAGCTAAAACGCTAAAACACATCTATATTTGATGATGACTTATGAAACTTTGAACAACTTGACCGGTTATGTGGATCACTGGTTGTAAAAAAAAAGAAAAATATTTATTATTTTAAGCCACTGAAATTACAATAATAACTAAAACAATACAAAAAAAAGGTTTAATTACTAAAATGGTACATTGAGAAAAGTAATATGCAATTTTATGACATTAACCCTTGTTTTTATTAAATTTGAAATTTCATTTTTGTATCACGGAATTTATTACACTCATTATTTCTATAATGAGAAGACAATGCTTATCGATTTTCCTTTGTTTATGAATCGTATGTGTAAGGGGTAACTTCTCAGTAAGTTTATAAAGTGGTTGTTTGTAAGAAACACTCTCATCTAGCCGTTATCATCTGCCTTCTCTGATACTCATGTTTTAGTGAATCATCTTGTCGGTATTTACTTACCCCCTAGCTATAAAACTTGCAATAAAAACCAACCCATCTAGTTATTTGTGTCTTTTAAAAGACTAAATGTTGTTTCATTTATTAAAATCAAATTCTTTACAAACAGTCTTGGTTGAAACCAAGTTGAGTTTCATTGAGATCAAATTTTATAGGGCTAATGACTTGAAAATGCATCTAACTTGTCAATTTTTGTTGTTCTGTACAGTAATCTATCTCTTTTTTTTTTTTTTTTTTTTTTTTTTTTTTTTTTTTTTTATGGCTATTAAAACACAAAGCTCTCAAATTTCGACCTTTGTGTGTATTTTGTGCATGTAAAATGAACCCTTCGAAATTTGAAAAAAGTAAGGGCAGAATGGTCACAAAATACACACAAAGGTCGAAAATTGAGAGAGCTTGTGTTTTAATAGCAATATATATATATATATATATATATATATATATATATATATATATATATATATATATATATATAATAATTACACGGAACAACAAAAATTGACAAGTTAGATGCATTTCCAAATCATTAGCCCAATTTTATAAAACAGGTTTTATAAATTGTGCCTCATAAAAGGTTTTCACTGAGTCCATGTTGAGTTTCTGAAAAACCAGATGTCGGTATAAAATGTTCAATTGACACATGTTTAGTTTCTTTCAACACGGGGTGTAGGACAGTTAATATGTAATTGTTTAACAGCATTGACTGCATTGTTAAAATAGTTTGTTTGACTATGTCCGTTTGCTAAAACCATCTTGAGTTTCACTATAAACTGATCGATTCAAACAGTTATTTGAAACCAGCTTAAGTTATTTTCAATATCGAATGAAACTTTTTATTAAAACGTGATGTTGAGGGAATCATTTATTATGTGAAAATACAATTTATATTATGTTGGCAACAAATAATGTATGTTTGTTACTTATATAAATCTATATTCCAATATTTGCAGTTATCTCAAGTTTTTTGGTCATTTTGCCAATACTCTAGAAAGATAAGCATAACATCTTGTCCTGTATTGTCAAGTGTTATTCCATGGTATGCTGTAGGACAAATGCAAAAGCTTCAAGTGTTGAAAATAAAAGATTGTGAATCAATGACAGAGGTATTTGAAACTCAAGATATCAACACCAAGAGTGGCACTCCAAGGCTAGAATATATTACAATGCTTAAACTTTCAAAATTGAGGAAATTGAAAATTGATGGGTGTTGCCTTTTGAAACATATATTCACATTTTCTACTCTTGAAAGCCTAGCGGAACTCGAAGAGTTAGAGATAAAGGATTGCGAGGCAATGGAAGTCATCGTTAAGAAAGACAATGGAGAGCAAACAACGGCATCTGATGTGGTGGTCTTTCCTCATTTAAAATCCCTTTCACTAGTCGATCTACCAAACGTTGTGGGTTTCTTTTTGGGGAGGAGTGAATTCATATGGCCAGCATTGGAAAAGGTTTTAATCGTTGAATGCCCACAAATAACGGTGTTCACTTATGGCCAGTCTACAGCACCAAAGCTTAACCACATAAATACAAGCTTAGGCAAACATAGTGTTGAATGTGGCCTTAACTTTCATGTGACGACCACCTCGCATCAGGTATATTTTCTATTTAAAAGAAAACTAAAAACCTTCCCATGTTACGTTTCTTTTTTTTTTTAGACTCGGGCCTTCTGTGTATAAGAAACCCTGCATAAACTTCTAGATCAAGTTAATTTAACATTATTAACATCATATTCATGGTAGTTGAAGTGGGACGTTATCTCTAACATAAGCTTGTGCTTTCTTTTTTGACCTTGTAGACCCGATTGCAGAGTTATGAGAGTACAAGCTCATACCGCCCTACTACTATGGAACGGTTCCCTTGGTCTTTACATAATTTGATTGAAATGGATGTGGAATATTATAACGCCCCCAGTAATGGACAAATTCTTTTTTCATCCAATAAGTTGCTACAACTACAAAAGCTTGAAACTGTTCATTGTAGATTTGGGAACATTGGGGTGATATTTGATTCACAAACTGTTGCTGAAATTCCAAACTTGAGACAAGTGGATTTAGAGCAGTTAGGAAGTCTCAGGTATATATGGAAGAGCAGTCAGTGGACAGTACTAAAGTTTCCAAACCTAACAAGACTGTCTATTGAAGGATGTGATAGTTTAGAATATGTATTTACATGTCCCATGGTTGGTAGTCTATTGCAACTCCAGGAACTACATATAAGGAGGTGCGACGGTATGAAGGTAATTGTGAAGGGAGAAAAAGAAGAATGTGATGCCATAGTGAATGCTATTGTGGTGTTTCCTTGTCTAAAGTCCTTGAAATTTAATTATCTTTGGAGTCTCCAGGGATTTTGCTTAGGAAATGAAGCTTTTGAATTTCCATCATTGGATACCTTGCAAATTGATTTGTATCAAAAAATGACGGTTTTTACCAAGGGAGATTTGTCTACTCCAAAGCTATACGCAATTGAGGCAAACTATAAGAAGTATAATATCCACAACAGGCTGAACTCCTTTATAAACACCTCAAGAAAGACGGACTAAATATGTCAAAGTTCATGTTCTTACACTTCACGTCTCCTTCATCTTTAAACTTAATTTTCGAAACCAACTCAGTCCAATGATCTTTCAACGAATCTTATCTCGATTCACTGGCAGAAACAGGATCTCAAGCCAATCTCTGAGGCCAGATTCACGTGATCTGTTTTCAGGCAAGTTGTTCAATTTATGTCTTTTATTTCGTAATGAACTCAGATTATATTATACGATAATGCGTATATATTTAGGATTATAGGTAATCGGGTATTTTGAATTGGAAGTATTTGATTTAGGGTTTATGTCAGCCTTATTGATTTCTACGTTTTTGTATTTATTGTAAGTGTAAATTGTGATAAGCCGAATGTTTTTTTCTTAGTCACCAGATGACTGATCCTTTTGTTGTTAATCTCATCTGTTAATCTCTACTATTTTAGGGATTATTTTCACTATCGTGCTCTACTATTTCTTGAGCAATATACTCATTTGATTTAGGGTTTATGTCATACCAAGTTTAAAGAGTCATTGTTATGTATTTTGCAAAGTTTAGTATTTTAAAAAGGGCGTTTGAAATAAGCCCGTTGATGTAGAAAATACGCTTCCGCTAGTTTTATCAATGTATACAGTTTACAGATTTATATATATTAGAAGTGAATAAATAAAAAAACTGGGCGTTTCAAGTTGTTTTTGTGGTATCTCATTACAAACTATAACATATTTATCTGATAAGTTTTAGTCTTGAAAAGATTTGTTTGGTCATCGTCACAAATCAAGTGTTTTGATTTTGGTTCACACAAATATTCAAACAATTTTCTTAAACCAACTAATCAAAAATTGCAATTGCAATATTGCATGCACTAGATGAAGTACTTGTTTGAAAATTAGTGTTCGTACATATTTTTGGATATGACATATCATTATTCTTATGTGTGCAGCAACTATACAAAATGACACACACTGCCACTAATCCTTTCACTACATTGTTAGTTGCAAAACTTATTGTTCACTAACACTCTATTCATACTACATGATGCTAATTTTCGCTGTTCAAGCGAAGGACATTTTTTTGTCATGATATATCTGAAATAACTGCTTAGAGTAGTTAAGTGTGAGCAAGTTGCACAACTCGATCCCCCTTTGAGTCATAGATACCCAACTCTATGTTTTTGTGCAAGATGTTGGTCATGTTTGGCAACACCTTTTTGGAAGCGTTTAAGAGCGGTAAGCGACAAGCGACAAGCGTTCCAGTCTTAATGCTTGTTTGGCAGCACTGCTGCTAGCATTTAATAACACCTCAAAAGCTTGCAATCTTAATGCTTCTTAAAGAAGCTTTCCAATATACCGCTAGCGTTTTACTTTTAATATTACCAATTTACCCTTAAAAATAACATTCATTCATAAGTATATGCCCTTTTTCGTAATTTTACATTTTATAATTACAACTACAGTTACGTTACCAAACACGTTTTTTAAACAAGCAACTAATGCTTACTGCTACAGCTTACTGCTTATTGCTACTGCTTACTGCTACATGTCGCCAAACATAGCCGTTCTGAGATTTGATCTTCAATGCCTCTTCAGCACCTGACCCTACAGGCTAACCTGATCCATTATAATGACACCTACATAGTATAAAATATAAAATAAAATAAAATAAAATAAAATAAAAACTTATAAGAGTACCAAAGAATGTAAACGTTAAAACCTTACTTTGAAGAAGAAAATTACAGAGTTCATAATGAATGTGGCATTGCCATTTCTCAAAAACCCAAAATGCGGGACCATTTTAATTGGCGGCTTCGATACAACACCAAACTTTCTAGCACGGGTTACATAATCAAAAAGCTAGTCCCGATACCTTTTCGAAGACGCCAATTCATAAATTTTAAATCGATTTCTTCCATTCTCCTCATCACAACAGTTTTCTTCATAAATTTTAAATCAAACGGTCATTAATAACTGGACAAAACATAAAATAAAAAATGATGGTGTGTTTTTATGTGTTACATTATTTTGCGTAATTCATCATAGCCAAGTAGACCACCTGGTCACCAAGTGATTAGTTTTATTTATTTACATTATAGGGGCAATTTCATATATAAAAAAAAAAAAAAAAAAAAAAAATCGTTTTATATTTCTCTAACACATGCTTTAAAAGCGTTGTATTCATTAATTAAAAACTTGTCATTTAGATAATCATGAAATTATAAAGTTTTTCTACTTTTATGAATAGTAAAACCGAGTCTATAATTGTATTACATATATAGTAATAGTAAGAGTTATGTCCATAAAATAACAACCTACATATTATGAAAATTCCATTGCTAGTGGTAAAACTTTTGTATTATTATTATTATTATTATTATTATTATTATTATTATATAATATTGGATATTTCGTCACATTTCTTGACTTGTTACATGTTAATAAGGTACAAAACAAATTTTTCACTTGATTAGCTTTTTGCTTAGAGTTAATTTCATGAATGGTCCTTGTGGTCTGTCCGGTTTAAAGAAAATAGTCTATAATGTTTTTTTTCTCGAATCCTCTCCCTATGGTTGTGACCCGTAATCGGGTTTGGTCACCAAGACTAATTGTTGTTAGTTTTTTCCGTTAGCTAACGAATGTTTGAAGCAAACATTAGCAACGTTAGTCCTTAATACTAATGACCGTTTATACTTAACTAAAATTTGGTTTTTTTATAATTATTTTTTTCTCTAAATATCTTTAAAATATATACACGCTTTTATACATATTTTTATACAGGTTTTCATACACACATTTTATTACACATTTTGTTACACACATTTTATATACACGTTTTTGTACACACATTTTTATACACACGTTTTTATACACGCATTTTTATACACAACTTTTATACACACATTTCTATACACAAATTTTTATACACATTTTTATACACGTGTTTTTATACACACATTTTTTTATACACATAGTTATATACATATTTTTATACTCGTTGTTATACACACATATGTACACATATTTTTATACACATTTTTTTATAGACATATTTTTATACATACATTGTTATACACGTTTTATACACATGTTTTTGTACACACATTTTCATACACATGTGTGTATAAAAACGTATATAAAAATGTGTGTATAAAAATGTGCATAAAAATGTGTGTATAAAAACGTGTATAAAAATGTGTGTATAATTGTGTGTATAAAAACGTGTGTATAGAAATGTACATAAAAGTGTGTGTATAAATGTGTGTATTAAAAGGTGTGTATAAAAATGTGTGTAAAAAACGTGTATAAAAATGTGTATTAAAAGGTGTAATAAAATGTGTGTATGAAAACGTGTATAAAATTTAAAGATATTTAGAAAGAAAAAAAATATGTATAAGAAAACCAAAATTTGAGTTAATTATAAACGGTCGTTAGTATTAAGGACTAAGGTTGCAAATGTTCGTTAGCTAACGAAAAAAACTAACAAAAGTTAGTCTCAGAGACCAAACCCGATTACGGGTCACAACCATAAGGAGAGGATCCGAGGAAAAAAAATTAAGGATTATTTTCGTTAAACTTGACAGATCACAGGGACCATTTATGAAATTAACTCTTTTGCTCATGTGTCCGGTCAAAGTTTGACATTTTAGTCCAATCATCTTCATCTCGTAAAATAATACAAACACCTCCCTTAACCACCATTTGACAAACGCAAAAGCTATTTCAAGATCTCGCATAACAAGATCTCAAAAAGACAAAAACCCAACTGAGGGAAGAGAGCGAGGAGCTGTTAGTACTTTTTTTATTTTTAATTTTTCTTGTTATCTTCGTATATAGTTATGGTTGCTGCAAAATGTTATTCACTATACTTGTCGTATATGATGTAGTGAGTAGTCTATTAAGAACACACATATGAGATTTATAGTTTTGACTTTTGAGGCCTTATGAACTTAATAGTAATAGGGTTAAGCACAACAAAAAGTACATAAAAGTACTCATGAACTTACGTAAAAGTACATACAAGTGTACTTTTGTATGTCCTTTTTCGTGAGTCCCATAGTACTTTTTGTGTGATTAACATATGCCCTAGGGCACATGTTAGAAAAACCCATAGTAATATATTATAGACTAAAGTAACAAATATTTCACTACAAACTTGAATATATATATATTATAGATTCATATGCATGTACACATCAAAGAGACGTGTTAGACATTTGCACTGACTATACTTTTGGACTTATGTCTTACATACAAACTACATATATATGCATAATTAGTATCAGTGTAACACCAGATCAGATCAAACTCAATAAGCATTCGAAATGGCAACCGAAAAATTCTTCCAAGAACTAGAATTACCTCAGCAAAAATCTCAAGATGGCGTACTATTCCCAGCCGTATTATCGCCTAATTACAGTTCTGATACGACTGCAGTTGATCTATATGGTTTCAAAGAGGCTATAAAAGCTAATAAGACATGGCTAGAGTCTCTTTTAAACGAAAGCGGCGTTATTTTCTTTAGAGGCTTTCCTGTTAAGTCTTCTTCTGACTTCAACGACGTTGTTGAAGCTTTTGGCTTTCCTGAAGCGTTTTATGTTGGTGGTCGAGCCTCTCGAACCAAAGTTATTGGCAGGGTTTATACTGCGAATGAATATCCTCCTGATCAAGGAATTCCTTTCCATCATGAGATGGCTTATGTGCGTTTCTTGATTCTTTAGATTCTTTATCATTTTTATAGACTAAAATTGCTAGCTTAGAGCCATATTCTTTCAATAGTCACCGACGAATATAATACTTTATATAATTGAGACTATGACAGGTTCCAGATTTCCCCTCCAAATTATTCTTCTTTTGCGAAGAAGAACCGGGAAAAGGGGGAGAAACACCAGTAGTTTTGAGTCATATCGTATATGATAAGATGAAAGAAAGGCACCCAGATTTCGTTGGACAGCTTGAGGAGCATGGACTGACATTTATAAAAGTAGCAGGCGAAGAGGACGATCCATCATCCTTTACGGGCAGTAGTTGGAAGTCCACATACAAGACCGAAGACAAGAATGTTGCTGAGCAAATGTATGTTTCTGTAAAACGACCCAACTTTATTAAGGGGTGTTTGGGACTGCTTATTTTAAAGTGCTTATCTGCTTGAAAAGAAAAAGTTTTTCCCAAACTGCTTACTTGCTTAAGTGTGAGCAGATAAGTACTTAAATAAGCAATTCCAAACGCCCTCTTAAACCATCGCAATATTTAACCACAGCCCATTTCAATGCTCCATTAACAGGGCTGCTAAACTAGGAACAAAGCTGGAATGGATAGGAAATGCTGCAAAAATTATAACGGGTCCAGTGCCAGCCGTCAGGTTTCACAAAGAGACTCAGCGGAAAACATGGTTCAATAGTCTTGCGGTTAGTTACAAAGGGCCTGCAAGTGATCAAAGTAATAAACATAATACATCACTGGAGCTAGGAAACGGTGACCTTGTGCCTGATGATGCTGTGAAAGATTTTATGAGTATATTGGAAGAAGAGTGTGTCGCTATACCTTGGAAGAAAGGCGATGTTATGCTTGTTAATAATTTGATGGTTCTTCATAGCCGAAGACCATTACTAAAGCCGCCTCGTCGTATACTAGCTTCCCTTTGCAAGTGATTAGAGGAGTTATCAGCTCAATGAAGTATCTGCCTTTTTATTGCAACCAACTAGTCTTTTAACCAAAATGTCAAATAAAATACTTTAGATTGTAATAATGAAAAATAAATCAATGGAACTGCTAATGCCAAAAACTTTATGAATGGTATATCATCACACAATGTTTTCTATGAATATATCAAACAATTGACACTTGCAGCTAGTTTGTAGTATAACTCTAGAGGTCAACATTATTCGTTTTCGTCAAAATTTTGAGAATGGCAAAATGTAAAAAAAAAATAATAATAATAAAAAATAATAATAATAATAATAATAATAAATAGCTTCTTTTTAAATATTGTTTGAAAACAATGATTGGCTCATACAATTTTGATAAAAGAAAATTCACGCGCACATGTGTCACTTAAGAGAGTGAAAAAAAGATAAAACATACTACGTAATAAATAGCTTCTTTTTGTGAAAATTATATGAGTCTAGCATTTCTCTTTTAGTCTAGCATTTCTCTTTTATCATTCACAAATTAAGTTTTCTGTTTTAAATTATACAGATATTTCCAATATGTACTACCAGCATGAATATTATAAACTAATATGTACACATCAAAGTGACGTGTTAGACATTTGCAATCACTCGTGAATTCATGTCCAAATCATCATAGAAAATTCGTTCACAAAGTAATGCATGTGTTTCTACCACACGTGACTTTTGGACTTATGTCTTATATACAAACTACATGTGCAGATCGCGAGTTAGATATCAGTGTAACACCTGATCGGATCAAACCCGATAAGCATTCCAAATGGCAACCGAAAAATTCTTCCAAGAACTAGAATTACCTCAGCAAAAATCTCTGGATGGCGTACTATTCCCAGCTGTGTTATCGCCTTCTGATACGACTGCAGTTGATTTATATGGTTTCAAAGAGGCTATAAAAGCTAATAAGACATGGCTAGAGTCTCTTTTAAACGAAAGAGGCATTATTTTCTTTAGAGGCTTTCCTGTTAAGTCTTCTTCTGACTTCAACGACGTTGTTGAAGCTTTTGGCTTTCCTGAAGCGTTTTATGTTGGTGGTCGAGCCTCTCGAACCAAAGTTGTTGGCAGGGTTTATACTGCGAATGAATATCCTCCTGATCAAGGAATTCCTTTCCATCATGAGATGGCTTATGTGCATTTCTTGATTCTTTATATTCTTTATTCATTTTTATAGACTAAAATTGCAAGCTTAGAGCCATATTTTTTCAATAGTCACGGACGGATATAACACTTTATATAATTGAGACTATGACAGGTTCCAGATTTCCCCTCCAAATTATTCTTCTTTTGCGAAGAAGAACCGGGAAAAGGGGGAGAAACACCGGTAGTTTTGAGTCATATCATATATGAAAAGATGAAAGAAAGGCACACAGATTTCGTTGGACAGCTTGAGGAGCATGGATTGACATTTATAAAAGTAGCAGGTGAACAGGACGATCCATCATCCTTTACGGGCAGTAGCTGGAAGTCCACATACAAGACTGAAGACAAGAATGTTGCTGAGCAAATGTATGTTTCTGTAAAACGACCCAACTTTATTAAGGGGTGTTTGGGAGTGCTTATTTTAAAGTGCTTATCTGCTTGAAAAGCAAAAGTTTTTCCCTAACTGCTTACTTGCTTAGGTGTGAGCAGATAAGTACTTAAATAATCAATTCCAAACGCCCTCTTAAACCATCACAATATTTAACCACGGCCCATTTCAATGCTCCATTAACAGGGCTGCTAAACTAGGAACAAAGCTGGAATGGATAGGAAATGCTGCAAAAATTATTACGGGTCCAGTGCCAGCCGTTAGGTTTCACAAAGAGACTCAGCGGAAAACATGGTTCAATAGTCTTGCGGTTAGTTACAATGGGCCTGCAAGTGATCAAAGTAATAAACAGGGACGGAACATACAAAGGGCCGAGGGGGGTTGTGGCCCCTCCAAAAATTTTGATCTTATGTACATTTTATACCATTTTATTTTTAGTTTTAGTCATTTTTAATATAAAAATTTCAGCGTTGTGTATATCGGTCCCCCTAAAATTAATACTATATAAGTTGGCCCCTCCAACAAATACGTTCAAGTTCCGTCTCTGGTAATAAACATAATACATCACTGGAGCTAGGAAACGGTGACCTTGTGCCTGATGATGCTGTGAAAGATTTTATGAGTATATTGGAAGAAGAGTGTGTTGCTATACCTTGGAAGAAAGGCGATGTTATGCTTGTTAATAATTTGATGGTTCTTCATAGCCGAAGACCATTACTAAAGCCGCCTCGTCGTATACTAGCTTCCCTTTGCAAGTGATTAGAGGAGTTATCAGCCAATGAAGTATCTGCCTTTTTATTGCAACCAACTAGTCTTTTAACCAAAATGTCAAATAAAATACTTTAGATTGTAATAATAAAAAATAAATCAATGGAACTGCTAATGCCAAAAACTTTATAAATGGTATATCATCACACAATGTTTTCTTTGAATATATCAAACAATTGACACTTGCAGCTAGTTTGTAGTATAATTCTAGAGGTCAACATTATTCGTTTTCGTCAAAATTTTGAGGATGGCAAAATGTAAAAAAAAAAAAAAAAAAAAAAAAAAAAAAAACTTTTTAAATATAGTTTGAAAACAATAATTGGCTCACACAATTTTCATAAAAAAAAGTTCACACGCACACGTGTCACTTAAGAGGGTGAAAAAGATACGGAATAAAACATAATACTCCGTACGTACAATTAATTGGCACACCTCATTTGTCACATATATGCGTGAAACTTTTTTTGTGAAAATTATGTGAATCTAGTAGTTCTCTTTTATCATTCACAAATTAAGTTTTGTGTTTTAAATTATACAGATATTTCCAATATGTACTAGCAACTTGAATATTATAAACTACAATTGAATTTCATAGACTAAGAAAACAAATATTTCCAATATGTACTACCAACTTGAATATTATAAACTAATATGTACAAATCAAAGTAACGTGTTAGACATTTGCAATCACTTGTTTAATAATGCTCACATGAATACAGGTCCTGATCATCATAGAAAATTTGTTCACAAAGTGTCAATGCATGTGTTTCTACGGTTCTACCACATGTGACTTTTGGAATATACAAGCTACATGTGCAGAGTTAGATATCAGTGTAACACCTGATCGGCTCAAACCCGATAAGCATTCCAAATGGCAGCCGAAAAATTCTTCCAAGAACTAGAATTACCTCAGCAAAAATCTCAGGATGGCGTACTATTCCCAGCTGTGTTATCGCCTTCTGATACGACTGCTGTCGATCTATATGGTTTCAAAGAGGCTATAGGAGCTAATAAGACATGGCTAGAGTCTCTTTTAAACGAAAGAGGTGTTATTTTCTTTAGAGGCTTTCCTGTTAAGTCTCCTTCTGACTTCAACGGCGTTGTTGAAGCTTTTGGCTTCCCTGAAGCTTTTTATGTTGGTGGTCGAACCTCTCGAACCAATGTTGTTGGCAGGGTTTATACTGCGAATGAATGTCCTCCTGATCAAGGAATTCCTTTCCATCATGAGATGGCCTATGTGCGTTTCTTGATTCTTTAAATTCTTGATTCGTTTTTATAGACTATAATTGCTTAGAGGGTGCTCGGGATTGCTTACTAAAACTGTTCATGCATTTAGATAGATTAGAAAGAAAATAGTGATTTTTGATTACTTATCCAATTGAAGGGTGTTTGGCACAGAACATATCCAAACACTGTACCTACTAGGCTACTACTCATATCATGAACCAGTTAGTTACAATCTTAGAGCCATATTTAATTTTTCAATAGTTACAGACGAATATAACACTTTATATAATTGAGACTATGACAGGTTCCAGATTTCCCCTCCAAATTATTCTTCTTTTGCGAAGAAGAACCGGGAAAAAGGGGAGAAACACCAGTAGTTTTGAGTCATATCATATATGAAAAGATGAAAGAAAGGCACCCAGATTTCGTTGCACAGCTCGAGGAGCATGGATTGACCTATATAAAAGTTGCTGGCGAAGAGGACGATCCATCATCCTTCACTGGCAGTAGTTGGAAGTCCACATACAAGACTGAAGATAAGAATGTTGCTGAGCAAATGTATGTTTCTGTAAAACAACCCAACTTTATATTAAGGGGTGTTTGGGACTGCTTATTTTAAAGTTTTACTCAAACTGCTTACTTGCTTAGGTGTGAGCAGATAAGTACTTAAACAAGCAACTCCAAACACCTTCTTAAACCATTGCAATATTTAACCACGGCTCATTTCAATGCTCAGGGCTGCTAAACTAGGAACAAAGCTGGAATGGATAGGAAATGCTGCAAAAATTATAACGGGTCCAGTGCCAGCCATCAGGTTTCACAAGGAGACTCAGCGGAAAACATGGTTCAATAGTCTTGCGGTTAGCTACAATGGGCCTGCAAGTGATCAAAGTAATAGACGAAATACATCAGTGGAGTTAGGTAACGGTGACCTTGTTCCTGATGATGCTGTGAAAGATTTTCTGAGTATATTGGAAGAAGAATGTGTTGCGATACCTTGGAAGAAAGGCGATCTTATGCTTGTTAATAATTTGATGGTTCTTCATAGCCGACGACCATTACTAAAGCCGCCTCGTCGTATACTAGCTTCCCTTTGCAAGTGATTAGAGGAGTTATCAGCAAAATGAAGCATCTGCATTGCAACCAATTACTCTTTTAACCAATGTCAAATAAAATACTTTTGATTGTAATAATGAAAAATAAATCAATGGAAATGCTAATGCCAAAAACTAAATATTACATGATGCTTCTTTTGTTTATATAAATTCTAGGTCTAATTGTTTGCTTCTGAAAAACATTTTTAACAAGTCATATACCATTACTGAAATAATAAACAAACATATGCTTGTTTATGAATGGTACTGAGTATATCATCACACAATATTTTCTATGAATATATCAAATTGACATTCGTAGTTAGTTTGTAGTAGTATATAATTCTAGAGGTCAACATTATTATTCGTTTGGTCAAAATTTGAGGATAGCAAAATGTACGATTATGGTCCTCTCAAAAAAGAAAGTTTTTAAAAAGAAAATTGTGTTGTTTTCAAACTGTATTTAAAAAGAAACTACTTAAATTAATAATTTTGAGAGGACCACAACACATGTGCTTGTGAACATTATTATTCGTTTCGTCAAAATTTTTATGAAAATTGTGTTGTTTTTGAACCGTCGTTTTGCGCGGGTAAATTTTTAGTAGTTTTGAATAAGAGTAATGACTATTAAACTAGGCAGTAATAATTAGTAAAAACACCATATTTATCTTTTCAAAACTTTCTCGAAAATTGAAATAAAATGAAACGATAAAAGTAAAGCTAGAGCAATAGGTATCACAACTAAGTTGCTCGCCGAATTCAACGTGGAAGTGCATTCGGCGCCGCCGAATGGACGCCGTGATACCACAAAACCTCGCCGAATCCAAACTCGTCGGTTCCCTGATGCAGAAACGACAAAAACATTTTTAAATTTTTTTTTTTCAATTGTGTTTTGTGTGTGAATAAGTGTGTGTGTGCACGCGCGCAAATATGTGTGAATGAAGAAGATGTAAATGTAGTCTTTATTTTTTTAGCTTGTGATGGAAGTGGAAAAGTTGTGAATGAATATGTATTTTGACGTGTGAGTGTTGAAAGTGAAATAAATACGCATTTGATCGTGTGAGTGTTGAAAAAAAATATAAGTGATGAACAGTTTGACCATATGCTGTTTATATTCACCTAGTAAATTCGGTTTTGGTTTGGTTTACAGTTATTTATGCTGTTTATATTCACTAGTAAACTCGGTTTGGGTTTGGTTTATGGTTATTTTGGTTAAGCATTGATGATTAGGCATTGATCAGTTTGGCCCAATAATTATTTTTTGGCCCAGAAAGTTGTATTTATTTTTACTAATTTCAGATCCAACAATATAAACATTAAACATAACAAAATAAGCCCAACAAACTTTGGTTATTAAGGTTCGGTTGGATTCCTTTAAATATTTGTTTTGGTTTTTAGGTTTTCATTGCTTACGTCTTGATCTTGGTGAATGCAACTCGATCGAATATTAAAGGTTTGAAGTTCATAACAAGCAAAGGTATGCATGCATAAACTAATTTATTTATACATTCTACGTCTCGATTATATATGTTGTTTTGCTCTATATAGCATAGATGTTAATTATAGGTGAGCATGTAATTACTAGCTGTAACTCGATAATAAACCCTTCAAAATTTGTGATTAACTGTGCAGATAAATCTCAAATATTGTCAGTATGGATTTAGAACGACCATTCGTTATGAGTTTCCGTATCTGTGTCGATGTCCAATACGTGAATGATCTAGTCAAGCGTGGCGGTCCTGGCGGATTAAACTTGAGTTTTACGGTTGTGGCCAGACATAAAATGCCTTATCAGGAGTTTGTCAGTTTGATCTACAAACATGTTGGGGTTGACAAAACTACTGATTTCAAGTTGAAAATTACTCTAGATTTGCAAGATTCTCTGAAACCTAAGCCGTCGTCTATTGAGAGTGAAGAGTGTTTAGACATGACGTGTTCAAAACATGGGAAACCTAAGTCGTCAATGTATTTGCAACCTTGTGGGAAAACTGCGCCTATTATGAGTGAAGAGACTTTAGACTTGATGTATTTCTTGGCCGAGAGAGATGAAAATTTTTGGGCTCAGATTTGTGTTGAATTTGTGCATACACCGAAAACATATTATTGAGTCGCCTATGAGCACAATCTTTGGCCGCTGCATTGATGCGTGTTTCCATCCCTTTGCAAGTGACGTGAATCAGGACTTCTTTAATCTCTACATTTCTTTTTTGCCAAGACATAAATTGAGTCTTTAGTTATATATAATAGTAAAATGGCAAATTCGAACATTACAAAATTGATTAGAGACACAACAAAAACAATTCACAAGTTTATGAAACAAGGTATCTAAAAGATATATATGCTTCTTAGCATATGTCCAGAGTCAACATCTTATCATAAACAAAAGTCAACATCATATCATAAACAAAAAGCCATCTTTGATATTTCTACTCAATTAGTATTGAACACAAAATAAATGGACACAGGAAAATTCTTCCAAGAAGTGAATTTACCTGAACAAAAATCTTATGATGATGGTATTGTCTTCCCGGCAGTGTTGTCGCTAACCACTAACACCTCTCATAGTTTTACTGAGGCTATAAAAGCTCAAAAGCCAAGGCTAGAGTTACTTCTAAATGAGAGAGGTGTTATTCTCTTCAGAGGCTTTCCAGTTACGTCTCCTTTGGAATTTAATGATGTTGTCGAAGCTTTTGGGTTTTCTGAGGCTCCATACGTGGGTGGTCGGGCTCCTCGAACTAAAGTCATGGGACGGGTTTACACTGCTAATGAAGCTCCCCCTGAGAATGCTATTCCGTTCCATCATGAGATGGCTTATGTAAGATCTTTGATCCAGAAGCATTTGTTGAGCTTGGAAACGGAGATCTTGTGCCTGAGCAAGCTAAGAAAGACTGTTTGGAGACATTGGAAGAAGAGTGTTGTTATACCTTTGAAGAAAGGCGACGTTATGCTCGTTAATAATTTGATGGTCCTTCATGCTCGAAAGCCGGTGCTAAAGCCACCTCGACGCATACTTGCATCTCTTTGCAAGTGATGGGAATGATTATCTCTTTAGCCACATATATTCATTACCATCACTTGCAAAGAGATGCAAGTACGCGTCGAGGCGGCTTTAGCACTGGCTGTCGAGCATGAAGAACCATCAAATTGTTAACGAGCATAACATCACCTTTCTTCCAAGGTATAACAACACACTCTTCTTCCAATATCTCCAAGCAATCTTTCTTAGCTTGTTCAGGCACAAGATCACCATTTCCAATCTCAACAAATGCATCTGGATCATGAATATCATTAGTCATTGGACCAATTTTACCAGTCGAAAGATTATTGAACCAAACTTTGCGTTGATTTGCTTTGTCAAATATTCTGATGGCTGGCAATGGATCTGTTATAAGCTTTACTGCATTCCCTATCCATTCCAGCTTTGTTCCTAACTCCGCCACCCTGTCAAACAAACATTGTTCCAGTGAGCGGATAAACATATTTAGAGTCACTTTATTTTCTTAACGTGGTATAACTTATAAGTTTTAGCTCAAAGTAGTGAACCACAAGCATACATTCCTTAAGATGATTCTTGTCATCGGTATTGTATGAAGACTTCCAGCCTCTGCCATTGTAGGACGATGGATGGTCCTCATCATTCATCATTTTTATATATCTCATTCCATATTTCTCGAGCTTTGCAACAAACTCTGGGTGCTTTTCTTTCATCTTTTCGTATATGATATGACTCAATACTAATGGTGTTTGTCCCCCGCTTCCTGGTGCTTCTTCACAAAAGAAAAATAACTTGCTGGGGAAGTTTGGAGCCTGCTGCTTGACCAATTGCATAGTTTTATATTAGTGAAATTAAATTTAGTCAATAGTTTCATCTAGTTTACGCATAACTTGGGGACAAAATCGTAAACCATGAAACCAAACTATTTGAGAATTGTATATCTTTCTGTAAAAAGATTTTCATAAGCCTGAAAAGCAGGTTAAGACTGGTTTTCGTTCAGACCCAAATAGTCCTAGTATTTTGGTCCTGGTCCATTGCTTAATCTAGACTTTATGCATCTTTAACTATACATATAGTTAAGTTTCTTTAATCATATTCTCGTCAGTTTTTGGGTCTGGATTTATGGTTTATCTCTAGAAAAGAGTCAGATACATGATAGATCATAGATCTGTTACATATTTATAGAATCAAAGATCTTACAGAAGCCATTTCATGATGGAACGGAATTGAATTTTCGGGAGGATCTTCATTAGCAGTGTAAACCCGTCCCACAACTTTAGTTCGATCGAGGAGCCCGACCACCCACGTATGGTGCCTCAGGGAACCCAAAAGCTTCGACAACATCATTAAATTCCAAGGGAGATGTAACAGGAAAGCCTCTGAAGAGAATAACACCTCTCTCATTTAGAAGTGACTCTAGCCATGGCTTTTGAGCTTTTATAGCCTCAGTAAAACAATGAGTGTTAGTGATTGGTGACAACACCGCCGGGAAGACAATACCATCTTCATAAGATTTTTGTTCAGGTAAATTCACTTCTTGGAAGAATTTTCCTGTGTCCATTTTCTTTTAGGAGGAGTGATGATTGTTATAGCAAACAGAAGAAAGATAAAATATATTGATTGGCCTTCAATTCTGCAAATAAATGGATGATTGCCTATTTATTCCTATTTATTAGTTATCACGTACATGCACCATAAGCAGTGACGATTGCCTATGAAGAATCGCTTTCACTACGGCTCGGGTTCCCTTAACCAATATACATCAGTACGTGAAGTTATTTAGTATTCATAGTTGTGTCAAATCTTCATTTGTTGATAAAACCATCCAACCAAATTAAGGTTCGGTGGGAAGACTTGTGAATTTTTGTGTTTTTGTCGTATGCATGAGGTGTTTGGAAATGGTTGATCGAGGTTTACTTTGAGTACTGGGGACCATGTTACCTGGTACTGGTAGATTTTTCAAAGTGGGCCTTTTGGGTTTGACGAATCTGCAACTTAGATCGGCCTTAGAAATGTGGGAGGAGCATCCACTCGCCGAAAGTAGTGTTCCAAATGTTGTCAAGATCGCCGGAAAATGAAATACGAAATAAGGTTTTCGACAGTTTTCGCCGGCGCGTGTCAGTGTGTGACCGTACCTATGGTGGTTTGGTTAGTGGGGTTTTGGTCGGGGTTGAGTGTTAAAGCTGGTGGTTGTATTTGGTTGTTCAAAAAGGCTCCGGTGTTGATCCGTTTGGTCGGGTTTAGGTGGGGAAGATGGTGGTGGTGAGATCGGAATTTATATTTATGGTGGTGTTTGTGGGGATCGGAATTTATTTTGTAGGGTTATAGCATCGTTGTGATTTCGATTTTGTAAACTACAAATCCGGCTGTGATGTTTATATTCTGAGATGAGATTCGTTTATGTTTATATTTTAAGAAGACATGAAAGAGAAACTTGTGTCTTGTGACAGCTTTAGTATTGGTAAAATAAAATAATACAGTAATAAAAAGTTACTGTGTCTGCTTTTTTACATGGGGATACGCAAATATAAATTAAGTGGTGTGTGAAGGACATGGCTCTATGCCAAACCTCCATATTGCTTACTAAAAGACAAAATTACTAAAAGACAAAACAAAAATTGTCGCACAACTTTATTTTGCACTTATCAGGTATAATACATATTCTATACAATTTTTTTTTTTTTTTTTTTTTTTTTTTTTTACTTACTTTTAACTATTGTAAGTTTTGCATTATATTAAGTTATTAATTTTTTTTGTACTTTTTACTATTGTGAGTTTTGCATTATGTTAAGTGTGTGTGTTTTTTTTTTTTTACTTGAGTTTTGCATTATATTAAGTTATCTTTTTTAAGCTTGCCATAAAGTAAAGAACGAATCATGGTTTTACTTTGTTTTACATGTGAGTTTTGCACTAACATTTTGATTTTGACGTCATGTTCAACAACCAAAAAAACAAAAAACTATTACAAAAAAATAGTTATGATCCCTAATTACTATCACTAATTACTTTTTAAGAACTCGTATTTTGAAGTCATGGTTTTACATTCTATGTGTTTATATCCATGGCAGGAGATGTTATGTGTTTTCGGCTTTGGTCCGGTCCAAATGAGTCACAACCAAATCCTCCAGTTGTGATTGCACGTGTGCGCGAACATTACATTAATTTGGAGCTAGATGAAAGTTGTCAAATTCCGAAAAATCATCCACAATGGAGCACGTATAGAAGTGAGATTGCAGCTGCATGGGAAAATATATATTTAAGTAAGCAACGCAGATATGTTGAATATAATCAAAATCAATGACGAATGTATCATTTTCATTAATGTAATCATGAATCCTTATTTTATAAAGTTATTGCACTTGCTACATAATACCGTTTTATTAATAGAAACATTCTTATGTCGTAAAGTAAATTAGAATATGTTAGTTGTAAAAAATATGTCAATAACACAAAATACATAAAATATGCAAAACGAAAACACAACAACACAAATATATATATATATATATATATATATATATATATATATATATATATATATATATATATATATATATATATATATAAATCAAAAGAAGAAAAATACTAATTTAATTGAAAGTGACACTTCGTACTAGATATTAAGTTGGACTTACATCGTTTTAATTGAAACTTGTACTAAACATAGTACTACACATTCAGACACACACAAGTTGGACTTACATTGTTTTCATAACTAGTAGGTGTATCAGTCGTAAAATAGGAGGTGTATTGTTAACGTGTCCCTTAGAAAAAAATAGAAGTGCAAGTTAAAAATTATAGTAGCAACGAGTGGGTGTGGTTCGTTTGGTTTCTTCTTTTGATTTTATAGTGGTTAAGTGTTAGATTCCGATTTACATTCAATACCTCAGTAAAAATTTCAGGAGATAAATTTGGTTTTGGGTTATTTTTATTTTTATTTAATCTAATTCTGTTTAGAATTTCATTACTCTAGATTGCACACACTTGCGATTAGTTTACAACATTGACGAGTAAATAAGTCATGCACCCATTCTTGTTGAAAAGATTTATTAACAATACTGAACAAAGAATGCAAAGGTAAGTATTTTTTATGCAACATTTCATTCTTTTTCACGAACTATGTATATATTAACATTGCTAATAATTTAACTAAAATGTGGCCATGCACTACAAAAAATGGGTTAATTATACACACTGATTAGAGCCTATCTCCACGTTTTTAGGTGTGGCAAAACTAAAAGTACAAGCATGAAAGTAGCGTGTCAAATCTTGGCATCACAAAATTCTACACAAAATTGAGCGTGGAGAACGTACTTTATAGCGACACTTAAGAGGGTGGGGAAATTGATCAAGAAGTCCACGCTTATTATAGTGGAAAACTTTCAAAAGTTACACACCCTAAAAAGCGTGGCAAAATTTGAAACTACATGCTTTTGAATGTCACTAAGTCACAAAATAGTGGAAAAGTTTCAAAAGCGCACACTAAAAAGCGTGGCAAATTTTAAAAAGTACACACTTGTAAATGTCACTATGTTGATAATTTTATACTTTTTAAAAAAAAATCACAATTCTGCACAAATTCAAAAAAAAAAAAAAAAAAAAAAATACTATTCTGCATATTCAAAATCTGTAGCATATCATACTACACATACAAAAGATTTCATTGCAAAATAAATCTGTAGCATTTCAAATCTGCTTCGTCAAGTTACGTCTTCAAGTATTCATTGCAAGCTTGCAAGCTTTGATCTTTTTTCTTCAAGAACCTCCTAAATATTGAAAAAGAAAACCAAAAGTTATAGTTAAAACTGTGATATTATTATTTCAACATATATGCATTAACATGAACCTGTTAGTGGTTTAAATCAATTTGAGGTATTGAAAATTACACTTAGAAACAAATATATGAAACTGTCATCAACAAAGATGTTGGTGGTTGTGAGCCTAGAACAGGATGAAGACAATCAATAGCCTAACTACGTACCAATTGAATGGTTACTAGATATCACTTGGAATCGTGCTATCACTTTCCAAAATAAACTATTCGACCTTAATGCCTGGGTATCACGAATATCTACTTGGGATAAGACAAAATTTTTGTTATTAAATTAGGCACAAATCAATAACCCTTTGCGTTTAAGTGTTATGCGTTTTCTGTGTGTCTCATGCAGTTGTATTTGATCACCTATTTATAGGTAAGACCACTCAAACCTAGTCAGTGGAATTAATGAGAGATTAACGGCCCATTAATCTCTCATAATTAGCCTCCATAATAATAGGTATTAGTGGTTACATGACCAATTAAACGTGGTCATTAATACGGTTATAACTGCCACTTGAATAGGTCAAAACAGTTACAATCTAAGTTTGAATTAAGTCCAGTGAGTTAAGCATACTCACTGATGAGCTAGTCCCTGAAAAGGTTGTTCTCTGATGAGATCCTTCAGCCTGAGCTGAAGTCATCATCCTGATGAATATCATTCAGTCCAGAGTGTCACTCACTAAAGAGGGAACTCATTGAAATTCATCACACATTGAATAACACTCAACCACTATCATAGTCAGGGTGTTCAGGGACCTTGGGTGTACTCTTCGTACCTCCTGACCCATTACCAGGTGTGAACTGATCCCTCAAGTGCACTAAATTATTCAATAATCCTCCCCAAATTTAGTTCACTTCCTTTGCATGAAAATAAACATAATACAAAACAAGTGCATAAACGAAAATATCCCGATGATTGAATTTCCATCTTAGTACATTACACGTTCAAATATTTGAGAATCAGGGTGTTCTAAGAATTGAACCCTTCAACCCATTTGAATACCTGAAGATAAAATACACACAAGTTTTCAAACACTTAATCGCTCCTGACACTATACAAGCCATGTGTCCATATACAATTCATAAATGTTGTAAGAGCCAAAAGTCCTAAGCTCCCTGAAGCCGCAAAACTTCAACATTCACATAGGTGGTTCCTCTTTATTCATGCTCCTGCCAAGCACTTTTTCAAAGAAAATTAACCATTAAGAAGTAATGACTTCATCCTCCTTTCTAGCAGGTTCCAAGCACAAACCTTGGGATGTTTGTAAAACATGTGCTTCAGTACACTGAATGTTCAGCTTTCCACATTGAACTCAGCTCCTAAGTTTCCTCAGGAGGGAGTTGGGTGTCTTAGCATTCAGTGACTAAGTTGGACTTTAAACCCATCCCTTTAGCAGACTTTATAACCAAGTCTCTAGCCAAACCCTTCATCAAGTGATCAGCTAATTTTTGTTGAAATCTTAAAAACTCTATAGATACCACCCCATTCATGATGAGCTCATGAATCATGCTATGCCTGACACCCAAGTGTCTAGACTTCCCATTGTACATCTGGCTATAAGCCTTTGCCAATGTAGCGGCACTATCACAATGGATAGAAATAGGTGCTATAGGTTCAGGCCACAATGGAATCTCAAGAAGCAAGTTCTTCAACCATTTAGCTTCTTTACCAGCAGCTGCTAAAGCCACAAATTCAGATTCCAAGGTTGAACTGGTGATGCAAGTTTGTTTCTTGGATGCCCAAGAAATTGCAACTCCACCAAGTAGGAATACCCAGCCATAGGTAGATGAATTGTCTTCAGTGTTACTGATCCAACTTGCATCAGTGTATCCTTCCAACACTGAAGGATAACCAGTATATGAGAGACTATAATCCATAGTTCTCTTCAAATACTTCAGTACCATCTAAATTGCTTGCCAGTGCTGAGCACTAGGATTACTCGTATACCTGCTTAGTTTACCCACTGCAAAAGCAATATCAGGCCTTGTACAAGTCATGGCATACATCAGGCAGCCAATCACCCTAGAATACTCAAGTTGAGATATAGCTTTGCCAGTATTAGGCATAAGCTTCTCAGTGGTATCCATGGGAGTACTCACTGGAGTACAATAAAAGTAATTAAATTTCTTCAGTACCTTCTCAAGATAATGAGACAGAGAAATTGATATACCATTACTTTAACGTTTGATCCTTATACCAAGGATAACATCAGCCTCCCCCATGTCCTTCATGGAGAACCTTAATGATAAAAATTCCTTTGTCAAGTCAACCTGATTTTGGTCAGTGCCAAAGATCAGCATGTCATCAACATATAGACAAATGATGACTCATTTACCTGATTCATCAAATTTGCTATATACACATTTGTCAGCCTGGTTAAGAACATAACCATTAGACAAAACCACTTCATCAAAATTTTGATGTCATTGCTTAGGTGCCTGTTTCAGCTCATATAAAGACAATCAGTTTACACACCTTGTTTTCATTTCTAGGAAAGATGAAGCACTGAGGTTGGTTCATATAAAACTCCTCATCCAATTCACCATTCAAGAAAGCTGTCTTCACATCCATCTGATGAATAATCAGGTTGTGAATTGATGCCAAAGCAATCAACAATCTTATGGTACTGATACGTGCCACAGGGGCATAAATATCAAAGTAGTCTATCCTTGAATTTTGTCTAAACCCCTGAATGACTAGTCTAGCCGTGAACTTTTCAATAGTTTCATTTACCTTCATCTTCCTTTTGAAAATCCATTTGCAACCAAGAGGTTTGCAACCTGGTGGTAGATCAACCAACACCCAAGTGTTGTCGCCCAAGATGGAGTCAATCTCATCATTTATTGCATCTTTCTAGAAAGCAACATCCTGGGACTTCATTGCTTCTTCAAATGTTTTGGGATCTTCCTCAACAATGAAGCAATAGGACTATTGGTCAGAGACCTCATTCCTTGTACCTTCAATTAAATATAATTGAAACTCAGGTCCAAATGACTTTGGAGTCCTGACCCTTTTGCTTTTTCTAAGCTCAGGTTGTTGAACCACAACTTCATCAGGGGCCTGAGATGATAATTCATTAGGGACCTCTGATACACCAATGTCATCAGTTCCATTTGGAATCCTTTAACCTGGTCTAGGGACTGATGAGAATCTATTCTCATCAAAGAGTGCATCCCTTGATTCAATTATTGAGTTAATTGAAACATATTCATTAGGTTCAATAACATAGAACCTGTATTCCTTGAAATGCTCAGCATATCCAACAAAGATGCATTCAATGCCTCTTTCACCCAAAGTTTTTAATTTTGGATCAGAGAGTTTTACAACAGCCTTACAACCACAAACAATGAGATAATTCAGGTTGGGTTTCTTTTTTGTCCAGAGTTCATATGGGGTGACTTTTTTCATTTTGTTGGGAACCCTATTTAATAAATAGCAAGCTGTTAACATAGCTTCACCCCAAAACCATTGACTCAGTCCTGAATAGGACAACATGGAATTAACCATCTCCTTCAGTACCCTATTTTTTCTTTCAGAGATACCATTTTGTTGAGGAGTATAGGGAGCAGTCGTTTCATGGATTATACCAACAGACTAAAAATACGAAGTGTCCATGACCTCCCCTATCCATCCTGAATCTTTTGATCAGGGACCCAAGTTGCAACTCAACTTCAGTTTTAAATACCTTGAATTTATCTAATGCTTCATCCTTGGTATGTAATAGATAGACATAACAAAACCTAGAAGCATCATCATTAAATGTCACAAAGTACTTCTTATTCCCTAAAGAGGGAGTGGCATGCAAGTCACACAGGTCACTGTGTATTAGCTCCAAGAGCTCAGTCTCACGTTTAACACCCTGAAAAGGTTTCTTAGTAATTTTGGTCAACATACAAGTTTTACACTTTTCAGTGTCCATGTCAAATGCTGGGATTAACCCATCCTTAGACATATCATGCATCCTTTTATAGTGTACATGGCCAAGTCTAGCATGCCACAGGGTAGAGTCATTCAGTTTAGAGGTTGACATAAAGGCTGAATTAACAATGTCAGTGACAATATTAAGCCTGAACATTTGATTACACAAATAGCCAAAACCAATAAACACACCATGTTTAGATAAAATAAATTTATCAGATTCAATAACTTGTTTATATCCATGATTATTTAAAACACTACTTGAAACCAAGTTTTTCCTTATATCAGGAACATGAATAACATTAAACAAAGTTACAATCTTTCCAGAACTAAAACTAAGATCTACACAACCACGACTATGCACCGAGGCTGTTGACTCATTTCCTATGTGAAGAATAGAACCATCATTCAGTGACTCGTAAGTCTTGAACCATCTTCTAACTTTGCACACATGAATAGGTGCTCCAGAGTCAACCCACCATGCAACATCATCATCCTGCACATAGTTAGATTCAGATACATATGTAACATAATAAACCTAAAGAGATTCATTAAACATATTCTGACCTTTCAGTGAGTTGGAAGAACCTCCACTCCCTGAACCACTAGTGCCTGAACCATTAGATTTACCTCCAATCTTAACACCTTTGCAATCCCTTTTAATGTGACCAGATTTGCCACATTTCCAACAAGTAGGTGTTGCCTTCTTGTTAGGATCAACCCTTGTGTTATCCTGATGTTTACGTTTGCCTTTGTTGTCATTGTACATGGTGGAATTGTTATGTTCCACCATATTGACAATAGGTGCACCAGTAGCATTGCTACTCTTTGGCTTGTCATTATCCTGCGCCCTGAGAGATTCCTCAATACACAGATGACTACCCAACTGAACAAGAGTCAGTTCTTCCTTCTTATGTTTCAAGGTATGCTTGAAATATTTTCAAGAAGGAGGTAATTTATCAATGATACAAGAGACTGAAATAGCCTCATCAATGTTCATTTTGTGTTGTGTAAACCTTTCAAGTATTCCAAGAAGTTCATTGTATTGTTCCATAACTGATCTTGAATTAGTCATTTTGTAATTTGTTAAATTACTTACAAGAAACTTCTTACTTGAAGCATCCTCAGCCATATATTTGGCATCCAAGGAATCCCACAGTTCTTTGGAAGATTCAACATTCTGATAAATGTCAAAGAGAGAATCAGACATACCATTGAGGATTAAACATCTGCAAACATAATCATCATTCTCACATTTGCTTCGATTCCTTATCTGTTCCACAGTAGCATCATCCCCATGATCTTCAGGAATACCAGTGCTTAGAACATACACCACATTCATGCTTGACAGCAAGAAGTGCATCTTCTTTTGCCATCTTCTGAAATCAACACCTTCAAACTTTTCCAATTTTGAAAAGTTTGCAGCCATATGCCTCATAGCAGCAGCCATTGATTATCACAAAATAGTTTACTTTGATTGTTGGTGATCATGAGCCCAGAACAGGGTGAAGACAATCAATAGCCTAACTACGTACCAATTGAATGGTTACCGAATATTACTTGGAATCGTGTTATCACTTTCTGAAGTAAACTATTCGACCATAATGTCTGGGTATCACGAATATCTACTTGGGATAAGACCAAATGTTTGTTATTGAATTAGGCACAAATCAATAACCCTTTGCGTTTAAGTGTTATGCGTTTTCTGTGTGTCTCACACAGTTGTATTTGATCACCTATTTATAGGTAAGATCACTCAAACCTAGTCAATGGAATTAATGAGAGATTAACGGCCCATTAATCTCCCATAATTAGCCTCCATAATAATAGGTATTAGTGGTTACACGACCAATTAAATGTGGTCATTAATACGGTTATAACTGCCACTTGAATAGATCAAAACAGTTACAATCTAAGTTTGAATTCAGTCCAGTGAGTTAATCATACTCACTGATGAGCTAGTCCCTGAAAGGGTTGCTCTTTGATGAGATCCTTCAGCCTGAGCTGAACTCATCAGTCATCATCCTTATGAATATCATTCAGTCCATAGTGTCACTCACTAAAGAGTGAACTCACTGAAATTCAGCCCACACTGAATAACACTCAACCACTATCAGAGTCAGGGTGTTCAGGGACCTGATGGGTGTATACTCCGTACCTCCTGACCCATTACCAGGTGTGAACTGATCCCTCAAGTGCACTAAATTTTCCAACAAAATATAAGTTTATCTAAACAGGTCATCAACGTAACTATTGTACAGATAAGTAGATCAGAACAAAAAAGAATCCACTACACTACAATTGATGCCACACATATTGAACACCAGCAGATTCACAGGAATGAATGTATGCAGGTCCTAAGTTGTTCTTGTAAGTGATGCTTGACCCTTATAGCGGTATAAAACTTAAAAAAAATAATAATAAACAAATATGCTTTTGCCAAAGTCATAAGAGAAGCACCGAATCTCAGTGTGACAAACCAACCTATTAAGCAATAAGCTAAACCATGTTCAGAAGTTATTATCATCCACTATCTATGACTTAGAAGGATCTTGCATTCGACACCCTAAGCCAATGTGGGAAAGAAAGTCATGACATTACTCCTGGTATCTTACTAAACCCGACAGAAACAACCCAAAACAGGATGCTAATTAAATCATTATTTCTATATAGACATCAAGAGTGGAAAAAATTAATACCTTTGCTATCGGCTTTCAAAGATGACTTTTATACACTTGCCATTGGTGGTCATGGAAGTTTTTTGGTGGTTCGAGTAAATCCAATGAGTCGTACCTGGAACTGAAGGTTTTCTGTCTTATCGACTAGTAGTTCAATCTTCTCATCACGATCCAAAACCTGTATTGAGACAAGCCATGAGAGTTTATTTCATTAGTAGATAGCAAGACAAATAACCTGTATAGGAAATTACTCGGTAAACAAACCAAGAATGTGTTCCTAAATTAATCTCTTATACACAAACATCCATGTGTCTAAACAGAAATACAGCTTTCTAAAAGGGAAATTTCAGCCCTCTTACTGACCAATGGGTCAAACTGAGTATGTTTAATCTCAAACGGGTCAAAGGGGTAAAAGAAATAGAAAACAGAGAATGGGTCAAACAGTATGAAAGCCGTCCTAAGCCTATGAGGTGTCTACAACTAATCCTACCCAGAGTGTCCCAGACAATTTTCGACTCATCTATTTTATCTAATAAAACAAAGTTTTGTACAACCATTTTAAGCAACCTACTGTACAACCCTTTTAAGTGAACTAATTAATTTTTTCCTAAAATAACACTTATTCTCAGTTTGACAAGTGTACTTTTGTTTTGTCTTTCAATTGCCTTTTAAATCAGCCTTTCAAATAGTCCTTTTCGTTTGACTAAAAAAATGACAAGTCTTTGAAGTTTGACTACTTTAATATTTGATTTAAACCCTCTTAAATGAATAATAAATAAATAAACTCAAAACTGTTAACTTTTTATAATATACACACATTTTAGTGTGACTATTATAAATATTTTATACACAAGTTTGTGCGTGTACAAAACAAAATAAAATACCACCCTATTCAAACCAAGGATAAATAACCATGCACAATCTCACTTTTTGTAGAAGTGATGGTTCAGGAAGTCCGACATGTTTCACATCACATGCAAAGTGATGCAAGAACGCAACGAGGTGGCTTTAGTAGTGGTTGTCGAGCGTGAAGGACCATCAAGTTATTAACAAGCATAACATCACCTTTATTTCAAGGTATTATAACACATTCTTCGTCCATTATTCTCAAGCAGTCTTCGATGGCATCATATTCAAGCACGGGGTCTCCATTTCCATACTTAGCAAATGTATCTGGCTTTTGTGTTTTATCATTTTTCAAACCACCGTAAAGAAGCGTCAGAATATTAAACCAAGTTTTTCGCTGACTATCCTCTTTGCTAAATATTCTGATATGGCTCGAAGTGGACCTGTTATTAACTTTACACCATTCTCTATCCATTCCAGTTTTGTTTCCTGCTTTGCCGCCCTATAATTATTACACAGATTGTGTTATCTTCCAACGAAATGAATTCCTAGCTTACACCAAAACTTATAGTAAGGTTTAATGTATAACACAGTACTGAACAAAAAATTTGTGTGTTAATGTCTCAATAACAGACATAGAATATAAAAATGTGTATAAGTCGATGGCTAAGTCTTTTCAGTTAAAAAATAAAATAAACCCTTTTTCCTGCGACGTTCTTGTCATCGGTCATGTATGCAGACCTCCAATCACTGCCTCCAAAGTACGCTGAACTGACTTCGTCACTCATTATTTTTATGTATGTCAATCCATGCTCCTCAAGTCGTGAAACAAACACCGGGTGCCTCTCTTTCATTTTTTTCATATATGATATGACTCAAGACAACTGGAGTTTCTCCCCTGCTCCCCGGTTCTTCTTCACAAAAGAAGAATAACTTGTTTGGGAAGTCCGAAACCTGCAGTCAATTTGTATAACTTCATTCGAATGAATTTCGTATAACGAAATTTTGAAATTTTGCACTTTTCAAGATCCTCAAAGGGTTATTTGTACTCTTATATGTACTGTCTAAGTTATAACACACATGCAAATTAGTAAATTGTCATAGGATTTAGTAACTCTAGCTAATGTAAGGTAAGATGATCAATCATGTATTTTAGGTGCATCATTTTTTTTGAATGATGGATTTTGTTGAGTTGTCTAGGATTTAGTAACTCTAGCAAGTAGCTAGAGACGACAATCATCACAAAGTGACATTGCAAGCAAAGATTGGATTAATAATCAAATCGGTCCACGAGGGAGGTACACGCTTATTCATATGACTAATCCAAGCAAAGGAATTCTAGGTGCATCACATAATTCATAATCGCTATTGTAAGGGAGGTGATTCAGAGACTTTCTATTTGGGATTTACAAGTAAATTAGGTGGTGTACAAATCACCTAATCTGAACTAGAAGTGAAAAAGAGAAAAAGAAAAAACACATTAAAGTGTACGTTGACCTTTCCTTTAATTTGTTTTTATCATGTTGAAAACTGAAAAAAAAAAAAAAAAAAAAAAAAAAAAAAAAAAAAAAACCCTTATTTATGAAAGCATATAGATGGATCATGATCAAACATATATATATATATATATATATATATATATATATATATATATATATATATATATATATATATATATATATATATATATATATATATATATATATATATATATATATATATATTTATATATATATATATATAGGATAATCACCAAAATAGACCGGGCTACCATTGTGAATTCAGTTTCTGCCCTAGATCCAAAAATGTTTTTTTTAGACAGGGCAACTCGACCTATATGATGACAAGTGCTATCAGTTGCTCTAAAATTGGCGACTGTTGCCCAAAAATTTGACAAGTTACCCAAAAAAATGACAGACAATCAACACTTGTCACTTGCAGAAAGTGACACATCATCAGTTGCCCAGTTGCCGTGTCTAAAAAAGACATTTTTCGATCTGGGGCAGGAACCGAATTCACCATGGTTGCCCGGTCTATTTTGGTGATTATCCCTATATCTATTGAGCAAAGAATTTATGTAAGCCATCTCATGATGAAAAGGAATTCGCTTATCCGGAGGGGCTTCATTAGCGGTGTAAATCCTGCCAACAACTTTGGTTCGAACGGCTCGGCCACCAAGATAGGGAGCTTCAGGGAATCCAAAAGCTTCAACAACATCGTTGAAGTCAGAAGGAGTCTCAACATGAAATCCTCTAAAGAAAATAACACCATTTTTTCTAGCAGAGACTCTAGCCACGGCTTTTGAGCTTTGATCGCCTCAATAAAACTACAAGTGTTAGAAGCTGGTGACTACACCGCTGGGAAGACAACGCCGTCGGCATATGATTTTTGCTCCGGTAAGTTAACTTCTTGGAAGAATCTTCCTGTAGTCATAATAATTGATGAGTTGGGTCCGAAATAATGCAGTTAATTAATTACATATATAATATATTCGCCTGCTAATATTGGATTTGTCCATATTGTAGAAACGTGTTAAGTTCTTATAAGATGTGTTCAATTGACAAATGCATGCGTCTATTTTTATTTAATAAATATCCGTATGGCTGATATAGAGATATTTTTTATTACTAGCATTTGTAGTTGTGACTTGTGATATGGTGGTAGACATTTCAAAGTTAGATGGGGTTGGTAACGAGAAAAAAAAAAAAGCGTTTGAATGGGAAATAATTATTAGTAAGAGGTTTGTTTGTTTTTTCCTTTTAAAGTTCTAATTAAAGTTTCCTATATTGTGGTCAGATCTTTGGGTTATCTGTAACGAGTGGTTTGAAGCTTTTTTCACCGTTTAGCTTCGATGCAAATATTTTTTCACTGCTAAGCTCCTTTTTGGATGATCCTTCATGCTCGACAACCTGTACTAAACCCTTACATGAGAGTAACCGAGGGTAGGAAACTAGGAATAATGCTTTAAGAGACCTCCGACAAGTATATGACTATATGAGATTCGATGGGCAAGTTTATGTTATATACTATAAAACTGCAAACTCATAAGAGGTGAATTTTGTAAAAGGAATAAATTTTATGACTATAGTTGCAGCGGATTGCAGTGAGGGTAAATATTTTTACTTGTTCGGTAAATTTAGAATTTGTAGTTATATACTATAAAACTGAAAATTCACCTCTTTTGAGTTTCAATGTTGGGTACAAACTTACTGCAAATTGGTAAAAGATGAATTTCTAATCTAACATATGTATCAGTAAAATCAGATTGATCAACTGTCCTATTTTGAACTAAATACGTTATAAGAAAATTCATGTGGTGTTACATGTCGACATGTCGTGAAATAGACGTGGTAGTGAATAGTGATTTTAACATTAACAAAAGAAACTAAATGCGTCTATTTGCTAGAAAACCAAGTTAGAATGGGAGCTTGTATCAACGATGACAGACTTATAAACATGGTTGATTTATGATATTCAGTTATGTTTTAACAAATTGCTGTTCCTAAAATGGAACAAGTCATTCTAATATAACATGTTCGGAACATGATGCACGTTTTTCATCAGCATATATGTTCATCAATCTTTCGAGAAAGCCAGATCTTGTGGGTGAAGAGATAATCACTCCCATCACTTGCAAAGAGATGCAAGTACGCGTCGAGGCGGCTTTAGCACTGGCTGTCGAGCATGAAGAACCATCAAATTGTTAACAAGCATAACATCACCTTTCTTCCAAGGTATAACAACACACTCTTTTTCCAATATCTCCAAGCAGTCTTTCTTAGCTTGTTCAGGCACAAGATCACCATTTCCAATCTCAACATATGCATCTTGATCATGAATATCATTAGTCATTGGACCAATTTTACCAGTCGAAAGATTATTGAACCAAACTTTACGTTGACTTTCTTTGTCAAATACTCTGATGGCTGGCAATGGACCTGTTATAAGCTTTATAGCATTCCCTATCCATTCCAGCTTTGTTCCTAACTCCGCCACCCTGTGAAACAAACATTGTTCCAGTGAGCGATTAACATAGAGTCAGTTTATTTTCTTAACGAGGTATAACTTATAAAGTTTTAGCTCAATATAGTGAACCACAAGCATACATATGTTCCAGTTCAAAAAAATATATATATAGTGAACCACAAGCATACATTTCCTTAAGAAGATTCTTGTCATCGGTATTGTATGCAGACTTCCAGCCTCTGCCTGTGTAGGACGATGGATGGTCCTCGTCATTCATCATCTTTTTATATGTCATTCCATATTTCTCGAGCTGTGCAACGAACTCTGGGTGCTTTTCTTTCATCTTTTCATATACGACATGACTCAAAACTATTGGAGTTTGTCCCCCGCTTCCTGGTGCTTCTTCACAAAAGAAAAATAACTTGCTTGGGAAATTTGGAACCTGCTTGACCAATTGCAAAGTTTTAGTGAAACTAAATCTAGTCAATAGTTTCATTTAGTTTACGCATAACTTGGGGACAAAATCGTAAACCATGAAACCAAACTATTTTAGAATTCTATATCTTTCTGTATAAAGATTTTGATAAGCCTGAAAGGCAGGTTAAGACTGGTTCGAACAGTTTGAACCCAGATCGGCCAAGTATTTCGGTCATGGTTCATTGCTTAATCCAGGCTCTATGCACCTCTAACTATACATACAGTTATTTTCCTTTAATCATTTCTCATCAGTTTTTTGGTCTGGATTTATGGTATACCTTTAGAAAAGAGTCAGATAAATATATAAATCATAGATATGTTATATACATATGTATAGAATCAAAGATCTTACATAAGCCATCTCATGATGGAACGGAATAGCATTCTCAGGGGGAGCTTCGTTAGCAGTGTAAATCCTCCCCACGACTTTAGTTCGAGGAGCCCGACCACCCACGTATGGTGCCTCAGGGAACCCAAAAGCTTCGACAACATCATTAAATTCCAAAGGAGATGTAACAGGAAAGCCTCTGAAGAGAATAACACCTCTCTCATTTAGAAGTGACTCTAGCCATGGCTTTTGAGCTTTTATAGCCTCAGTAAAACTATGAGTGTTAGTGGTTGGCGACAACACTGCCGGGAAGACAATACCATCATCATAAGATTTTTGTTCAGGTAAATTAACTTCTTGGAAGAATTTGTCTGTGTCCATTTATTTTGTGTTCAATACTAATTAAGTAGAAAGATCAAAGATGACTTTATTTATGATATGATGTTAAGTTGACTCTGGACATATGCTAAGAAGCATATATATCTTTTAGATACCTTGTTTCATAAACTTGTGACTTGTTTTTGTTTTGTTTATAATCTGTTTTGTCATGTACGAATTTGCCATTTTACTATACATTATTCGACAAACGCATGCAAGCTACTACATGTGGGTGTGTACATAACTACTTTTGTCGTGTACAAATCACATAACATATACAACGATGGATGCAGCTTTCAATGGTACTAACAATTACCAACTTGCACAAGGTATCCAAAACCTCATGGATAAAAAATATTATATAAGACAAACGCGAGTATTACGTGTCATTGATATTAAACAAAACACCTTAATCCAACATGATTAGCCTTTTTTTAGTTATGAGTCAAGACCACAACCAGGTATCCATGTCCCTAAATTATACTTCATCTTTGAGTTTTGGTTTTCGATTCACCTACAAAGTGAGACAATAAAAACTTCCAAACTCACATAAGTTCGATCCAACATTCACTTTAGTAATAGTAATGCTACTAGTGTATGCAAAAATATAACTTGTTTAACATCAACTAAGTACTCAATCAGTTTCAGAGAGAAAAAAAAATAAAAATAAAAAATAAAAAATAAAAAATAAATAAACTAAGGACTCAATTTGTATCGCGCAAAAAATATGTAGAGATTAAAGAAGTCCTGATTCACGTCACTAGCTTGCAAAGGGATGCAAACACGCTTCAATGCAGCGGCCAAAGATTGTGCTCATAGGCGATATGTTTTCGGTATCTGCACGAATTCAACACAAATCTGAGGCCAAAAACTTTCATCTCTCTCGGCCAAGAAATACATCAAGTCTAAAGTCTCTTCACTCATAATAGGCGTAGTTTCCCCACAAGATTGCAAATACGTTGACGACTTAGGTTTCCCATGTTTTGAACAAGTCATGTCTAAACACTCTTCACTCTCAATAGGCGACGGCTTAGGTTTCTGAAAATCTTGCAAATCTAGAGTAATTTTCAACTTGAATTCAGTACTTTTGTCAACCCCAGCATGTTTGTAGATCAAATTGACAAACTCAGTGATAAGGCATTTTACGCCTGGCCACAACCATGAAACTCAAGTTTAATCCGCCACGCTTGATTAGCTCATTCACGTATTGGACATCGACACAGATACGGAAACTCATAACGAATGGTCGTTCTAAATCCATACTGACAATATTTGAGATTTATCTGCACAGGTAATCACAAAATTTGAAGGGTTTATTATCGAGTTACAGCTAGTAACATGCTCACATATAATTAACATCTATGCTTTATAGAGCAAACCAACATATGTAATCGAGACGTAGAATGTATAAATAAAGTTTATGCATGCATAACTTTGCTTGTTATGAACTTGAAATCTTTAATATTCTATCGAGTTGCATTCACCAAGATCAAGACGTAAGTAGAGGTGCAAAAAAATCGATTTTTTTGGGTTTTCGGTTTTTTAATAACCGGTTATAAAAAAAACCGGTTTTTTGAATAACCAGTTTCGGTTCGGTTTCGGTTTTTCGGAATCTGTTTTCTTCGGTTATAAATGTTCGGAATCGGTTTTTTTCGGTTATAAATTTTCGGAATCGGTTTTTTATCGGTTCGTTTTTTTCGGTTATCGATGTTCGGATTCATATTTTTTATCGGTTATTTACCGGTTCGTTTTTTCGGAATTTTACTAAAAACTGTGTGAAAATGTAACATAATATGTAATTGTGTTGTAAATGCAAGCATATTAAACATGGGAAATTAAAACATTAAACTTCCTGTGCGTTGCTTATCAAATACATGGGATTGGATGAAGATTTTTTTCCACCTTTTGTAAAGCTTTTGAATATGTAAAGCGCTTTGTTTATTTATTCACTCGCGATCATTTTGTGTCCTCGACGTAAAACGGGCCAATGTATTAAAAAAAAATGGTTAAAACCGGTTATTTTTAAAAACCGGTTAAAACCGGGTATATAACCGGAAAAAACCGGTCCGTAGAAAAAATAAAAACCGGTCTAACCGGTTCGGTTTTTTTAAAAACCGGTTTTGTAAAAAACCGGTTACGGTTAAACCACCAGTTATGTATTTGCACATCTAGACGTAAGCAATAAAAGCCTAAAAACCAAAACAAATATTTAAAGGAACCCAACGGAACCTTAATAAACAAGTTTGTTGGGCTTATTTTGTTATGTTTAATGTTTATATTGTATGGTCTATAATTAGTAAAAATAAACACAACTTTCTAGGCAAAAAAAAAATAATTATTGGGCCAAACTGATCAAAGCCTAATCATCAATGCTTAACCAAAATAACCTTATACCAAATCGAAACCGAATTTACTAGTGAATATAAACAGTATAAATAACAGTAAACCAAACGGAAACCGAATTTACTAGGTGAATATAAACAGCATATGGTCAAACTGTTCATCACTTATAATTTTTTTTTTCTTCGCAAGTAATGCTTGATTATAACAAATGTAGACCCATGTTTAGAAGTCTGTCATCGTTGATACTGTAGGATTTCAATATAGCCATGAAACCATAAAACATAAGACTAACGGGCCGTAGCCCATACAAACAACTAATGGGCTATAGAAATAATACGACTAACATTCCCCCGTAGTTTGAGCGGGAGGACATCGGACACTCAAACTAGTACGAAACTCCTCAAACAAAGCTGAAGGTAATCCTTTGGTAAAAATATCGGCATACTGATAACGTGATGGCACATAAAGAACTCTAACTTGACCAGCAGCAACCAAACCTTGGACAAAATAAATATCAATCTCTATATGTTTTGTACGTTGATACTGAACCAGATTAGAAGATAAGTTTACAGCACTAACATTATCATAGTAGACAGGCGTAGCGGAAGTCAAAGGCGTATGTAACTCACGTAGCAGGTTTCGCAACCAACAGGTCTCAGCAACAGCATTGGCAACACCATGGTACTCTGCCTTTGCACTAGAACGAGAAAGTGTTGGCTGACGCTTGGAGGACCACGAGAGGAGATTGTTGCCAAGGAAAACACAATAGCCAGAAGTAGAGCGCCTTGTAGTAGGGCAAACAGCCTAATCAGCATCCGAATAACCAACTAATGAGGAAGTAGAGGATGAAAACAGTTGCAAACCATATTCTAATGTGCCTCGAACGTACCTCAAAACCCGCTTGAGAGCATTAAAATGAGGCTCTCGAGGATCATGCATATATATACAAACCTGCTGCACGGCATAGGAAATATCAGGTATAGTAAAAGTAAGATACTGCAGAGAACCAGCATGACTCCGATATAATTTAGGATCAGAAACCAGATCACCATTATCAACCAATTTAGACTCTGTGTCAACAAGAGTCCAAGAAGAGTTACAATTGACCATATGTACACGTTCCAATATCTCCATAGCATAGTGACTGTAGAACCCAAGAATCACTTTCTGGAGGACGAGGTTGATCAAAATACGCCATTATTCTAGAGAGAGAAAGTAGAGAGAAGGTGAGGTGAAACAAAGATGTTTTTCTTATTATTATTATGTTGCACACCCACACCCCTCAAGTGAAGCCTTGAGGGGTATTTATAGGCCTTACATAAGACAACTATTAGAGTATTACATTAGTAGTCCCTGAACTTTATGCATTCTAGTTGTCTACTCCAATTCACGTAAATATCGCTCAGCTTCATTTCTAACAATCTCCCTCCAGCTGGAGATATACGTGAATTGGTTACAATGATTCCTAACAAGTAAAATAAAATAATCAAAGTAAGCGCAGCAATGCTGAGGAAGACTTCATAGCTCTTTTCTTCATAAATATCCCCAACAATCTTTGTTAACTTGTAGACGAATCACTTGCTAATCTAATTGGGTTATTACTCCCTCCCAATTAGTAAACCGTTTTCTTTTACATGCTCCCTCCCAATTGGACAACCCGTTTGATATAACCTTGATGCGTGTCGAAGAAGTATCTTTGAATTCTGCCCATATAATCTTCAGTCTCATGCACAGCGGAAAATGAATCTTAGACAGATAATATGTAACTTCTTCACAGGTTTGTTTGGGGAGCATCATATTGTCATCTTCAACTCACTTAGAATGCTTCCAATTCTTCAATAAAAGCCCCGATGTACACATTTCTCCCTCCTGGATGATGACGAACTCTCGGAATCATCATAAATATGTGTACATAAACATATCAACTGGAAGCAACATACAACTCAATACCCCATGAGTGAAATGGCAATAACTATTCTCTCTACAATTCATCTCAAATCAACCTCTCTTCCATTGGCTAATAGTAAGTGACCACGTATGGAGACAACCCGATATGACAAACTTGAGTGTGAAGTAAAATTCCCCAGACTTGTGACTTATGCTTGTACTATCCTGATTAAGAACCTATATGAGCACAACAACGTAACTCCTTACAATATAGGTAGTGGCATATACCCAACCATCCATCCTTTATTGTATATCCGTCTCTTGAACAATCCACAACCTTGTGTGACACTGAGCACTACAACGTAACTCCTTAAAGTGATAGCTATTGTGAGCATTAAGAACCAACTTATGCGTTTATAGATCTCACAGATAGCTAGATGTCCAAGTCTTAATCACTATCCCATGAATGCTCAAACAAGGATCTCCAAAAGTCTTTCATCCAACCAACCCCTAGACCTTGAGATGCTAAGTACACGCACCCGTAAAACGTCACTTCAAGCTCAAATAAGTAATAAACAAATTATCCCCGTAGTCACCTTTTGATAACGTTCAAAATTTAGCCATCGATCTTTGGTGAATCTTGATCAGGATCTTTTAAGCAATTCGTGGTGTGTTTTTGGTGAAGCTTGACATTCAATCTCGTTGATTCGTAGTGATTTCGGATTTACCCTCCAAAAATATAATTGGAAACTTTTCTTGCCCATAATTTGGAAATCACTATGAAATGCAATTCTAAGGTTACCTGAAAAATTTGAGTATTGAAAATTTTTACGCAAAATTTCACCGAAAAAATTTGAATTTTGGCCTAAAAATTTAAATTTCGAGCCAAAATTTTCAACGTTATACCAAAATTAAAATCTCGCGTAAAAATTGAACGTTTAGTCTCCCCTCAAAAATAAAATTTACTCAAATTTTCCCGCCAAAATACTCGATAACATTGGTGTCTAACTCGATAAACCTCATCTAACTCGATAAACCTCATCAAACTCGATAACCATCGCTAACTCGATAACCATCCCTAACTCGATAATGCTTCAAACTCGGTAACCCCAAACTCGATAACTCCAAACTCGATAAGCTTACTTTGGTTTCTAACTCGATAAGTCTGAAAAGTTTGGGCAGAGTTTCCCCCTAACTCGATAACCGAAAAACCTAACTCGATAAACGATTAGGTGAAACAGCCTAACTCGGCAAAATTGAGTTCCAAACTCGATAACAAAATCTCAAACTCGATAAGCCAAAATCCTAACTCGATAGATTATTAACCCAAACTCGATATGAGTCTCTAACTCGATACACCTAACTCGATAACATGCCCTAACTCGATATATAACACCCAAACTCGATAGTCAGCTCACATCCAAACTCGATAACATGCACCTAACTCGATAACACCTTAATCCCAAACTCAAAAACTTATCCTAACTCGATAACCCAAGTTCTAACTCGATAACCTTTTTGCACCTAACTCGAAAAAAAATTTTCTAACTCGAAATTTTGCACCTAACTCGAAAACAACTTGATGAACAGTAACCGAGATCTTTTCACCCAAAAACACGATTTTTCACCACAAAATACCACGATTCGCCCCCGGTTAGCTCTGATACCAATTGTAGAACCCAAGAATCACCTTCTGGAGGACGAGGTTGATCAAAATACACCATTATTCTAGAGAGAGAAAGTAGAGAGAAGGTGAGGTGAAACAAAGATGTTTTTCTTATTATTATTATGTTGCACACCCACACCCCTCAAGTGAAGCCTTGAGGGGTATTTATAGGCCTTACATAAGACAACTATTAGAGTATTACATTAGTAGTCCCTGCACTTTATGCATTCTAGTTGTCTACTCCAATTCACGTAAATATCGCTCAGCTTCATTTCTAACAGTGACGTTGTGACAAAAACATCCCAGAAGAGTCACGCGTAACTGAAACACCCAAAAAATAATTAAGAGCACCTAAATCTGTCATAGCAAACTCCTTATGTATGAAGCAATGATTTGCTGTAATAAATCATCAGACGAAGCAGTGAGCACAATATCATCCACATAGAGTAACAAAAATGCAGTATCATCACCCTATTTATAAATAAATAAAGAGGAGTCATAATAACTAGGAGAAAAGCCAACAGTAGCTAGAGTTACTAAATCCTATGACAATTTACTAATTTGCATGTGTGTTATAACTTAGACAGTACATATAAGAGTACAAATAACCCTTTTTTGATCTTGAAAAGTGCAAAATTACAAAATTTTGTTATGCGAAATTCATTCGAATGAAGTTATACAAATTGACTGTAGGTTCCAGACTTCCCAACGGGGGAGAAACTCCAATTGTCTTGAGTCATATCATATATGAAAAAATGAAAAAGAGGCACCCGGAGTTTGTTTCATGACTTGAGGAGCATGGATTGACATACATAAAAATAACGAGTGACAAAGTCAGTTCATCGTACTTCGGAGGCAGTGATTGGAGGTCTGCATACATGACTGATGACAAGAATGTCGCAGAAGAAAGGTGTTTATTTTATTTTTTAACTGAAAAAACTTACACATCGACTTATACACATTTTTATATTCAATGTCTATTATTGAGACATTAACATACAAATTTTTTGTTCAGTACTGTGTTATACATTAAACCTTACTATAAGTTTTGGTGTAAGTTAGGAATTCATTCCGTTGGAAGATAACACAATCTGTCTAATAATTATAGGGCGGCAAAGCATGAAACAAAACTGGAATGGATAGAGAATGGTGTAAAGTTAATAACAAGTCCACTTCCAGCCATCAGAAAATTTGGCAAAGAGGATTGTCAGCGAAAAACTTGGTTTAATATTCTGACGGTTCTTTACAATGGTTCGAAAAATGATAAAACACAAAAACCAGATACATTTGCTATGTATGGAAATGGAGACCCCGTGCTTGAATATGATGCCATCGAAGACTGCTTGAGAATAATGGACGAAGAATGTGTTATAATACTATTGAAGTTTGTTAAGAGGGAGATTTAGATGAAATGTGAATTTTCATTACTGAAGGAATTGATTACAAGAAACGAGTGATTACAATATTTATACTAGTTGCACTAGCTACACTACAGTTACATTGATTGTGCTACTCCTAATGCATTGAGTACAACATATCTAAAAACACTGATACAACACTTATACATGTCACATAGTTCCACAATCTCTCAATACTTTGATTATGTTGAGATGTTGCTTAGAGGCACTTGTCTTGATTGTGCTGTTTGTCTTTGTGAAGCTGTTAACCATGGAACTCTTGATTGAGTTTGCACCTTTACCCCCCCCCCCCCCCCAAGTTGGCAATGTGTAAGGATCACATATGCCAAACTTGGATAAACAATAATAATGGGGAGCTTTTGAGAGACCTTTAGTAAGTATATCTGCTGTCTGATCTTTGGTAGAAATGTATTTAGGTAGAATAGAACCCTGTTTGATCTTGTCCCTCACAAAATGGCAATCTATTTCAATATGCTTTGTTCTAGCATGTTGAACATGGTTTGAGGCAAGAGCAATTGCAGAAGCATTGTCACAATAGATAGGAATAGGAGTTATGATGTGGACACCAAGATCTTTGAATAAACATTTGAGCCAAGTGAGTTCACATGTGGTGTCTGCTAGAGCTTTGTATTCTGCCTCTGTGGAGGATCTAGAAACAATTGATTGTTTCTTAGATTGCCAAGATATCAGACAAGATCCTTGGAAAATGCAATGACCTGAAACTGATCTCCTTGAGAAATAACAATTTGCCCAATCACTGTCACAATAAGCATGCAATTGTAGACCAGTAGTGTGAGGGAAGTGAAGACCTTGTCCAGGGCAGCCTTTGATGTATCTTAGAACTTTGATTAGAGCCTTAAGATGAGGTGTTTTAGGTGCTTGAAAAAACTGACACAAGGTTTGAGCTGCAAAAGCTATATCATGCCTTGTGATAGTTAAGTATAACAGCTTCCCAACCAGTGTTCTATACAGAGTTGAATCCTCAAGTGGCTCTCTATCATCATGATTTAACTTGACTAAAGGATCAATGGGTGTAGAAGAGGGTTTAACGTTGAGGAGACCAGCACTATTCCTAAGTTCCAATGCATACTTCCTCTATGTCATCACAAGGCCAGAGGAATTTTTGAGAAATTCAATGCCTAGGTAATAGTTGAGATGACCAAGATCCTTGATACTGAATTCCTTATGGAGCTCTTGCTTGACTGTTTGCATGAAGGAGATGTTGTTGCCTGTTATAAGTAAATCATCCATATAGACCAATAGACAGAGGAATGTGTGATCATGCTTGTAAGTAAATAGAGAAGTATCAGCATAGCTATGCTTGAAGCCTAAGTGAGAAAGAAACTCTGAAAGCTTGAGAAACCATTGTCTATTAGCCTGTTTCAGACCATACAGGGATTTTTGCAGCTTGCAAATACTATGCTTATGATTGAGACCAGAAGTTGGATAACCTGGTGGGAGAGACATGTAAATATCTTCAGTGAGATCACCATGGTGGAAGGCATTGTTGATACAAAGTTGAGCAATATGCCAATTGTTTTGGACTGCTGTTGCTAGAAGGGCTCTGACTGTAACCATTTTTGCCACAAGTGCAAAAATTTCATGAAAATCTATACCCTCTTTCTGTGTAAAACCTTTGGCCACTAGTCTGGCTTTGTATTTATCAAGTGTCCCGTCTGCCTTGCATTTGACCTTGTAGACCCATTTACATCCAATAGGAACCTTATTTGGTGGTAATTCAGTGACAATCCAGGTCTTGTTAGTCTCCAGAGCTTTTATCTTAGATTTCATATCATCAATCCACTTTAGGTTTTTAACTGCTTAGTTGTATGTTTGAGATTCTATGATCTGATTAATGTTATGAATGAGATGTCTGTGTATGGGTGTGTGAACGTTTTTATAATTAATGAAATTAACAAAATGATGTTTTGATAAAGTGAGTGATTTTGGAAGTTTAATGAGATAGTCTTGCAGCCTAGTTGGAAGTGTAGTTGTTCTTGTGGATGCTCTGGGTGAATTTTGTGGTGGTGCTTGGATTTTTAGGTGATGAATCATTGATGGGAGGTATAGGTGGTGTGGTGGTACCTGTGGGATCAGTGAGAATAGGTGGAGGTGAGGTGTTTGAATGTGATGATGAGTTATGATTGGATGAAGAAGTGCTTGGGATAGAAATGTTAGGTGTGTTTGTTGTTGTTGCAGAAGGAGTGGGGATGGTGTGAGTGTTTGATGAGGTGGTAGAAGTTGTGGTTTGAGAAGGTTGAGGAAAATAGAAAGGTGTGAGTGGTGTTTGAGGTGCAAAGTCAGCTTGTTGTGTTGGTGTTTGGAACTTTGGTGATGATGAGTTAGACTGTGTTGGAGAAGTAGAATGTGGTGTGTTGTGAAAAGGAAAAACAGATTCATAGAAAGTGACATGTCTACTGGTGAAGAACTTGTGAGTTTCCAGGTTGTAAAGAATGTATCCTTTTTGTGTTGATGGATAGCCAACAAAAATAGATGGTATTGCTCTTGCTTCAAATTTATCTGTGAGATGTTGGTGAGCATAGGCTTGACATCCTATTATTCTCAGGTGATCAAGTGGTGGAGGAGCACCATATAAGCATTCATAAGGACTTTTGTTATTGAGTGGTTTGGATGGCAATCTGTTTATCAGGTAAGTGGTAGAGAGAATGCATTGTCCCCAAAAATGAATAGGAAAATTTGTCTGAAATCTTAAAGACCTTGCAACTTCAAGTAATTCTTTATGCTTTCTTTCCACTCTTGCATTTTATTGAGGTGTGTAGGGACAAGTTATTTGGTGAATAATTCCATGGAGTTGAGTAAATGTTGAAAGTGATGAATTTAGAAATTCCGTGCCATTGAACCTTCTGATGGTTTTTATTGTTTGTTAAAATGATTTTTCACATAAGCATGAAATGATTTTATTTGAGAAGTTGCATGATGTTTTCTTGGTAATAGAAATGTCCGTGTTCCTCTTGAAAAATCATCAACAATGGTTAGGAAGTAGGTGCATGATGAGGCGAAAAATGATCCGTTTTTAGGGGGTCATTTAAGCCCGAATCCGACTTTATTTGATCAAATATTGCCCTAAATCGTTCCTTTTGTGATTTTAGGTGTTTGGAGAGTGAATTCTGGAAAAGAGGCTATTTTGGACGTTTTTGGAGCATAAAGTGAAGAAAACGGCAAAGTACCAAAAATCCAAGCTGGAAATACAAGGTGACGTCGTCAAGACCAAAAGCTTGACGGCGTCAGACAAGAAGAATTAAATATCGAAGGTGGTGACGGCGTCAGACGAACTGGTGACGGCGTCAAAGTGGCCAAGAATAATTTACCGTGGGTGGTGACGGCGTCACGTAGGCCGTCATAAGTGGATCAAGGCCGTCCGAGGAAGTTTATGGCGGCGAGGTGACGGCGTCAGAATTAACTCTTGACGCCGTCAGAACGATTTTCCTATATATAGTTTTCTAGTTTTTTCATAAAAAGGGAGAAGTTTTGGTGAAACCCTAAAGACGATTTTGGTGCCTCTTTCACAGGTTTTTCAAGGGTTCCAAACCCTTGAGACCTTGCATTGTAATTGAGATAAGTGTACTTTCAATTCAATCAATATGTCTATGTGTTGGTTGTTTATCTCTTGTTCTTGTCTCAATTCCATTATGCTAGGCTAGATCTCTCTTGTGGTTGCTTAGATCTAATGAAACCTAGATGTTGATTATGTGTTGATTACTTGTCTATTCTTGTTTTGAATGAATGATTTATATGTTAGGCTTAAGAAAACTGGCAGATCTCCAAATGGTAACATGCTTGAACGTCTTAAGAAACATGAACCGAGGCGTACTAGGTCTTTATTGGTTGTATTTAATGCATGAGCCACTGTTTACAATCCCTATAGTTGTGCTGGGTCATGGTGTAGGAGGAGATAAGAGCTCATAGAGTTGGGGAGTTATGTATGCCACCCCACGAATGGTATTAAGGAATACAACCCGTCATTCATACAAGTGTAACAAGTAATTAACATGTAAAAGATATCTAGGGAGTAATGAAGTCTAAGTAAACACAATTTCTCCAATTACTGCTCACAACCTTAGTTTAATTAGTTTAATTTCATTTTTATTATTTTATTTTAATTATATCTTAGCTTTGGGTTAGTTGAATAGCAACTAATTCCGCCCACTCCTTCAAAACCCGAGATTTTAATTGCTTTCATAAAAATATAAAAATACAAAAATAATCATCTCCCACCTCTAGAACTATTAATTAGGTTTTCTAATCCTAGCGACGCTATTCCTAAGCTGAACGATCAATCCCCCGGTACTTGTCACTATACTATACTACAACGATCAGGTACACTGCCTGGTGGGGGTTGTAATCTTCTCGAGATCCCTCGAGAGGTAAAGCAAGGTGCGATTCCCACGCATCAGTGCATTTGTTCATTGTTGAATGCTTGTATGGTCCCCATAAGTCAATGTGAATGAGATCAAATGATTGTGAAGCATGAGAAGAACTCAAATTGAATGACAAAGCATGTTGTTTAGCTAAAGGACAGACATTGCAAAGCATAGCAGTTTGGTTACATGAAGTAGAAATACACTTTATTTGTTTGAGAATATGAAAGAAGGATGTCCCAATCTTGAGTGCCAAAGACTTGTCTTGTCTGAGTTGATGGTCAAAGCTGTGGAGGTTTTGGGTTGAGGTAAGCAAGGATCTGGATAGATGATGTAAAGGCCATCACAGTGATTTCCATGAGCAATCCTCCTGTTGAGACCTTGGAAATAACATGATAAAGAAGTGAAAAATGGCTGTGATTGGCATTTGCTTAGTTAAAGCACTGACTGATAGCAAATTGTAGGAGAAAGATGGTACATAAAATACATTGGTGAGTGTGATATCTTTATTAATTCTCACTGATCCATAGAGGGTTACATTTATCTGTTGTCCATTTGGTAGTGTGATTAGGACAGGTGGATTACAGGTTTTAAGATTGTGCATGATGGTTAATGTGATGCAAATATGGTCAGTTGCTCCACTATCTACAACCCAAGCAGTCTTAAACTTAATCATGATAGATGCTATGAATTTATGTCTTCTAATAGAGATAGAATTGATTATACCAGTTGGAGGATTTTGGTGGACTTGTTGCATCATCATCATGACTTGATTCAACTAGTTCTGAAGCTGATCCATTCTCACAAAAACAACATCACTAGTATCTCCATTGCTTGAACTTGAGTTGTCTTGTGTAGCAAACTGTGTGGTGCCATCTTGTCCAATTACTACATTAACTGGCTTGCCCTTATATTCAGCCACATTAACTACAACTGGTGGTTTGTACTTCCCATGTAATGGATGACCAATAGGATACCCCTTTAACTTGTAACACTCTGACTTGTAATGTCCCTCTTTTCCACAATTGCCACAGTAAACACCAGACTTGAAAGTGCTTCTTCTTTCAGGTTGTGACCTTGAGTTGTTTCTCTGATTAGTGTTGTTGTTTCTGGATGTTTGACCATTAGAATGTGATGAAAAACCATTGTTATTGTTCCTGTATGATGAGAATGCAGCAGGGGTGGATGGTTTTGGTAGTATGCCTTCTCTTTGCTTCTCCTCTTGTCTTATCATACTATATACTTTAGCAACTGTAGGAAGTGGTTGCATCAGTAATATTTGACCTCTAATGTTAGCATAGCTTTCATCTAGCCCCATGAGAAAATGAATTAACCTCTTTCTTTGATCCCTATCACCATTAAACCTGCCATTTTCACAGTTACAAGCACACAAACATATGTAAGGAGCCTCAAGAGCATCATGTTCATCCCACAAGCCTTTCAATTATACACCTCAATACTACAGTTTTGTTGCTTCAATTGCACAATATCATTCACTAACTGGTAGATTCTATGACCATCAAGTTGAGTGTAATGTTCTTGCAACTCTGACCACAAATCACTGGCAGAATTCACAAAGTTCAAACTGTTGCTTATCTGAACACTGATGGTGTTTAGAATCCATGATATAATCATATCATTTGTCCTCTCCTACATGGTTCTGAATGGTGGTGTGAGAACAGGTTCTTCAAACTCTCCAGTTACCAGTTTGAGTTTGTTCTTTGCATGGAGTGCAATCATCATGGACCTTTTCTATGTACTATAGTTATTAGACCCAGTCAACTTCTTAGAGATCAAGATTAGTCCAGGATGATCATTTGGATGGAGATAAAGAGGGTGATTGGGTGAGTTGATGTCATTGACTGATGTGCTACTCTCTCTTTGTTTTGTTGATGTCATTGTGAAACAGATCGATTGAATTCTGTTGAATAAATGATTATTATTGGTGTTTGTTACTCAAGAATGGTGGTATTATGACTGTTTGTGGTGGTTTCTGGTGATTTTGTGCAAGAAAATGGTGGTTGAAACAGAGAGAAAAACAGAGTATTGTAGAGTGAGTGGTGATTATTGATGGTTATTGGTGGTTGTTGATGAAGTAATGGTTGTAAAGATGAAGATAAGTGAAGAAAATAATGAAGATTAGTGGTGGTGGGAGTTAGTTATGATGGTTGGAAAAATTCTGTTTGGGTGGTGAAAGGTTGTTGGAGTGGTGGTGAGTCAGTTGCAGGTGGTCGGAATTAGCAACTGCTCTGATACCATATTGAAGTTTGTTAAGAGAGAGATTTAGATGAAATGTGAATTTTCATTACTGAAGGAATTGATTACAAGAAATAAGAGATTACAATATTTATACTAGTTGCACTAGCTACACTACAGTTACATTGATTGTACTACTCATAATGCATTAAGTACAACATATCTAAAAACACTGATACAACACTTATACAGGTCACATAGTTCCACAATCTCTCAATACTTTGATTCTGTTGAGATGTTGCTTAGAGGCACTTGTCTTGATTGTGCTGTTTGGCTATGTGAAGCTGTTAACCATGGAGCTCTTGATTGAGTTCTAATGCATTAAGTACAACATATCTAAAAACATTGATACAACACTTATACAGGTCACATAGTTCCACAATCTCTCAATACTTTGATTCTGTTGAGATGTTGCTTAGAGGCACTTGTCTTGATTGTGTTGTTTGTCTTTGTGAAGCTGTTAACACTAGTACAAAAAGTTGTATTGGTCACGCCAGAAATGTGTGACGATATGTATATAGTCATACACGTTTTTTTCGTCATGTATCACCGTAGGTGCCGCCACCGTAGGTGGCATATGGTCACATTGTTGAGTTCGTGACCTTTTCCATCGAAAAAGAGTGACCAAAACCCTTTGTAGTCACACGAATGTTTTTTAAAAGTAACTATTGTTAGGCACCAATTTTGTTGGATTAGTCATTATCAGTGACCGTAAACACTTTATAGTCACACGAATGTTTTTTAAAAGTAACTATTGTTCGTCCTTTGGCCACATAAATATATAATATATGTGACATTTGAGATGATTTATTCAAGTAAATGTGTATTATGTGTGACTATATCCCGTCCTGTGGCCACATGAATATATAATAAATGTGACGTTTGTGATGATTTAGTCACACAACATGTATTGTTTTTTTTAGTTAGTCACGTACAATTTTAAAAAAGAAAGTGACCAAAAATGTTAATAAGTGTGACCATATGTTGTTTAAAGTGAAGAAATGTTTATTTTGTGTGACTATTGATCATCCAATGGTCACATGATTTTTTTTTGTGTGGCCTTTTGTAATATTTAGTCACACAAAGCATGTTTGTTTCGGGTATTTAGTCGCATACAATTAAGCATAAAGTGACCAAAAATGTTAATAAGTGTGAGCATATGATGTTTAAAGTGAAGAAATTTGTATTTTGTGTGACTACATACATCTTTTAGTCACATTTAAGAAATCAATATATATATATCAAAACAAATTCAAATATATATCAAATCAAATTCAAATACAATAAAATTGAAATGTATATAACTGAATCACTAATACATATGAACCAACAGTACTAACTTATAACTAACAGTTGTAACTAATACACTAGCAGTTTCAACGAGGGCTTCATGTTCTTCGTCCAACCTTTTTATCTTTTCTCTGATTCATGAAAGTAACTGAAGTTATTTGCAGAATGGGAAGTAACCATCTTGTTTGCTTAAGGAGCTTTTGGATGAAATACACTCAAAGAACGGACAAACTCGTTAAAGTAAATCTGCCCACTCTTATTCACGTCAAAAAGATCAAATATCTGCAGAGTTTAAGTTGTTATAAGGAACCATATCTAATGAGAATTAGTTAATACAAGGAAAATGTTGACAGTCCTATGATTTATTTCCAAACTAAGAGCAACTTACAGTTACTATGGTTCAGTTTCTTTTTGATTGGGATACAAAAAAAGAACCATACTTACTCGATCTGCAAACAGGTTTCGTTTACTATGATTTTGGAATAGTCCTCCCAAATATGAAATAAATTAATATAATTTACAACATAATAAATGGAATGTATACCTTCCCTATAAGCCCATCATCTAGCACGGAACTGTTTCAGGGTATAAGTTAAAGGAAATCACTGGCAGTGGCATATTTGCAGCTGGTGGAGAGACTAATGTGGAAGAATCAGATGGTACATTAGATAATGAGTAAGACGTAAAATTGAATAAGCACTTTTCATAAAGCACAACCCAAATAGACCCATTCACAAGTAAATGGGTCAATATTGCACTTCTAACAGTAAGCAGCGGGAGCTAAGTGGTACATTAGATAATGAGTCAGACGCAAAATTGAACAAGCACTTTTCATAAAGCACAACCCAAATAGACCCATTCACAAGTAAATGGGTCAATATTGCACTCCTAACAGTGAGCGCAATCTGGTGACCCGTGTATCAAGGACCTTTTAAATACTTATACAAGATTAAAATGAAGGTTCTCCCTTTTTAAAAAAGATTAAAATGAATTATGATGTCTGTACAGCTTCTGTTTTGGCTCTTAAATAATCATTGCGATAACTGTTATTTCACCTAAAGTTTAAAACATTTATCTTACTTAATGAGTTGTACTGTCAGATTAAGCATGTTAAGCCCTGACATTACCTGTTTGATTTATGAGTTTGAACTTTGAAGTATACGCCAGCTCGCTTATAATGCCACCTTACACAATTACATCCTTGTAGAAGTACCCCTGCTTGGTTAGAATTTCCAAGCCGGAAACCTTTAGCATTCCCAAGTACTTTCAAACCGTTCTTGAGAGCCGTATTCAGATTTGAGACTAAGAGCTACATTATCTTCAGTGTAGGCCCATTCTCACACCAAAGGATGTTTCTCCTGGTTAAAACCACTTGAAAAAAGCCTACATAAACATTTTATAACAGAAAAATGGTAACTTGAAAATAGAATAAAAAACAGAAAAATCACCATATACATAGTTTTGAAGCCTCTGAATCATAGAATAAAAACAATCATTACCGAATCTCTGTACAAATAAAAACAATCATATTAGTTTTGAAGCCTCTGAATCTTAGAATCTCACGATACAACTGCTGATGTTAACGATGTTGGAGTGCATACCTGCTTGATGCAGTATGTCACAGCAAGAATAACCCACGACATCATACCGAATCTGCATTAAGTTCCAACTCGTCTTCAAGCTATAAACACATCCATCCATCCAAAAATGAATTCTAACACATCCACCCATCCAAAAATGAATTCTAAGGACACCTCATATACGTAAACACAACGCAAACAGATAAATAAGTGAAGACTTACAGTTGTTGGGGCTACATTGCAGACCTTGCTCAAACTCCCAACGAGAGATGGTGAACAATGCCAACGTACTCTGGTAGTGTGTAGGGCCTTGTTGAAGGAAAACAGTGGCAACATATTAACACTTTTATTAGGCATGTCCACAAGGATTAAATACATGTAACATATGTTTATTTTGTTTGTACTTACGGCTATAGAATCAATTGCCACTGCTGAAGTGACAAACATCATTATGAAGGTTACAATGATTTCCATGATCAAAGCCTGTAAGTCTGTCCTTGAGGGTGTCGTTGTCCCTAAATTTTCCATTGGTTGCAATAGAGTTTTTAGGGCAAATGATGTTGCTATGGATCCTGTAAATTGCGCTACCGCATAAAAAGGAACCTGTATAACACAAATAGTCCCATTATCATATAAAAAAAATATGGAGTACCAACTTTCTGACGATATGATATAATAATGCATTTGAGTATTTGATAAGTACTTGATAATGTACCTGTTTCCAAGGAAAATGTCTAACAGTTGCAAAAACTATAGTGACTGCAGGGTTCATATGTGCATCGGATATATGTCCAACTGCATAGATCATGACCGTGACAATCAAACCACTAGCAACCGAAATTCCAAGCTGTGACACTTTGGGTTCATCGCTAGCACCAAGCGCTGCACATCCACATGATACAAACACCAACACAAAGGTTGCCACCACCTCCGCCACAACCTGTAGCATATTCAGAAAATATACGAATAAAAGGGCACGGGAGAAACTCATATGGTTACTGATTTTCAATTATTATTTATATGCCTTTATTTAATACAACCATGAAAATGGAATGCTTGTACCTGCTAGCCGATAACATAAGTATAAAAAGCAAAAATGATGGAAATCGTACGTTACCTTACGGAGAAAATCAGGAGGATAATGAGCCCGGAAATCCGTTGCTCAAGAGATTCTGCTGAGAATCCAGCAAAAACAACCTGAAAAGCCAAAGGCAAGTTGATATCAAGCATTCAATATTTATTTAAAAAAAAAATAGAAAAAAATGGCACTAATAATTACATACCGAGTGAACAGCACCAATACGAGCACAAGCAAGCATAGCGATAGGCAGTTCCATGAGCATAGGCAAGTATATAATAACATGATCTCCCTTTTTAACACCATTTTCTTTCAATTAATTTGCAAGCTGTCACAAAACATTAATAATTTAAAACACAAATATTAATCTAACAACTAGTACAGAGAAAAAAGAAATAGTGAACCTGGCAAACTCTATCTAGCAGTTGATTGTAAGTCAACGAGTCATCAAGACCAGACTCATTTCCTTCCCAATGAAGTGCAATCTTTTCACCATATCCGGATTCTATATTTTTATCAAGACAGTTGTAGCAAATGTTTGTGATACCACCCTTAAACCACTAAATCGATAACAAAAACTCCAACTGGTTAAGATTTATGTATACGATATAGTTTCAGAGAATGACAATTTGGTTACTGATTAGTACTACCTCTATGTTTTGAAATGTAACTACATTCATTACATAAATCTGAAATCTAACTCTTAAAATTAACACATATAGATACATACATATAACACAAACATTTTCAACCCTAAAATTAGGACTTGACAATAACAGACATACATTATCCCTAAAAGTAACACATTTATATTTATACATTAAGCCTAAAACAAACACAGAATATAAGGATTAACCCTAATTTTTTATTAAATATACAAGGAGGAAAGGGGGATGATTCACCATTAGCTGGGCAGCAGTGATATACGGAAAGGAAGAAAAATGGTGAAGGGAGGGAGGAACGGCGGCTAATTAAGTGTGTGTGAAGGTAGGGCATTGAAACACACGTTCTTTCATATTTTTTAGGGTTGATTATGTTGAAGGATCTATGAGGAGGGGAGGTTTTATTTTTATTTTTTGGCTTATAGATGATATATGAGATCTGAGAAGAAGATAAAGATGGGTGGAGGGGGAACTTGATTTTTGGGGAAAAATTTAGGCGGGGCTTGTGAAAAGTTGATAGGGCAATTTGATTTTTTGGTAAAAATTTAATAGTCACTTTTAAATAATGTGTGACAAATTTAACTATATAACTTAGTCATTTTTAAATAATGTGTGACAAATTTAACTATATGACTTAGTTACATACACAATTACTTCATGTGACCATATATGAATTTTGGTCACACTGTTCAATTGTGTGACATATATTTGTCACTTATGTATATATATAGTGTGACTAATGTTTCAAACTTTTTTGTATCTGTCACACGTCCCAAATTATAACTGACTAAATAATCAAAAAAAAAAATTTACCAGTTCCATATAGTCACATAAATATCCAAATGTGTGACAGTGAACTTTCAAAATGGTCACACAAGTCGGATCAAGTGTGACTATTTCTTTTATTCTGGTACATTTAGTCACATAAAAATCAAACTGTGTGGCCGTTCAAAAAACAGCATGTGTGACGAAATCCCATATTTGTACTAGTGTAACCATGGAGCTCTTGATTGAGTTTGCACCTTTAAATACCTTGGAAGAAAGGTGATATTATGCTTGTTAATAACTTGATGGTCCTTCACGCTCGACAGCCACTACTAAAGCCATCTCGTCGCGTTCTTGCATCACTTTGCATGTGATGTGAAACATGCCGGACTTCTTGAACCATGGCCACATGTTAGTTAAATTATTGACAATGTCAACATATATATAGTTCGCTAAAAAAGAATGAAATGTTGCATAAAAAAAATACTTCAATTGTTTACCTTTGCATTCTTTGTTCAATATTGTTAATAAATATTTTCAACAAGAATGGGTGCATGAATTGTTTACTCGTCAATGTTGTAAACTAATAGCAAGTGTGTGCAATCTAGAGTAATGATATTCTAAACAGAATTAGAGTAAATAAAAATAACAATAACCCAAAACCAAATTTATCTCCTGAAATTTTTACAGAGGTATTGAATGTTAATCGGAATCTAACACTTAACCACTATAAAATCAAAAGAAGAAACCAAACGAACCACACCCACTCGTTGCTACTAGACTTGCCAACTTGCACTTTTATTTTTTCTAATTAAATTTGAAAAATTGACCACTACCAGGTAACCCACCGGAGCTGTAGTGAAAGCGAGTCTTCATAAGGCAATTGTCAAAAGTCTTCCTACCTCACCATAAATAGGAATAGATTGTCGTCATTTGAACGTACATGTGACCAACTGCACGAGATAACAGATGCATGTCCAACACTAGATGCATATAGAAAGACTAACACGTTTTACATGCTATGTAATAATCATCCTTTATTGGCAGGCCAATCAATATATTATATATGCAGCTTATCAACTCCATTATTTGTCATGTGTTGATTGGTGTATTCAGATATATTTTATCTTTCTTCTCTTTGCTACAGCAATAGCACTCCTCCAAACAAGGGCGTAGCCAGGAATTTGTTTTTGGGGGGGCCAAAAAAAATTAAAAGGCGTTAGTAAGTGCAAAAACAAAACGTTATAATATATAACTATGTAAAAACATTGCAACAAATTTATTCATTTAGCGCTTTAGTTGAACACGGCGCTCTGCAACATTAAAATCATCTAAAAGTGAATCTAAAGTATTTAAACATGAATTAATAAGGGGAAATCATCTAAAAGTGAATCTAAAGTATTTATACATGAATTAATAAGGGGTGACAGATCAGTTTTATAACTATTAGTATTTCTACATGGACTTTATGAGTATATAAGATGGGCCAAAAAAAAATATTAGTTACACTTTACAACATTGGTCTTTTTACATAATAACTATGTACAATTTTTAGAGCTTTATGGGTAGGCCATGGCCCACCTTACCCCTCACATAGCTCCGCCACTGCCTCCAAAAAGATATATATGCTTCTTAGCATATGTTCAGATTCAACATCATATCATAAACAAAGCCATCTTTACTACTATTGAACACAAAAGAAAATGGACACAGGAAAATTCTTCCAAGAAGTGAATCTACCTGAACAAAAATCTTATGAAGATGGTATTGTCTTCCCGGCGGTGTTGTCACCAATCACTAATACTCATAGTTTTACTGAGGCTATAAAAGCTCAAAAGACATGGCTAGAGTCACTTCTAAATGAGAGAGGTGTTATTCTCTTTAGAGGCTTTCCTGTTACATCTCCTTCTGAGTTTAATGACATTGTCGAAGCTTTTGGGTTCCCTGAGTTGCCGTACGTGGGTGGTCGGGCTCGTCGAACTAAAGTCGTGGGACGGGTTTGCACTGCTAATGAAGATCCTCCCGAGAATGCAATTCCGTTCCATCATGAAATGGCTTCTGTAAGATCTTTGATTCTATAAATATGTAACAGATCTATGATATATCATGTATCTGACTCTTTTTTAGAGATAAACCATAAATCCAGACCCAAAAACTGACGAGAATATGATTAAAGAAACTTAACTATATGTATAGTTAGAGATGCATAAAGCCTAGATTAAGCAATGGACCAGGACCAAAATACTAGGACTATTTGGGTCTGAACGGTACGAAAACCAGTCTTAATTAACCTGCCTTTCAGGCTTATGAAAATCTTTTTACAGAAAGATATACAATTCTCAAATAGTTTGGTTTCATGGTTTACGATTTTGTCCCCAAGTTATGCGTAAACTAAATGAAACTATTGACTAAATTTAATTTCACTAATATAAAACTATGCAATTGGTCAAGCAGCAGGCTCCAAACTTCCCCAGCAAGTTATTTTTCTTTTGTGAAGAAGCACCACGAAGCGGGGGACAAACACCATTAGTATTGAGTCATATCATATATGAAAAGATGAAAGAAAAGCACCCAGAGTTTGTTGCAAAGCTCGAGAAATATGGAATGAGATATATAAAAATGATGAATGATGAGGACCATCCATCGTCCTACAATGGCAGAGGCTGGAAGTCTGCATACAATACCGATGACAAGAATCATCTTATGGAAATGTATGCTTGTGGTTCACTACATTGCTAAAACTTATAAGTTATACCGCGTTAAGAAAATAAACTGACTCTAAATATGTTAATCCGCTCACTGGAACAATGTTTGTTTGACAGGGTGGCGGAGTTAGGAACAAAGCTGGAATGGATAGGGAATGCTGTAAAGCTTATAACAGATCCATTGCCAGCCATCAGAATATTTGACAAAGAAAGTCAACGCAAAGTTTGGTTCAATAATCTTTCAACCGGTAAAATTAGTCCAATGACTAATGATATTCATGATCCAGAAGCATTTGTTGAGCTTGGAAACGGAGATCTTGTGCCTGAACAAGCTAAGAAAGACTGTTTGGAGATATTGGAAGAAGAGTGTGTTGTTATACCTTGGAAGAAAGGTGACGTTATGCTCGTTAATAATTTGATGGTCCTTCATGCTCGAAAGCCGGTGCTAAAGCCACCTCGACGCGTACTTGCATCTCTTTGCAAGTGATGGGAATGATTATCTCTTTAGCCACAAGATCTGGCTTTCTCGAAAGATTAATGAATATATGTGATGATGAAAAACGTGCATCATGTTCTGAACATGTTATATAAGAATGGCTTGTCACATTTTAGAAACAGCAATTTGTTAAAACATAACTGAATATCATAAATCAACCATGTTTACAAGTTTGTCATCGTTGATATAAGCTCCCATTCTTAATTACTTCCGTTTTCATTCAAAAAGACGTATTTAGTTTCTTTTGTTGATGTTAAGATCACTATTTCACGACATGTAACGCCACGTAATTTTCATTATAAAGTATTTAGTTCAAACTAGGATAGTTGATCAATCTGATTTTACTGATATGTTAGATTAGAAATTCATCTTTTGCCGATATGCAGTAAGTTTGAACCCAACATTGAAACTCAAAAGAGGTGAATTTGGTAAAAGGAAATATTAATGAGAACTGCATATAAAGGTAATTAGGCATGCCAAACAAGGCTCTTCCCATTACTTTCATTCAACTTTAGTCATAAAATTTATTCTCTTAATCACTGCCCAAATATTAAATGAAAATTTTATAAAACTAGGTATTCATCCTATTTTATTTTGATATGGATACATCATCTTTTTCACTTTTATATATGACTTAAACTTGCAATATTTCAGCCTAACCATTACTCATCAAATCTCATATAGTTGTTGGAGGTCTCTTAAAGCGTTATTCCTAGTTCCTACCCGCGGTTACTCTCATGTTAGGGTTTAGTACAGGTTGTCAAGCATGAAGGATCCATCCAAAAGGAGCTTAGCAGTGAAAAAAATGCTGACACTAATTGCTCCTAGCCAAACAATATTTGCATCCACAATATACAATAAAAGCTAAACAGTGAAAAAAAGCTTCAAACCGGCCACTCGTCACAAAGAACCCAAAGATCTAGCTACACAATAGGAAATTTTAGTAAAAACTTTAAAAGGAAAAAACAAACAAACCTGCAGGACCACTCGCTAATTATTTCCCATTCAAGCACATCTTTTTTTTTTTTTTTTTTTTCCTTACCAACCCCATCTAACTTTTAAATGCATGTCGACCAATCCATTATTAGAAAAAATATCTCTATAGCAGCCATATGGATATTTAGTAAATAAAAATAGATCCATGCATTTTTCAATTGAACACATATTAAGAACTTAACACGTTTCTCCAATATGGACCATTCCATTATTAGCAGGCCGGCAAATATATTATACATGTGGCTCATCATCAACTGCATTATTTCAGACCCAACTCATCAATTATTATGACTACAGGAAAATTCTTCCAAGAAGTTAACTTACCTGAGCAAAAATCATATGCCAACGGCGTTGTCTTCCCAACGGTGTTGTCACCAGCTTCTAACACTTGTAGTTTTATTGAGGCGATCAAAGCTCAAAAGCCGTGGCTAGAGTCTCTGCTAGAAAAAAATGGTGTTATTTTCTTTAGAGGATTTCATGTTGAGACTCCTTCCGACTTCAACGATGTTGTTGAAGCTTTTGGGTTCCCTGAAGCTCCCTATCTTGGTGGCCGAGCCCCTCGAACCAAAGTTGTTGGCAGGATTTACACTGCTAATGAAGCCCCTCCGGATAAGCGAATTTCTTTTCATCATGAGATGACTTACGTAAATTCTTTGCTCTATGGATAATATGTTTGATCATGATCCATCCATATGCTTTCATAAATAAGTTTGTTTCAGTTTTCAACATGATAAAAATAATTAAAAGGAAAGGTCAACGTACGCTTTAATGTGTTTTTTCTTTTTCTCCTTTTTCACTTGTATAGGAGTAGTTCGATTGAGGTGATTTGTACACAACTTAATTTACTTGTAGATCCCAAATAGAAAGTGCCTGAATCACCTCCCTTACAATAGCGATTATGATTTATCATTTATGTGATGCACCTAGAATTCATTTGCTTGCAATTAGTCATAGGAATAAGCGTGTACCTCCCTCGTGTAGATCCCAAATAGAAAGTGTCTGAATCACCTCCCTTACAATAGCGATTATGATTTATCATTTATGTGATGCACCTAGAATTCATTTGCTTGCAATTAGTCATAGGAATAAGCGTGTACCTCCCTCGTGTAGATCCCAAATAGAAAGTGTCTGAATCACCTCCCTTACAATAGTGATTATGATTTATCATTTATGTGATGCACCTAGAATTCATTTGCTTGCAATTGCACCTAGAATTCATTTGCTTGCAATTACTCATAGGAATAAGCATGTACCTCCCTCGTGTAGATCCCAAATAGAAAGTGTCAGAATCACCTCCCTTACAATAGCGATTATGATTTATCATTTATGTGATGCACCTAATATTCATTTGCTTGCAATTAGTCATAGGAATAAGTGCAGATCCCAAATAGAAAGTGTGTGAATCACCTCTCTTACAATAGTGATTATGATTTATCATTTATGTGAAGCACCTAGAATTCATTTGCTTGCAATTAGTCATAGGAATAAGCGTGTACCACCCTCGTGGACCGATTGGATTATTAATCCAATCCTTGCTTGCAATGTCACCTTGTAATGTTCGTTGTTTTTAGCTATTTGCTAGATTATTTTTTTGGTGCAATTAGCTACTTGATAGATGACTCAATTATATCCTTCGTTTAAAGATAAATGATGCACCTAAAACATGTGATTGATCATCATACCTTGCAATAGGTAACCAATGGGAGTGACCCAGTGGTAAGGGCTTAGCCTCTTAGGACGAAAGTGCGTAGAGGTCTTGGGTTCAAAACTCTGGGGAGAAAATTAATCCTCCATTAGCCATGAAGGTTCACATGCGACGACTCCGGGGTATCCAAAAGGTAGTCGCCCTAGGATTAGTCGGCTTGCAATGTCAAGTCGGAAACCCATGTATAATAATAATAATAATAATAATAATAATAATAATAATAATAATAATAATAATACGTTGCATTAGTTAGAGTTACTAAACCCTATGGCGATTCACTAATTTGCATGTGTGTTATAACTTAAACAGTTTCACCCGCACACCTGCACTTGCCGGAGGTCTGTTTGGAAGCAGTCTCTCTACTCCCGGGTACAGCATGGGGTAGGGGTAGGATCTGTCTACATTCTACCTCTCTCATACCCTGCTCCGGCGAGATTAGGTTTGTTGTTGTTGTTGTTTTGTTATAACTTAAACAGCACATATAAATACAGAGTAACGATCTTGAAAATTGAAAAGTATGTTATCAGTAGAAATTCATTCCAATTAAGTTAATTCAAATTGACTGCAGGTTCCGGACTTCCCCAACAAGTTATTCTTTTTTTGTGAAGAAGAACCGGGGAGCGGTGGAGAAACTCCAATTGTCCTGAGTCATATCATATATGAAAAAATGAAAGAGAGACACCCAGACTTTGTTTCACGACTCGAGGAGCACGGAGCGACATACATCAAAATAATGAGTGACGAAGTCAGTTCATCATACTTCGGAGGCAGTGATTGGAGGTCTGCATACATGACCGATGACAAGAAAGTTGCTGAGGAAAGGTGCTAATCTCTTTCTTCTAAATGGCCAAAACTTACACAAGCATATATTATACATCTTACTTATACGTACTTAATTTAGACCCGAATGCACAACTCTTTGTTCTTGTGTTATACACTTTACGTACAACTTTTGGTGCAAGAAATTCATTCTGTTGGAGCTTAACACAATTTGTCTAATAACTATAGGGCCGCAAAGCAGGAAACAAAGCTTGAATGGTTAGAGAATGGTGTAAAGTTGATAACAGGTCCACTTCCGGCCATCAGAATATATGGCAAAGAGGATAATCAGCAAAAAACTTGGTTTAATATTC